>CM040623.1:58158959-58166459 GCA_022817965.1 Solanum lycopersicoides | reverse complement strand
TAGAAACTTGCTTTCGGTAGACCAAAATTTCCGAATGCGAGATCGAAACTGAAAAAACCTAAAGAAAAACCCGCATGCCTTCTGATAGGGGTGTGGTTTGATTGTGGTGGAAGTCGTCCCTCTGCTCGCGTCCTAAGAGTTTGATACTCCTCTTTGGACTATGTCCCAGTTCGCTGCTAAGAAAAAGTTCCACGTTGTGCTGCATCATTTTTGATGTCGTCCGCACCTGTGGTTTATTTTTGGAGAATTCATCCTTTCGAATGCTCTCGACAAAGACTGAGATAAAACTCGTCAGCATAAAAACTCAAAAAAGGGAGACAATGTCTTTTACCATGTCGACACTTAATTGTTCTCCTCGACATTTGACGTCAACTCAATCGGTTTGACGTAAAGCAAATAGAGCTTATGTCTTATGTATGTAATGCAATCTTCAATGTATTCTTCATTTGATGTTGAAATAAATAAAAATAGATGCAGTGCGCTGACATTTATCTTGATGTCGTCTTTGATGTTCTTCTTGATGTTTACTTTTATCAAAAATAAAATGATGCAGTTGATGCCGATGGGTGAAGATTTCTTCAGATGCCCGATTCCCTTTCTGGCAGTGCATGATTCCTTGCGGAGCATGGGTATCTTTTCGCGATGTATGAATATTAACTCGCGATGCATGATCTTCCGCGATGCATGAATATTGACTCGCGATGCATGAATACTGACTCGCGATGCATGATCTTCTGCGGGGCATGAATATCTTCCCGCAATGCATAAATTCCGCAAGGTATGAAATCTTCTTGCGATACATAAATTTCAGCGAGGTATGAAATCTTCTCGCGATGTATAATTTCTGCGAGGCATGAATATCTTCTCGCGATTAACTTGTGATGCATAAATATTAACTCGCGATGCATGATCTTCCGCAATGCATGAATATTGACTCGCGATGCATGATTTTACGCGATGCATGAATATTGACTCGCGATGCATGATCTTCTGCGGGCATGAATATTGACTCGCGATGCATGATCTTCCGCGATGCATGAATATTGACTCGCGATGCATGAATACTGACTCGCGATGCATGATCTTCTGCGGGGCATGAATACCTTCCCGCAATGCATAAATTCCGCAAGGTATGAAATCTTCTTGCGATGCATAAATTTCTGCGAGGTATGAAATCTTCTCGCGATGTATGACTTTCTTGCGGGGTATAAATATCTTCCCGCGATGCATAAATACCGAAAGGTATGAAATCTTCTTGCGATGCATAAATTTCAGTGAGGAATGAAACCTTCTCACGATGTATAATTTTCTGCGATGCATGAAAATTTACTCTCGATGCATGATTTTCCGCTATGCATGAATATTGACTCTCGATGCATGATCTTCTGCGGGGCATGAATATCTTCCCGCAATGCATAAATTCCGCAAGGTATGAAATCTTCTTGCGATGCATAAATTTCTGCGAGGTATGAAATCTTCTCGCAATGTATGACTTTCTTGCGGGGTATAAACATCTTCCCGCGATGCATAAATACCGCAAGGTATGAAATCTTCTTGCGATGTATAAATTTCAGCGATGTACGAATATCTTCTCGCGGTGTCATCATTGATACCAAACGAAGATGGTGTTTCCATTGAGCAACATAGCGATCTTCTGGGTGCTTTCTAGATAATCATATCGTCTCAATTGAAAATAACGATAAAATATTTCTTTCAGATAGTGTATTGTCCTGATCGATAGTAAAATAAATGACCCCTCCGGGTAGTGTAGTGTCTTGATCGATAATAAAATAAATGAGCCCTCCGGGTAGTGTATTGTCTTGATCGACAATAAAATAAATGACCCCTCCGGGTAGCGTATTGTCTTGATCGACAAAAATAAATGAGCCCTCCGGGTAGCGTATTGTCTTGATCGACAAAAATAAATGACCCCTCCGGGTAGTGTATTGTCTTGATCGACAATAAAATAAATAACCCCTCCGGGTAGTGTATAATATCATATGTGACATTATGATGCAACTGACGTCCTTTACGGAAATCATAAACTCTTCCTTGAGATTTCGTTTGATTCACCTTCGAATCCAGGTGGACATTCCTTGCAAACTTCACGTTGTTGGGAATTGACTGAAATAAACAAATCATATTCCCAAGTTTCCACCATATGCGATATAACATGATTTCTTTATTTAGGAAAACTGTTGATTTTGGGAGAGTTTTCTCTTCCTTTGACTTTCCCATATTCATCCATCGGAAGAAATCTGCTGGTATCAAAGCAAAGCTATAAACCTGCATCCACAGAAAAATCGTTAGTTTTTTTTTAAAAGGACTGATCTGTGTCGATTCTTCAGTTGTCTGCTCCTTGTCCTGCTATCTCCGGTAGATCTTCCTGATCTCCCAACTCTTGATAGATAATACAAAATATTTTATGCCAAAACAAATGAAACATAAAAGGAAAAACTTTTAAAAAAATAAATTTTTGAAAAGTAATTTTGAAAAGGGTCACTGCCAAGTGTCATGTCACGTCCGACTTAGTGAACTTATTCGAATCGATGACTGGAAGTATATCTCATTATTCGCTGGGGAGTATTCAAAGTCATTCTGGACTTGTCGATAAATCCATGTTTGAAATTTTGAGGCCATCTTCAAAATCTCTGTCTTAGTTAATTGTCTTGGCTTATCTTCGACTATCGCTGAGTAAATTGCAGAATTTTTGAGACCCTCTCAAAAATTATGTCCCAGTTGCAAGTCTCGAAATATCTTTAGTCTTGACTTGTTGAGGAAACATCTTATTCTCGAGAATTTTTGAGTCCCTCTCAAAAATTCTGTCCCAGTTTCTATTATAAGAGGAATAGAAATCTTTTGGGAGATATGACCGAACCCTTGTGGCGCCTACGTATCCCGTTGAGGCAGGAATCAGGTCAAACGTAGTTCCCCCTCAAAGGTTAATAAAGATAAGAAAGTTATAAAGAAACCGACCGAGGCCGACATAGGCCGCCTACGTATCTCATTCTTGAGAATTCAGGTCAAACGTAGTTCAAATGTACAAAAATATTAAAAGGGATAAATGGGATGACCGGAACGACATTTGCCAACCAAGTCGGGTATTGTGTCACTTCCACCAATCGAGACTCAATTTGCTTGGTAATCTCTTCTTTAATCTTTAAACTCAACTCAGGTTTGAACTTCCGAACCTATTGCTTCACCGGATCGAATCTTGGATTAATCGGTAATTCATGAGATACGACATCGGTACTCAACCCTTGCATGTCACCGACTTCCCAGACGAACACATTAATGTATTCGGTGAGTAAGTGTATTAGATCCTTCTTTTGAGTTTCATTCAAGTGAACTCATGATTTTGGCCTCTTTAACGCGCTCTTGATCTCCCAAATTTACAGTTTTAGTTTTCTCTAAATTCGGCTTGTGCTGATTTTCATACTGCAGAAGTTCTTCAACAACATATTTTGGTACCTCATTTTCCTCTTTGTATTCATTAACCTCGTCACCACCTGCCTCACTTTGTTCGTTCAGCTCATGACATGGCACGACATTGGTAGGTTTAAAAATTATATTACCGAAACTATAAATAGACAAAGTTAGACAAGTAAAAATATAGCAAATAAGTAAATAAACCAAATTTTAAGTAAAGAGACTTTCATTCAAAAAGGGAAATAATGCAAACTTTGGATATGGCAAAGGGCCATGTTGCCTCTTTCCAAACATCACGAGGGAAATTTAAAATGCATGCAATTAAGAAAAATGCAAAATGGTGGGTCTCGAGCCTCTTCCGGACTACCACCGATTTAAATATGCATTAAATGATGCCATTCTACCAAGGAGTTCGGGGAATCAGGAACGGCGTGGAGGTCCAATTCTGCAGAATCTCTCCTGGTTCAGCATCATGGATACCAGCTAGCTCGACCTCTTCCTCAATAACAACATCGATCTCCTCGAAAAGGCCGCAGATTCCTTCCCTAACGTCGTCAGGGTAGATTGGAGTTATCACCTTTGCCACACATCAATCGTCGTCCGTCTCTATCATATTCTCATTGCCGCCTCCGTGATTTGGCAAAGGGTTGGTGTTGACATTAGGTGCAGCTGGTTGTAGAGAGACCACTTCTTGGTCGATTAGATCCTGAATTTTGTGCTTGAGGTTGATACAGTCCTCAGTATCATGCCCAACGTTGTTGGAATGATAAGCACATCTCTGATCTGGCCTATAGAATTTCAAATTGATATCCATGGGTTTAGGCCCCACAGGATGGATATATCCAGCCGCAGCTAGTCGCTCGTATAGCTTTGTTCGACTTTCCGCAAGCGCGGTGAAATTCCTTGAAGGTTTCTTCTCAAACCGAGGTCGAGGTGGATCATAGCTTCCTTGTGGGGGAGGCATCTGTTGATAACCTCGGTTATTCGGACGTAGAGCTTGACCTCTGGGATATGAATTGGCTTGGTAGTTTGTCAATGGAGCTTGGCAATTCGGGTGGGGTTTTTGATATGGTGGAGCTTGGACTTGGTATGCAGGAGGGAGTGCTTGGTAGCTCGACTGTACGTTGGCACAGTTGGGAGCAATACCTTGGTAGTGAGAAGACAGAACTTGGTAAAGTGGAGGATGACTTTGGTATGTGAGAGATGGATTTTGATAAATTGGAGGTGAACTTTGGTAGACTAGAGGATGATTTTGATATACTGGAGAAGGATCTTGGTATATTGGAGGAGAATTATTTTTCTGACCAGCTTGGTAAGAGTTTTGAAAAGGTCTAGAACGACCTTGGAAATGGGAGTACGAAGATCTTCTTGGGTTTTTCTCGCCCTCATATGAAACAAAACCACGTCTTCTCTCTTCTTTTTCAACAACCCTGAAGATCCGGGCGATGCGGCTACACGGGCTATTTTCCCTGATTTTAAACCGTCTTCGATAGTCTCACCAACTTTGACTATCTCGGCGAATTTAGCTCCGACTAGCAACATGATTCTGTCGTAGTATTCTGGCTCCTGCACCCGCACAAACACTTCCACAATCTCTTTATCTGTCATGGGCGGCCTTACTCTTGCTGCTTCTTTCCTCCATCTATAGGCAAACTCCCTATAGCTTTCAGTTGGTTTCTGGTTCATCTTCTCTAGAGAATACCGATCAGGAACTATCTCAACATTGTATGCAAATCGGTCTATGAATTTTTTGCCCAGCGCATTCCAACTGGGCCATTGCCTGGTTTCATGCGAGGTGAACCATTCAAGAGCTTCTCCGCACAGGCTTCGGCTAAAAAGCCGCATCAACAAAGCTTCATCCCTACCAACTCCAACAAGTTGGTCGCAGTAGGCTCTCAGATGAGCCATAGGATTGCCCACACCCCCGAAAGTATCAAACTTTGGAATTTTAAACCCTTCTGGAAGGTCCAGATTTGGATGAATACATAAATCTTCATAACTTAGGCCGGTGATATCAGGGATGCATTGGAGCTCTTTCATGGCTTTCTTGATCTCCTCTTTTATGTCCACCTTTGTCTCCTCTTTCACCCTCCATTCTCTTTTCTGTTCCTCGTAGTGGTCCAACTCAGAACCGTGCACGTCGTGCTCAGCAGGGACGGGGATTTGGAAAGTGTTTCTTTTGGGTAAGGGTAGAGCTATGGAAGGACTCTGAGCGTTTTGAGCGATTTGGTAATTTTGTGGATAAGTCTGAGGATTAATATTTTGATTTAAGTGGTGATGGGATGTTTGAGGATTAAAAGCGTTTTGATTTTGATTTTGATTTTGGTTTTGCGGTGGTGGAGCGGATTGATGTTGGGTATTTTGAAGATGAGAGGGTATTTGGAGGTGGTTATTTTGAGGATGAGGTGGAGTTTGGTAAGAGGCTGAAGCATATTGCGGATTTTGGATTGTCAGGTCTATAACGGACGGGTTTTGAGCAGGTGTAGATGGTTGATTCTGAGTCGGATCCATATTTGAGGAAGGGAAGTAGATGGGAGGTCTCCCCTCAGCAACGTTAGTAGCTAAACCCGGCGGAGGCAGATCCTGTCTCCTTTGCATTTCTATTCTCATTTCTGCAATTTGTTGCATCAACTGCAAAATCAATTCGTTCTGGTCTGCTATGATGGGTTGAGACACCACAACGTCAGTGAGGCTTACTTCTTCGTTGTTATCTCCCATTGCTGTCTTTCCTTTGTTTGAGCTTTGTCTAGGGAAAGAATCTGCTGACCCTTTCGATCTGGTGAAGTAAGGATGATCTGCCAGCTTAATCAACACAGATCAGTTCAAAATACCTGAGAAAGAAAATAACTCAAAGGCAAATTTGTCAGTTTGGATTCAGAATACGAAATGCATAATATCACACATAGAGCAAATAAACAGACAAGTATACAGACAAATATCGCATCCTAACATGCTTGTGACCCCTTTATGCCAAGGGTAGGCCTACCGATTTGAAGGATGTATATGTCATTTGAAATATCCCATTGTCCCAAAACCCAAATTTATACAAATTTATGAATAAAACTTAAAATGGGGATACATAATTGGGAAATTGGATACAAAATAATCAGTCCCACGCAGGGGTACAATTCTGTACTATGCTTCCATAGAAGGTCCTTCCCTCTTCATTTCTTCTTTTCTCCGGGTTCCCGCGTCTTAGACTTGTGAGATTTTTTTTTATTTTTTATTTTAAAGCTACAATCTACTCTCAATCACGAGGACAATGATTTTTTTAATTTTTTTTCCAGATGATGTATACAACCTTCAAATTTAAACAAATAAATATGATCGCACGTTCAGGCCGTAGGCCCTTTTGGACTCAAGGTGGTCTATCTAATGGGCCCAACACTCCTTGGGTGTTGGGTCGTCTTAGGCCAATGCGCTATTTTCGGAATTGGGTACGCTCTATCCTAGTTTAACTAAGAGTTGGTTATGTTTAGAATGGAAAGGGTTACCCAAGCGGACTACTTGGGCTGGGACAGTTAACGATCGTTGACTATCAAGTAGCCAACTACACTCGTCAGGGTGCCCCGAGAAAATTTTGGTTAACGAACGACTGCGAACCCGCATAATCGTCCTTTAGTGGAAATAAAACAAACGTCGTTTGACAGAATTATGATATGCCATGAATGCAACAGTTCAATAAAGCAATAAATAAACAGATAAACAGTTAACTCACATAGCCAAAATACGTCAGTTTTAAGGTTAGAATCCTCCAAATTCCCCAGCAGAGTCACCATTTCTGTTTTATCGAAAATTTAACCTTTTATAAGAGTTTTTCGGTTTTTAGAGTCGCCACTTAATTTTTGAAGAAAAATCAAGAAAACTATTGTTTTCAAATAACTTAATAGAGAAAATTGCTTGAAAACATTTAAAGGGTTCGGGGATTCAAATTAATGTTTTAGGAAGGTGTTAGGCACCTAAAACATCCGTCTAAAACGGTTTTCCAACAACTAACAAATTTGGCTAAAACTTTGCTTTTAACTTGACTTGAATAAAATATTTAGAAGTAGTACTAACTTATTTTTTAGG
>CM040623.1:57836459-58156459 GCA_022817965.1 Solanum lycopersicoides | reverse complement strand
TGGAGTTGTGAAGTACTCCTATGAGTTGTGACTCATTATATACATGTTTTTTGTTGTGCTTCTAGTATTGAGTCTATCCTTTTCCCTATCAAAGATTTTAGTGTCATTCGGGGACGAATGTTTCCTAAGGGGCGATAATGTAACACTCCTAAAGTACATGATCGAAGATAGAGACTCACATGATGAAATAAACCTTAAAACACTGTTTCTAAGCCTAAAATAATGTTTATAAACCATCTAGGAAGTTTTAGAGTCAAGGCGTCATGAAACGTCCATGAAGTCCGTAAGCTAGTGCACTTGAACTAGTAAAACGTCCTTAGGTTTCGTGAAGGTTTGGAGGTTTTTTATGAGGTCTAAAACTTCTAAAATAACTTTAAATAGGTAACATCATACGTATAGAGTGAAAACGTCAAGGTCCGCCCCCCAAGGGTCGCCCTAGGGGTCCACAAAAGGAACCCAAATTTGGCCAAGCAAGCTGCAAAAGCAGCAGACAAAATACACATAGATAAAATAGGTCTGCATCGTGGACTTGGTGGGACTTTGGTCAAAAATCAAGTCTGCGCCGTGGGCATGTCGCAGACTCTACTTTCTCGAAAATTTCCGTGGGTATGTCGCAGACTCTACTTTATCGAAAATTAAGTTAGAAAATCTTGGGGGAGAAGCTCCGCGTCGCGGACTTGTTCCCCGAAAGAATTTGAAATTTGGAATTCAAGTTTGACTTAATTAAAGGGTCAACTTAAGTGAGAGGTCTTTTGAGTATTTAATGGGAGGCCTATTTATTGATTGTCAATCAGTTTTGCCTCACATTTACTCACTCAAATCAAATCCCCATATCAAACCCAAAAGCTCTCACCTCTCTCTATTTTCTCTCTCTATTCAACCTCCATTGAAGGAAGAAGAAAGCTTGAAGAAGAAGACCTAATTTCTCTAGGATTTCACTTGAATTTTGTGGATTTAGCTTCATTAAGGTATGAGTTCTTCACTCTTGGGATTCCTTTCCCAAAGAGGTCCTTTCAAAGTTGATTTCTAAATCACTGAATTCTTTGAGTTTTCTTCTACAAATGGATTTTCTTCTAAACTTGAAATGGATGATTGATTCTGTTTAATTATGATTACCCATGGCTATTAAGTGTATATTGTTGAATAAATGATGCTAATTGAGGGAATTTCGTGTGGATCATGTCCCTTCCCCAAATTCCCCAAATCTTCGATCTTGCTTATAAATTGATGGAAATTGATGAATGTATTGATTGTTAAATTTGTTTTATCTATTCTAATTCATTCATGGACTGCCTAGGATAATGCATTGTTGGGATCGGATCTATTTCTTGAAAATTTCATGATGAAACCTTTCCCCCTAATCCTAGCTTATGAATTGAAGTTATTTGGGATAGTGATGATGAAATTGACCTAGATATTGTGTTATTTACTGTTGAATGTTGTTATTACACCTATTATTAGATGGAATTTATTGGTTGATGGTAAGAACATGATGATGGATTTTAAAGGAGATCGGGTAAGTCTTTGTTATCCTCAACCTATACTTCAATTATGATTGCTTGTACTTGGTGATGAACATCAATTGAAGTATGTCTTGTAATTGGATTAAGTAGGTGTGGTATGATGATGCAATTGAAATGTCTTAATTATGTGATTGTGAGATTATGCTTAAGATATAATGATATAAGGCTGGTTATGAAATACCATGTGCCTTACTATGATATGATGAGGCTAATGTGACAATCTCACATATAAGGGTTGTATTGAAAGGTGTTCTCATGAAATTCCTATTAAGCTAATGACTATGACTATACAAGGATCTATTCTCCTATGACCTAAACTAAGTTATGATTGTTAAAGAAAGACATTTCAAAAGGGACTCTAGCTTAGCACCGTGTGAACTAGTAGTGAGGAGTGTCCCTTCCCAAGTAGGGAAGGTAGTTTCACTATTGTACACATGAGATTGGAGACTATAATGCCAAAGGCATAAAGAGGGTCCCAAGTACATCTCCTAGTTCTTGAACTATGTTGCCCCCATACGAATACTATCTAGTTGATCCACCTAGATGCTATGTTCATGATTTGGTACTACCTTGGCAAGTAGTTCACCTTGATTCAGTGTAGGGTTTCATGACACTGGATTCTAAATTAGCTCATGTGGTCTATGTCGGTTAAGGCAAGATGTTTCCAAAAGTAAATTAAGTAATAAAGTGAGCTCTAACTAGGAGCACTTAAGGAGTTTGACTTAGTCTAGGTAGGGGTATGAGACTCTACCTATACATTGCACCAGTTGGCCTAGAGGAAGTCCTAGGAGGATGTTCTGGTGTTCTTATGATCTTATGAAATGAATGATATGCTTATGTTAATTCTTCATGTTAATGGTCTATGTTGCTAAATATGATGATAAAAACTCATGATGCTATGTTATGTGAAGATAGAAATTATTTATGATCCTTTGGTTGGTTTATTTGGTTGAGTGGGGTTATGGGGCTTCACTTGGCCATTGCACTAGTAAGCTTGGAAGGGGTTATATGTAAGGGTTTTACTTATGATATAATGTTACGAACTCTTATACATGCGTTGTTGTTGTAATATGATGTTAGAGTTTCTTTGGTTATTAAACATGTTGACTTGGTTATACTTGATTATGTTGGTCTTGTGTCGAATATGCTATTGTCTTAAGGAATATATGATCATTATCTTATATGTGTTCTTGGATGTGCTTAAGGCTTTACAAAAGTAACTTGGCATAGTTTTGAACAAATATCCCTTTTAGCGTGATTTCTATATTGTGTGTGCATATGTTCCTATACTTAGTACAAGTTATGTACTAAATCATATTTCTCCTTTTTCCCCAAACATTTTAGGTTCAAGTCGTTGAAGGGTTCGTGACCACTTTGCAAGGAATGCTTGGATCATTTCTCCAAATGTGGGAATGTCCTCAAATTCCGAGGATGATGCCTTTTCTCACTCTATCTATGTTACATTGTTATAGTCTAAAGACAATCATTTCACTCTTGTTGTTTTAAGATATTGTTGTAAGCCCTAAGTGGCATTTATACATTTGTGTAAGGGATATACCCATATTGTTCTATTCCGTTTAAATTGTTTAATATAAGACATCCTTACTAAGACTATATTGTGTATGTTATATATATGTGACGTAAAAGTAGAAGACTAAGTAAGCTTCTTATTGCGAGGAGTCTTGGTAAACTCCCTACGTAAATACTATGTATAAGCGAGAGGTCTATGTAAACCTCATCAAGTATATGTAGATGAAATTTTTTAATTTTACGCACTTCTTAACCTATGAATGTAATGACAAATTCTAAGCGGGTAGTCTTAGTCCTCTAAGAGGACGACAACGCCGATTAATTCTAGGGGGTGCTCCCCGGATTTGAAAATTTCCTGGTAGTTTTGCGAGTCGAATCTATTAGTAATTGAGGGTATTAATGTTCCTATGTGTTTCGGGAAAGAACCGTGGTATTTTAGAGGGTTTAGGGATGAAAACGGAAGTGAAAAGTCAAAACGCCTGTCCGTAGGGACCTGGGGCCCCGTGCCTCCCATAGCCCCACATGACATTCTCCGTGTGTAAGGACTTTGGGAGTCGTGCCATCCAGAGCGCCCAACTTGGCCTCTAAAGTTTGGGGCCTGGCGCCACATGCCTCTTGAAGAGTCGAGGACGCCTGGAGACCCCATTTATTCCCCATCTTTTCGAACCAGTTCCTAAGCGATGTACCCATGTTTCTTAGTTGATTACAACACTCCAAGGTACATCTAAACATCATGAAATCATATATACACATGAGATCATGAACCTAGAATCCATAATCAAATTCAAGGAAAGTTAAGATCAAAGTCAAACAAGTTAAGAGAAAAGTCTAAAAATTAAGAAGAAAGTAAAAATAAGTTCTTAAGTTTTCCAAGAGTCTTTAACAAACATTTTAACTTTGTTTTAAGGCTCAAGTTACAAGTAAAAGAAAGAGAAAAAAGTTGAGTTCAATTCTCAAAAGTTATAAGGGAACTAATTATTCCCTAAGAGTTAAGTTGCAAGTTAAGGAAAGAGTAAAAAGTTGAGTTCATTTTTCAAAAGTTATAAGAGAACTAAGTACTCCCTAAGAGTTAAAAACATTTTCACATTTTGAGCAATAAAGGAAGCTATACTTCCAACAGACCCTTTCGCTAGTTTTAGTAAAATGGAAAGTATGATTTCCAAGAGAGATTTTAAAGCTAAGTTTGAGAAATTACCTTAAACTAAAGAAGAAGTTGTTTTAAAAACATGTGAGCTAAGTATTTTGGTAGTAGTATTGAGGACCGATATGGGGACGCGGGTTCATATTAACTCAAGCCCCCATAAGCAATGTATCCATCATGGGTAGAAGAAGGGTCAGTTTTTAAATTAATCCTTAGAGATTTTTAGTATATACTAGTGGATCCACTTAGTAGTTCATATTCTATACCGACGACAAAGTGTAGGACGATCTTCTTGTAATGTGAGGTAAGACGTTGTACCATTGCTTAGGCTCATAGTGACGGTTGTCGGATAGATAATATCCAACATAAACTATATTACTTTCATAAATAAGTAAAGTTGAGTTTTTTTATTGCATTTTCTTTAACGAACTAAGTTATTTTGTTGTTTTACAAAGATTTATTTATATAGCATCTGTTCTCATTGCGTTATATTAAGTTCAGTAATTCATCCAAGATAAGTTTCTACTTACTCCTTTCAAGCTTAAAGTTGTTGTTTATCATTCCAACTCGTATACTCGTACATTTAATGCACTGATGTCAGTTGGCCTACATCATCTTATGATGCAGACGTAGGTAATCAGGATCAGCATTGAGCGCCTCGTTCATCCAATTTGAGCATCTAGAATCAGTGGGGAGAGTCATTGCATTGTGGAGGACTCTGTTATTGCTTTCCATGTTTTTACTTAAAAAAATATGTGGAATTTGTCCCAACATTCATCTTAGTATTATAGAGGCTTCATAGACAAATAGTCAGTCAGATAATCAGTTTTGAGTCTCTATTTATCTCACATTTAAGATATATAATTTTGTGACTTAAGTGTTATTTTGGCCAAGACATTTATTTTAAAGTTATCCTGATGAGAATGATTTTTATTTACTATTGAGTTAAGTCTTTTACTGAGTTAAGTAAGCTAGGGACAAGGGTTCGCTCAAGGCCATCAATGGTCCTTGGGTGCCGGCCACATCCAGGGTGTTGGCTCGGGGCATGACAAACCTTGCATCAAAGCACAGAGTTCAAGAGTCCTAGTGAGTATATGAAGTCTTGACTGTACAGTCCTAGTAATCGGTGTGAAGCGCGCCATATATATGATTAGCAGGCTACAACATGCACTTCTTTCATATTCCTTTTCATGCATTAGAGTTTATCTCTAAATAGTCTCTCTCTAATTCGTGCTTTGATGGGTTTCAAATAACTATGCCTCCACAAAGAGCAGCAAGAGGTCGTCCAGCTAGGAGAAATATTAAACCTAAGGAACAAGAGTTACCCAATGCACCTGAAGTGCAACCTCAAGAAAAAGTTACCAACAATGATTTCCGTGAGTCTATTAGGATGTTAAGCCAAGCAGTGACTAACCAAGTGAGGAAACAGAGAGGATCTCGATAAGAAGAGGCTGTCACCTAGAGGATTCATGAATTCTTGAGAATGAATCCTCTCAGTTTCACCGGTTTGAGCACTACTCAGGATCCACAAAACTTTATGGAAGAGTTGAAGAAGGTTTTCGATGTGATGCATTGTAACAACCCTAAAAATGGATATGATAAGTAATGCTTAATGTGTCTAGAATGTCTACGATTAGACCGTGTTCACACGGATTGATGCGCATAGAACCAGACCTCGGAACCCTTGCTACAGCCAAGACAACTAACTTGTGGAGTTACTTGAGCTAGGAAAGGTTGGGTAGCCATGTAGGGCTCTCGAATACGAAGATTTACTCGAATGAGTCTTTATCGGACTTAAAAAGGGAAAATCTTAGGTTTGGAGGGTCTAGGGGTAAAATGGTCTTTTCCAGGCTAAGGGTAGTATCGTAATTACCCTAAATATATAATTAATTGTTTAATTAATAAGGTGGAGGGGCATTTTGGGGAGAGAGGGCCGAAAATTGGCTCTTGAAGTGAAGTCTTGCTCCACCGAGTTCGAACCTAGGTGGAAGCAATGAATTAAAGTTGTTTTTATTTAAGTTGGTAAATTAATGTGATTAATTAATATTTATTATTTATTGGCTGATTTAAAATAAAAGGGAAATCAGATTTTTATTAATAATTAACTAAACCTTATTTGACTAAGTCCTAAACTAGACTCCTAAGCCTAATATAACTCTCTCCTCTCACGCCTATCTCTCAACACACGATCATTCTCTCTTCTCTTTCACGTTCTCTTTGCCAAAATAACTTCAAGAACAGAAAGATAAACCAAGTTCTTCACACTTGAAGAACTCACCACGAAAGATAAAAACAAACAACGAAATCAATCACGTAGGCAAAGAGAAGGTTGTCCGTCGAGTTTGGTGTTGAACTTTTGGTGTTAGACGTGTGTTTGGAGGAGTTCTTTGGGCAGAAAGTCGAGGTTTGAACATCAAAAAGGTATGGGTTCTCTTCTCTCTTGGTCCCTTTCCCAAGAGACCCCTTAAGATTCAGTTAATTCTAATCTGAAAACTAGGATTGTTCCCGTTGCATGTCCCTATCACTAGCTCCCATTGAACCATAGGTTGGTTATGTTTGATGGTAGAAAACTAGGGATGAAACGTGTTTTCGTGATGATTATGTGTTTATACGTATTCTCGGAATTATGTGAATTATGTTGATGTTTTTCCGAAAATGTAACTACGTGTGTTTGGGTGTGTTGCCGTGGCTACTGGTTACGGTTTAGGGCTTGAAATTGCATGATAGTTCTTTGTATTTCATGTACACATGTTTATGTAAATCGTGATGTTCATATGAGATAAAATGTGGCTGATTTGAGTGATAATCTCTTGGCTAAATGAATCCATGAAAATGCACCTAAAACGTTCTAAATGCACTATGAAATTTCCCTAAGAATTAATCTGTAACTTGATGAAAATATGCTGAAAAACTACAAAATTTCCAGCTTCAAGTGATGAATTTCGGTCAAGTTAAGAGGGTTCAAAATGTTGTGAAAAATGAATTAAAACAAGTGAGGTCATGGAGGATTGAACACGTGACCTCACCATGTTAAAAACCATGGTCTTGGCTGGAAAATAAGCTATGAAAATAAGAAATAAGAGGAGTGGGATTCGAACCCACAACCTCTCAGACAGCTTAAGGAAAAGTGAAAAGAAAAGAAATGTGAGGCGTGGGAATCGAACCCACGACCCCTAGGCAGTAAAGGAGAATTAGAAGAAAATGAAAAGAAAATAAATGTGAGGCAAGGGGATCGAACCCACGACCTCTAGGCAGTAAAGGAGAATTAAAAGAAAATGAAAAGAAAGGAAATGTGAGGCGTGGGAATCGAACCCACGACCTCTAGGCAGTAAAGGAGAATTACAAGAAAAATAAAGTGAGGTTGTGGGGGTTTGATCCCACAACCTCATGGTCAACTCGAAATAGTCAAGGAAAAATAAATAAAAAAATAAAAGGGGATGTGGGTGTTCGATCCCATAACCCCTCGGCCAAGGAAGAGAATTTTCAAAGGATAGAAATAAAAAGGAAACGTTGATGTTGGGGCTCGATCTAGGGTCCCAATGTCATGTGGACTGAAATTAAATGAAAAGAAAATGTAAAGTGTTGTCCAAGGATTCGAAACCGGGTTCCCTTGCCCAAATTTCGTATTGATACATAAGTCATACGTGAATTAAATATTCAAGAATAATGCTGCCTACTTAGATTGAAATCGAGATCTTGGCATACATACAAGATGCATAAGTCTTGTACCACGTAATCTTAGGAAGATATGAATCACTTAAACGAACTATGAATGAAGCCTCATGGCTTGTATGTATAGACCCATAAGTCTAACATACGTTTAAAAATAAGTGAACCTAAGATGTATGTAATGAAATGATGAAACACTAGAATGGTTAAGAAAGAGTGTGAAACACACTAAATGGCCAAGTGCATTGGCATATGATGAAATGAACATTCACGTAATAAGGGGTGAGTAATTATGAAGAGAAATGTGCTAAAGTTAATGAATGTGGTGACAACATGATAAGAGGATAATGTAAAAGATGAGAGAAAACTCAAATGAGCCTAAATAAATGTTACCAAAACGTACTCACCTATGAGAGTGTAAAGTTAATGAAGAGACCAGTCTCTATGAACACTCGAATGAAAGCATTGAGAATAATGTATACTTAATACTAATGATGAGATGAGAAATCATCTATTGAGCTATGATGTCCTCATAATAGAAGCCAGCTTCCATGACGTATGAGTTGAATGAAATGGAACTTTACACTGAGCACCGATAGACTAGCTATGAGCGGTGATGCCTTATTTCAGGAAGGGCGTAGGTTCATGTAACTCTCATCAGATGAGACTGTCCGGCATGCCGGGTATGGGTCTCCTTGTATCTTCTAGTCTTCGAACCTATACTGCCAATGTAGGCATCTGGCGGGGTTTAATTCCCATGTACGCTAGCATGTTTTGGATCACTTTGGCCGGTGATTCCACCTCTTTTCGGTGTGGGGGAGACACTGGATTTCATGATGCTCACATGATCTATGTCGGTTAAAGTTAAAGTTTCCAATGAATAAATGAGGCCAGCCTCAAATGATGCATATAATGAAATGAACGATACCAAAGGTGTTAGGATAGGATAATCAAGAGGTGAGATAAACTCAAGTAATGACAATAGGTTATTCTTGATCATTGCACAGCAAACCCGATGAGAGTCTTAAACTACATCCTAGGTATAGCTGGTGTTTACACTAGCTTATGAATGAATGAAATGAAGTACGTATGAATGAATGAAGCAGACTCTGTGTTTGTTAAAGAAGGCTCCCTAGTTGAGGTCCCATATATTGAGCCCTCATTTTTGGAAGTCTTAATGTTAAGTCCATGATTCCAAGGTCTCATGGCATATGAATGAATGATATGAAAGATGTTATGTGCTATATGCAATATGATATGTGCTATGTGTAAAATGTTATGTGATGTGTGCAATATGATAAGTATGATGATTCATGTTACTCTCATGGCATGACTTTTCTAATCCAAATTTGGAAAGCTCTCTAACTTTCCTAATCAAAATTTGGAAAGTTCACTACCTTTCCTAATCCCAATTTGGCAAGTCCACTGACTTGACTTTCCATAATCATGTTGTTAGGAAAGAGCTATTCTTACTCATTCATGTCCTTGGTGTGTGCTTTCATATACACATACTTAGTACAAGTGTGTACTAATCCCATACAACTCTATATTTTTAGGTGCAGGCACAGGTGGACTCTAGAGCTTACAGGTTGACGTTGCAACTATCTGGACGTGGAGCTTCATCCGTACTTGGTAGGCCCTCATGCCTTCGAGGATGTCTACGGTTACTATCTAGCTTAGATGTATGCTTTAGCTAGTGGAGTATGTACCACTAGTGTTTCTTTCCGTTTATATTTCAGACATTGTATTGGTGCCATTTTGGCAATTATACATTTAATGCAGTATTGAACTATTTCTTTCAGTTGATAATCTTAATGTTAGATGGTTGATTGTGAACATTATGAATGTAAGTAGAATTACCTTTATGCATGATAAGAAACAAAAATTTTCAAATTTTCCGCTAAAATTAACCTAGATGAAGTAAGAATGACGTAAGTAGGCTTGTCTGCGACCTCTGAGAGGTCAACGACTCCGGTCTCGTATGGGGTCTAGATTCCGGTCGTGACATGCATGTCATTGATGTTGAGCGAGTCGAGATAGTTGCATACCAACTAAAGAAGGTGGGTAGGAATTGATTTGATCAGTGGAAGAAGGGAAGAGATGCCGATGGACCACATCCAAGTTGGTCTTGTTTCGAAGAGATTTCTTGGGGTATTTCTTTCCCCAAGAACTGAAAGATGCAAAGTAATGAGAGTTCCTTACGATGAAATATGACCTCTTGAGTGTTCATGAGTATGGGTTCAAATTCAGCCAATTGTCTCGCTATGCTCCTAATATGGTTAAGGATATGAGGAGCAGAATGAGCTTGTTTGTCGCTGGCTTGGGTCGTGCATCAAGCAAAGAGGGTAGAGATGCAATGTTGATCAGTGACATGGACATATCTTGATTGATGGTTCATGTTCATCAAGTTGAAGAGGAGAAGTTGAGGGACAGAGAGAAGTACAGGAACAAGAAATCTAAGACTGGGAATGAGTCTGGGCAGCAAAAAGGTGGTTCGAATTAGTCACAATTTCAAAAAAAAAAGGGCACGTACCATCATCTTCTAGAGAACCTGCGCCTAGAAACAAAGGTGTGTATAATGTCCTGAATTTGCACAACTTCAAGCCTAGACCAGCCCAGTCCCAAGGTAGTGTGGCACAAGGAGGTAGTTGGGCTATTACATGTGGTATGTATGGTAGAAACCACGCCGGTAAGTGTCGTGATGGCCTGTCATGTTGTTTCAAGTGCGGTCAAGAGTGTGAATTCATGAAAAAGTGTCCTAAGAATAATCTGGGTGGTAGAATTCCGGGCAACAGAGCCCAATTTTCATCGGTTGCTCCACTAGACAGGGCTGCACCGAGAGGAGCCATTTCTAGTACTGGCGGAGGGGCAAACTACCTCTATGCAATCACAAGCTGCTAAGAGCAAAAGAACTCGCCAGATATTGTCACATGTATGATCAAAGTCTTTACTTTTGATCGTTATGATTTGTTAGACCCAGGAGCAAGTATATCTTTAGTAACTCCTTATGTTGCAAATCAATTTGAGAGTTTTCCTGAGAAACTTTGTGAACCTTTCTGTGTTTCTACACCGATTGGAGAGTCTATTCTAGCTAAAAGAGTCTATCATGATTGTCCTATTTTCATCAATCACAAGAACACCATGGCTGATCTAGTAGAGTTAGACATGGTAGATATTGATGTCGTTCTAGGTATGGACTGGATTCATACATGTTATGCATCAATATATTGTAAAAATAGAGTTGTCAAGTTTCATATTCCTAATGAGCCATTCACAGAGTGAAGTCGTAGTTCAACAGAGCCTAAGGGCCGTTTCATTTCTTACCTTAAGGAGAGAAAGTTAGTTTCAAAGGGATATATCCATAATTTAGTCTGATTTAATGACTGTAGTGTTGAGGTACCTCCCCTTCAGTCAGTTCCTACGGTAAAAGAGTTCCCCAAAAGTTTTTCCTGATGATCGTCTCGGAGTCCCTCCTGAGAAAGAAAAAGACTTCGGCATAGACATCATTCCAAATACTCATCCTATATCTATTTCTCCATATATAATGGCACCATCAAAGTTAAAAGAGTTGAATAAACAATTGAAATATTTGTTGGATAAGGGCTTTATTCGACAAAATGTCTCACCTTGGGGCGCTTTGGTCTTGTTTGTGAGAATAAATGATGGTTCCCTTAGGATGTGTATAGACTACCGCCAATTGAATAAGGTTGACATAAATATTAATTATCCTCTCTCAAGGATAGATGATCTTTTCGACTAACTTTAGGGTGCTTCCTGCATCTCAAAAATTGATCTCAAATCAGGCTACTATTAGCTGAAAGTTAGGGAAGGTGATATTCCACTTTTAGAACCATATATGGGCATTATGAGTTGTTGGTCATGTCCTTTGGTTTGACCAATGAGTCTATAACATTAATGGATCTTATGAAGAGAGTTTTCAGACGTTGTTTAGATCTGTTTGTTATCGTCTTCATTGATGACATACTAATCTATTCAAGTAATGAAAAAGATCATGCTAGTCACCTCAAGATAGTTCTTCCAACTTTGAAAGATAAGGGGTTATATGCCAAGTTCTCCAAGTGTGGGTTTTGGCTAAAGTCTGTGGCATTCTTGGGCAACATAGTTTTGGTGATGGGATTACAGTTGACACCTAAAAGATAGAAGCAGTTCAAAGTTTGCCTAAACCCATATCTCCAACAGATATAAGAAGCTTCTTGGGTTTGGCTGGCTTTTATAGAAGATTTATTGAAGGTTTTTTCTATCTCGTCTTCTTTGACCAAGCTGACTCAGAAGACAGTTAAGTTTCAATGGTTTGAAGCTTGTGATAAAAGCTTTGAGAAGTTGAATAAGAGGTGGACTATTCCCCGGTTTTGACCTTACAAGAGGGTACTCAAGGTGTTGTGGTGTACTGTGATGCATCAAGAGTTGGTTTATGTTGTGTGTTAATGGAGAATGGAAAGGTTATACCTTATACCTCCAGACAGTTGAAGGTTCATGAGAAGAATTATCCAAACCATGACTTAGAGTTGGCTGGTGTAGTTTTCGCCTTGAACATATGTCGTCACTGCTTGTATAGTGTTCATGTTGATATATTCACTGATCACAGGAGTCTACAATAAGTGTTACCCAGAAAAAGCTTAATCTCTGACAGAGTAGTAGGTTAGATTTACTTAAGGATTATGACATGAGTATTTATTACCACCCAAGTAAGGCTAATGTGGTTGCTGATGCTTTATAAGGGTTGTCGATGGGAAGAACCACCCATGTTGAGGAATAAAAGAGTGAGTTAGCCAAAGATTTGCACAGACTTGCACGCTTGGGAGTCAGACTTATGGATTCCACAAATAGAGGAATAATAGTGACCAATGGCTGAGTCATCATAAGTGTCAGAAGTGAAATAGAAGCAAGACCAAGACCCTATTTTGCTTTATTTGAAGGCGAATGTTCATAAGTAGAGAGTATTAGGTTTTGAAAAAGGGGGAGAATGTGTGCTAAAGTATCAAGGTAGGTTGTGTGTACCTTAAGTGGATGGACTTTAAGAGAGAATCATGGAGGAAGGTCATAGCTCCAGATATTCCTTTCATCCGGGTTCCACAAAGATGTACAACAATTTGATAGAGATATATTGGTGGGAAGGTATGAAGAAACACATTGTGTAGCTTGTTGCCAAGTGCCAAAATTGCCAGCAAGTTAAAATAGAAAACCAAAGAAATGGAGGGTTGGCTAATAATATAGAACTTACGGAATGGAATTAGGAGATCATTAAGATGGACTTGATCATATGCTTGTAAAGGTCTCGCAGGCAGCATGATTCAATTTGGGTAATTTTTCGATAGAATGACAAAATCAGCCCACCTTTTGCCGGTAAAGACCTCTCATTCGGCAGAGGATAATGTAAAGTTATACATGCAATAGATGGTGAGACTTCAAGGAGTCCCAGTTTCTATCATTTCAGATAGAGATGCACAATTTATTGCACATTTCTGAAATCGTTCAAGAAAGGTATGGGTTAAAAGGTGAACTTAAGCGCTGCTTTTTATCCTCAGACAGAAGGGCAGGCAGAGCGTACTATCCAGACCTTAGAAGATATGTTGAGGGCTTGCGTGATTAATTTAAAGGGTAATTGGGATGATCACCTACCTCTCATTGAGTTCTCTTACACAACAGCTACCATTTGAGCATCCAAATTGCTCCATATGAAGCTCTTTATGGAAAAGATGCAGATCTCCTATTGGGTGGTTCGAAGTTGGTGAAGTAGGGTTGATAGTAGCAGATCTAGTTTACCAAGCCATGGAGAAGCTGAAGGTGATTCAAGAGAGATTGAAAATGGCATAGAGCCGCCAAAAGTTCTACACAGATATTAGGAGGAGGCCATTAGAGTTTGAGGTTCATGATTGGGTATATCTAAAAGTTTCACCCATGAAGGGTGTTATGAGGTTTTGTAAGAAGGTATATTGGTCCTTATAGAATATACAAGAGAATTGGCAATGTAGCTTATGAGTTGGAGCTACCACAATAGTTAGCATCGGTTAATTCGGTGTTTCATATCTCCATGTTGAAGAAGTGTATGGGTGATCCTTAATTGATTGTACCAACTGAAAATGTTGGAATTAAGGATAGTTTATCCTATGAAGATATTCCGGTTCAAATATTAGATCGCCAAGTTCGCAAGTTGAGAACAAAGTAGGTTGCGTCAGACATGGTCCTTTTTAGGAAACAACTTGTTGAAGAAGCGTTTTGGAAAGATGAAGAGGATATGAAGAAGAGATATTCACATCAGTTTGAATTCGGAGAGAATGCAGATCAAGATACTAATTCTTTTCTTATTACTTTATAAACTATGAATAAGCATGTTGTTACTTGCTTTTGATGGTTGAGTGTTAAAATTGAGGTTACTATTCAAAGCTTAGTGAAAGAAATCGCATTCGAGGACAAATGTTCCCAAGGGGGAGATATTGTAACATATCGTAACTCATACTAGCCAAGATTAAGATAAGAAACTAAAAATTTCACCTTTGGAAAGAAAAGGGAAAATCTAGATAATTTCCTAAAGTTAAGAATGTAAGATTTTGGTCATTTCAAAAGGCCATAATTTCTAGCTCAGGATAAGTTAGAGTCAGTTCTTAATATGGTTGAAAAGATCTTTCCAACGGCGCCCAGTTTGCACTATTTCCTAATTCATTTTAAGGGTTTATTTGGGATAAAAATAAGTTTTAGTTCAGATTAGAAAAGTTATTTTATGCTTATGGCTTGGAGAAAAGAGAAGCGAAGAAGAAAAAAGGAAGAAAGATCAAGAATTAGTCAAGAACGCTAAGGTTTTGCAAGTGGAATTCATCGGCGATGATCCCTATCAAGGTATGTGAGATCTTTTCGTATTGTGTTAGTTTACCCACACACCAACTTGTTTAATTCAGCGATTTTGAGTAGATTGAATGATGAAAAGTGAAGTTCATGAAGAACATTGTTGAATTCTTATTGGTTGAGTTGTTGCATGCCTAGAGTTGATTTGATTCGTGCTTCCGGGTTGTTTTTAGAGTTGAAAGTATTGGGTATTGAGGGTATTAATGATCCTAAGTGTTTGAGGTAAGAACTATGGGAGCTTAGAGGGTTGAGAGATGAAAAACAGAGAAGAAAATTTGAAACACGTGTCCGTAGGGCCTTGAGGCGCCAAGCCTCCAATAGCCCCACAAGAAATTTTCTGTCCATAGGGCCTTGGGGTGCCGCACCATCAAGAGCGCCCCAACACTATCTCTAAAGTTTTAAGTCGGCTCCCTACGCCTCTCATAGCACCAAGGACTTCTGAGACCCCATTCATTCCTCATCTTTTCATACTAGTTCCTAAGTGATGTACACATGTTTATTAGTTGATTTCAACACTCTAAGTTACATATAAATACCATGAAATCATCCATAAACATGAGTATATGAACCTTGAATCCACATTCCAATTCAAGGAAAGTTAAGATCAAAGTCAAAGAAGTTAAGAGTCAAATTTAAAAATTAAGAAGCAAGTCAAAGTAAGTTCTTAAAGTTTCCAAGAGTCTTTAACATACATTTTAACTTTGTTTTATGACACAAGTTACAATTTAAGAAACCATTAAAGTTGAGTTGAATTCTCAAAAGTTATAACGAACTAAGTATTCCCTAAGAGTTAAGTTGCAACTTAAGGAAATAATAAAGAATTGAGTTCATTTCTCAAAAGTTATAAGGGAACTAACTATTGCCTAAGAGTTACAAATGTTTTCACATTTTGAGCAACAAAGGAAGCTAGGTTGTAATAGAGACTTTGGCTAGTTTTATTAAAAACGAAACTATGATTTTCAATTGAGCTTTTAAAGCTAAGTTTGAGCAATTACCTCAAACCAGAAAAGAAGTTGTTTTAAGCACATATGAGCTAAGTATTTTAGGAGCAGTATTGAGCATCGATATGTGGATGCAAGTTCATATTAACTCAAGATGATTCCTTAGTGGTTTTTAGCGTGGATTATATCCACTTAGTAGTTCAGGTACTATACTGACAAAAAGGTCCTCTTGCAATGTGAGGTAAGATGTTGTTCCATCCCTTAGGCTCATAATGATGGTTATCCATTAGAGAATCTCCCACAAAAACTATATTACTTTCATATATAAGTAAAGTTGAGTTTGTTATTGCATTTATTTTAACGAACTGAGTTGTTTTACTGTTTTATATCACATGTGTTTTTATTGCATTCTATTAAGTTCAGTAATTCATGAGTTGAGAAGAGCCAAGGTGAAGTTCTTCTTACTCCTTTCAAGCATAAAGTTATTGTTTAGCATTCCAACTTGTATACTCGTACATTCAATGTAGTGATGCCAGTTGGCATGCACTGTCTTATGATGCTGACGTAGGTAATCAAGATCAGTATCCAGCGCCTCGCTCATCCTGCTTGACCATCCAGAGTCAGTGGTTAGCCTCCTTGCATTCTGGAGGACTTTGTTATTGCTTTCCATGTTTATACTTATAGAATGTTCGGGGGTTTGTGCCCAACATTCATCTTAGTATTATTAAATCTTAATAGACGGATAGTAATTCAGATAATCACTTTTAAGTGTCTATTTATCTCGCATTTTACATATTTTATTTTGAGATTTAAGTGCCATTTTGGCTAAGACGTTTATTTTTAAGTCATCCTTCTGAGAAATATTCTTGTTTATTTTTGAATTAAGTCTAACTCTAAGTTACGTTAGCCAGGAAAAGGGTTAGCAAAATGCCAGCAATGGTCATTCGATGTCAACCATGTCCAGGTTGTAGCATCGGGGCACGACATTGATCTTGTGAGTGACTTTATGTGGAACTTGTGACTAATGAATATTGAGCCTGTTGTTGAAGATATGAAATCATTAAAGTGTTCTTATTGAGGATATTTTTTTATTTAATGTATTGTTGTTGAGCTATGTGCTATGTAACTGTAAAATTTATGTTGGGCTGATTTTATGTAGGTTGTATTGTGGAGTTTCGGATGGGGTGTAAGGATTACCCCTATTCTGTTCCCTTAGCCTGTGTTTAGAAGTTTTTTTAGTGAGTACCGTGTGGTTTTATACTCACCCCTTGCATCTACAATTTTTTGTAGGTTACTAGCTCAGACCTTTGCAATATATTCTTTTCTTTTCCGAGGCGTTTTGGAGATTTATGAGGTAGATGTTTGTCATCTCAGCTGACCTTATTACTCTTGTTTATGATCTTGTTTTACTCTAGAGACAATGTCATATGAGACCTGTATTTTTCCTTTGATTCAATTGTAATACTTTAGAGGCTTGTACGTGTGATAACAAGGTTTTGGGGGTATATTTAAGTGATTATGAATTTTTGTATTAATATAAAGTATGAGACTCCTATTTATAGTTTATTTTCCGTACTTTATTGGGATGGTCGAGTTTTAGTTTGACTTGTCTTGGTGGGAAAGGACGAGTGCCATCACGTCCATTTTTGGGTCGTGACAAAATGGTATCATAGCTCCAGGTTCATAGGTCTCATGTGTATACAAGTCAAGTCAAGTTAAAGTAAGAGTTTTGAGGATTGGTCTGAAGACGTATGTACGTATCTTCGAGAGGCTATAATAACTTTTAGGAAAAATCTTCACTTATTGGATCTCTATCATGCTTACATTATGCGGTGTGATTCTTCTCACTTTATTCCATTCACTCTTATTTATGCGATGACTCGTGTGTAGTTCCTCTTGTGATTAGTTGCTCTGTCGTGTATTGGTTAGATGTTAGATCTGGTACTAAGGTGAAGATGATAGATTTATGAAAATGATGTGTGAATATGTTAGCAATTTGAAAAGATTGAGTTAGGTGATGACTCTATGATGCATTTTGAGGATATTCGAATGATGAGGTTGAATAATAGTTTGAGGGATGTTATGAATGTATTTATTTTTTGTCAGTTACCCTAATAAAGTGAATAGTACTTGTGTTGTATAGACAATATGTTGATTAATTTGATAAGTAGAAGTGGAATGATTAAACGGATGGATAGGTAATGAAAAGTGTCACTTTTAAAACAACAAATATTAATGTCGTCATAACATATATGGGATACATAGTGAATGATTAAAATGATGTTACGCTAGTCGAGGTTGGAATCTTTCATAGCTATAGTTTATATCAAAAAGGGTCATAATACGACTACTATAATGGCACCGATTCTTACTTGTTTAGAGTTAGAGAATGTGTTACCCCTGTTATAGACCGATCTACGAAGGCATGCATACCGCTTTGGACGAGATACCAAACAGATTTAGTAGTGTATGTGAGTTACTTAACGTGGCAGAAATGTGTAGGCTATTTAAATTGAATGTTCTCGGTAGGTATGATGAGTTCTAGTGGTGGATGTTACAGACTTTCAGGATGTTGTACTAGTGGTATATGGAAACGAATATGTTGAATGGTAAGCGTGAATACTAACTACTACATAAGGATTTATTAGTTGTATCACATGCTTGTATAAAAAGGTTCGATGTTGCATTCATATTTGAGAAACTAACTAGCTTGTTACTGAAGACATATGGGTTAAGCATTATATTATAAGAAATATATTAGTGGTGGATTATTTGTACGGTATTTATGTTTTTAAGTTGTGAAGTGTATCTCGAGGATTTTAGATGAGTGGTGATTTAAACGTAAGCTCCATCGAAGTGGATCGATATTTGGATGACAAGATTATGGGTAAAGAAAGTCTCAACAAGTATACTTGTGTGAAGGTAATTGAAGATTTTACTAAGAAAATGTAAATACGATTGAGTTAGTCCTTTGATATTGGCTGGCATAACTGGATTTAAGGGGTCATATTGATGTAAAGGTTTACTTCTTGGAGATGACAAGAGCTAGATAAGCATGATGGTAATAAGAGTTTGTGATGGATTGTGATTGAGATGCAAATATATAATAAGGATTGTTGGTTAAACAAATTTTGTATTGTAACGACGATTTGCAAGTATTTAATGTTGTGGTTTGAAACTACTTGGTGAGTATCTTGATTGCATGGAATGTTATAAGAGGTGGTGAGACACTACTAGAATAAAATTAAAAGGAGATAGAGTTATACATGGAAAGGATTAGTATAAAGTAGCTTCATTTTTGAAAAGAGGCGATTGAGAACAAATATATCTTTGCGTGCAAAGACAAAAGATGCACCTTCAGCTAGTAGAAAATTGAGTTCACATACGCGTGGTTTCATCAGCTTTGCTTTACTTATGATAATACTTTCACGGGTTCATCATATTTGTTAAATGCTATTGATAAAATTTAAGAAAAAAGTCTTCAGACATTTGACTTGAGTGTGATGATAAGTTTTTTTTTGTGATTTTGAGTTTGATAATAAGTATGGTTCAATATTTTTTCCCAAAGATATGATAAGGTCGATGGAGATACGATTAATGATAAGGTAAGATAAGTGAACTCATAAGAATCTTCACGGTGTGAGCTAACGTTTATAGATAAAGGGATTGGGTTACATCACTAGATTAAAAATTCAAGTTTTTCAGGTGAGTTTAGGTTTCTGGTAGTGTTTTTTTGTCAAGGTATAGGTTGGTAAGGTAAGAAATGATCTATCACACTGAGTATGAAGCATTTGAAAGGACTTAAAAATAATTTGAGTAGTTAATTTGGTTACCTTTGATTGTTATATCTAAGGGGGGTTTCAAGCGATGTTTGGTTTAGAGGATAAGATAGAAATATGATGGCTTTTTGGTCCAAGAATAAGATTGGTAAGCAATTCAACAAAAGAAAAAAAAGAATATGATGTATCGAAGTGTTCGAGATATTTAGAATTTTGCACCATGAAAAGAATTTAAGAGAAGTGAAGGAATAAGACCTCTCATATAGACTGTTGGTTCGAAGTTTAAGGATGTATGAGTTTTCATGTATAAGTTCTAATATGTTATGGTTGTGAATTGGCTCAGTATAAACTTACTAGGGATTTGTAAGAAATTTTTATGAAGATTGAGTTTTGATTTGCGTGAAAACAATGAGTTGTGTAAGATTATGTGTCTTATGTGGAGCTAAATGGTTCAGATTATGATAGGTCACTTATGGATACACAATAATATGGACTTATAATTATACATGGGTATTGAGAATTTTGAAGGGATTGAAATTACTATTTTTATGAGACAGTATAGACTTTTATGATGTATTACATAGGCATTTGATGACGATTAGAGGCTATGAGCTTATAGTATACTGAATTATTAGAGTGACTAAGAATTTATCTAGTTTTGACATGAGGTATATGATGGTGTGAATGATAGTTAAAATTTGGTGTGTGAAAGATTATGCGGAGTGGACTTCGGACCGATTCAATAACTTAATTCATGAGAAACAACTTTTAGATTTGGAATTAGTGCTATCGGCCTTGAGTGGAACCTGTATTTATCATGAAATACTTATTTGGAAAAGGAGGGATGTATAATTTGAATATTTTGAAGGCGATAATGTGTTTCCTAAGAAAATTTTAATGCCAATGACGGTTTGAGAGTAAGGTAAATGGTTTGTGTGTTTATGATTTTCCGTTTGTATTAAGAGTGTTGACCCTAATGAAGTATTGTGAAGAGAATATGTGGTTCGATAAAACAAGTATATGAGCAATTATAATTAGGATTAGATTGGTAATTGTGGGTAACTAGAAAATTTAAAAGAAAAAGTCGTATGAATAATAATATTTGATATGGTCACTACGGAAAAAATATCTAGTGTTATTCGACTTTGATTATGTAAATTCTTATATGATCACCTACTTCGTTATAGACATGATTTAGAATATAACTCACGACCTATACCCACACGTCTTTTACTTCGGTGGGTGAGTTCGTAGTTGTGGATCGGATGTAGCGATTCTGTGATGTCCTCTTGGTAGTGAAGAATGCTTGGGCAGATTTGGTTATTTCAGATGTGGTAGATTTTTGTTGCTTTGGGGCAGTTGATGTTTCCGAGTAGGGTCCCACGTACTAAATTGCTTATGTGAACTTATATAAGAGCTACTATATATGAAGAGTTACAATTGTCTAAAGGTGTTGTTAGAGATTCTGCATTTTGGAGTATATCGTTTGTTGGATGTTTATTTGATCTTATTCTTCTTTGGGGTTAGATAAGTTTAATTCTCTCTTGATTAGTATCAAATGTCTAAAGATTGCTTTTTATAGCTTAAACTCGTGAAAAGATTATGTTGTGAGAAGGGAATCTTGATAAGAAATCTTATGATTTGTGCATTATGATTGTCTTGTGGTTAATTCTGGCTCACTGTTGATTGTCGTCGTCATTGATTCAGAAGGTTATCTTGGAAATGTTAGAAAAGATTCGTCATGGTGGTTGTGTTATGGTCCAATGGATTTGAGTTTAGATTGAGTTCATGAGTTAGTTTTAACTTGATAATCACTCTTAATTTTCAGATTTTCAAAGTTTGATTCGAAGGTTCAGCTCTTAGTAGTTGATCTTGATGAAATGGTTTTAACGAGGAGCTCACTTAGAGAGATGAACATCGACTAGTAGGTCATAACTTAGACTTTTGGTAACATCAGTTATTCTTCCTTCTTCTTCCTTATGATTCAGGACGAACATGATTTTTAGTAGTAGATAACGTAATGACCCAGACCCAAAAGATCATATTTGATAATTTTGAATAGTCATGTAACTGTAGTTTATTAATTTGCTGGTAATTTGTTTATTGTTAAAAATAATGGACCAAGCGTGAAATATTAAAATAGGTTAGTAGGAAATTATTATTGTTAATACATAGGTAAATTAGAAAAAAAGAAGAAGAAGAAGAAGGACAGAACAAAACAAATTACTTATGCAACCAACGTAGAAATTGGAAAAACTCTACACTCAGGTAATAGAAAGTTGCTAAGACTTTTTCCTTTTAAATTATTATTATATGGTGGTATGCAATGAATTGGATTTATTTTGTTTTCATCACTGCAATGTGTTGTTCTGTGAATTGATGGGAATAATTTGGTAGGGAGTAATCATTGCTTGGTAATGAATTGTAATAGAATGTTGGTGGGCCACAATTAATTACCATCAATCGGAGTAGATAATAGATTGTAGTTGGCAATTTTGCTTACTGGTAGACGACTTTTGTTTAGTTTTCAAGTTTTTCATTTTTTAGGGTATCATATTATAGACCCAAATTTGATATATTAAGATATGTAATTAAATATAGTGTATATTACATGAAAATTGTTAGAGTTGTGGTGTTTGGAGAAATTATGAGTTAACTCTAGACTTGAAATTTGGGAAATATGAGATTGAATCTTCTGGTTAGAACCAAGATTAGAAACTTGATTATAAATTCGGTGAGTTTTTGGCTCTAGGCTAGACCTATATTAATATGGGTGTTATTACTTTAGAAATCTTATTGTGATTATTAATGTGATTAGATTTCTTTGAGTTGGAAGTACAACGAAAAAGGAAGGCTCAAGTTCCAGAGTGATTGTTCAATTATTTGAGGCAAATGAATTTCTAAACTCTTGTTAGGTGTATGGACTGCGTGTATTTCCTTGTGGTATACGTTTGGGAGTAAAGTGAATTGGTGATGGGTTTATGTGTCCACATTGATTAATTCTAATGATGAAAAAGGGGTAATGAAAAGAAATGTGATTAATTATTTGGGTGTGATGTGTTGAGAATTGAGAATGATTTGAAAGACTTGTTGAATCATTGTTGATATTGTATAGTGATTCTGTTGTTGTGAATTGTGCAATGTTATGAAAATGGTCATATGCTGATTATTTGTGTGAACATATCATTTGCATTATTCTGAGACATGGTTGTGACATTTGTTATGTGAGTTGAGAAAGAATAACAAATTAAAGAGAATGTACTATTTCGATGGACGCATCGCGCGCCCTGATGGATGCTATTTTCGAGGGACGTATCACGCGCCGCAATGGTTACTATTATCGGGAGTTGTATCGCACGCCGCGATGGATTTATGGACAGATATGTCCCCCGTAGGTCCCGGAATGAGAGAAAGCAGGTGTGTATCATTAGGTCAGACATGCATCACTATACTTGAAATTGCATTTCATTGCATTGTTGTACTTTCTATTTGGTGAACTTGATCTTGTGTGTTGCTGATCTTGTGAGTGCCTTTCTTTAAAGCTTGTGACTGGTGAATGTTGAGCATGTTGTTGAAGATATGAGATCGTTAAAGTTTTGTTGTTGAGGATATATAATTTGTTAAAGTATTGATGTTGATATATGTGTTATGTAAACTGTGAACTGTTAGGTTGGACTGATTTTATACAGGTTGTAGCTGTGGAGTTTCGCATAGGGTGAAAGGAGTACCCGTATTCTATTCCCTTAGCTTGTGTTTAGAGGTTTGTTTGCTGAGTACTATGTGGTTTGGTACTCACCCCTTGCTTCTACAATATTTTGTAGGTTACTCGCTCAAACCTTTGCAATAAATTCTCTTCTTTCCGAGCTTCTTGGAGATTTTTGAGGTATATGTTTGTCATCTCAATGGACTTCTTACTCTTGTTTAAGATCTTGTTCTACTCTTGAGAAAATGTCATATGAAAATTGTATTTTTCTTTTGATTTAATTGTAATACTTTAGTGGCATATACGCGTGATAACCAGGTTTGGAAGGGGGGGGGGTATATTTAAGTGATTATGATTTTTTGAATTAATTTAAAGTATGTGATTCTTATTTATAGTTTATTTTGCACACTTTATCGGGATGGTTGAGTTTCGATATGACTTTTCTTGGTGAGAAAATACAAGTGCCGTCAAGCCCATTTTTGGGTCGTGTCAGTTTTCCTGGAATTTTAAATAATTATGAAGACCTACTTATGTTTGTTCTACAATGTTGACTTAACCCATTATGTATTTCGTTGTTGAAATAAACTGGAAGGCAAGGGTTCAAGAGGAATAACATTGAGAGACAAAGGTTGTCTGTATGTTACAATGGTGAGAAGTGGAGATAGTTCACGTTATGGAAATACTTGAGTATATATCACCTTGGATAAAGGGGCTTGGGGTTAGTAGTTAGCAAGCTTGATATAATGTACCACATGGCAAATGCGGGGTAGTATAAAAGAGGAAGTAAGGGTAAGTAGTGGGTGGTTAGTAGAAGTGCTTGTAGTTATATTCATGGTCTCTTCTATGTGTTAGAATTATTAGGCTATGATCAAGAATCTAGTGGCTCGGTTGAATGAGAAGATGTTTAGTAGTAAGGGGTACTAGTGTAATTCTAAGGTACTCAAGCGAGGGTAAAGGTGGAGAAGCTAGTGGTTTATGGCATATTCTTGGTATTTGATTTCTTATGTTATGTGGTGGACGCCGGTTTTACTGATAATGCATACTAGCGCATGTGGTTTGTACTGATACTACTCTTGTTATGTCTTTTTGCAATAGTCTGGATCCAGGGTAGGTGAAGACGAAGAAATCTCCAACAACTTCTATTTTTCCTTCCGCATGGTGGGACCCGTGTCATTTATTATTATATCCATTTTGTACTCTTAGTTACTCTTGTACCTGTTTAGACTAGATCCTAGGGGGTGTTAATACTTTACAAGTCATAACTAAAATTGTGTTAAAGGTTCTTATTTATAAAATTCCGTTAGTACATTTTATTTCCATTTTATTTAATTTCTGCATGTTGTAATTGATGGGATAAGATGGTTCTCCTACTTAGTTTGTAGTATGTAGTTACCCACAAAGTATGGTGGGCTGGATCGTGACGAATTGGTATCAGAGCCCACATTATCGATCTCCTAGTACAAGAGCTAAATGTGGACTACACTATTGTAGATTTGTTGTGTTGACGTCCACATCTAATCTTCAGGATGTTTCACTTATTCTTTCTTTCGTGCATGTGTTGTTTGTTGTATTAGTTGAGTCCAATTGGTATCTCAACAAAGTAAATCGTACGTCGTGGTCATGACTGGGAGGACACAAGAAAAGAAAATAGGAAACTGAGAAGGTTCCAATTGGTATTTGGCCCTAGAGGTCATGTGTAAGGAGATTTGAATGTGTCATACACTTGTATAATAACGGTATGAGTGCCTGGGTGTATCCTGAGGATGTGTTCATTATGGTGATGAAATAATGAGAATGAGCTGGTTCGGCGTCGTGCGATTGACTCGGTGTAGACAATGATTTTTTCTAGCTCAGAGAATTATCCTAGATGTTCTTGGTTAAAACAGGGAATTTTGTGAAATTCAATAAGAGAAAAATCCATGAAACTTTTTGGCCTAGGTCCTATTTCCGTCTGAGCCGCTGGTGCGGAATTATTCCTTCAAGGGTGAGACTGCCAAATCGGAATTTCAACCTCTAAGGCAGAACGGGGCGAGGCAGAACCTCAACCTACCTCCTATGTTTTCCAAAATTACCCAAATAAACCCTTAATGGTATCCGAGCTAACCCCTGCAATTAAATAATTGTTCCACAATCAAGAACAATTTATAAAACTAAGTAAGCAAAAATTTACTGCGAAAAGCAACTCGAAACCAGCATCCAAGTGCTATAAAAACACAGGGGGAGATGAAAAGATAAATGAAAATATTGTTCAAAAATACAAGCCCAAAGAAAGGCGAAGAAACAATTAGGGAATCTGCGACTAGGAAGTGTCATCATAAGAGTCTAACTCCTCAAGGGCACCCGGCCTGTCGCGACCTCGCCCAAGCAAGAATAAGCAGGAAACCCCCCCATTCTTTACTATGGGAACCTCCTGTCCGTGGTTGATGAAAGTGAGCATGATCTTTATCGTCTTCCAAATTTGGACTAGCAGACGGTCCCTCTGCAGACCCTTCTTTCTCTACTGGCGCAACTCGCGGTGGAGAATCTAAAGCTCTAGGGCATTCCTGTGGAATCAGAGTGGTCTCAACATCAGGGCACCCCAATCTCCTCTAGTCAGCTGCCAATTCCTCCTCTATCCTTGCACCTAAAAGGGAGACGAATGCCTTCACCCCTTATCGTCCGACTCTACAGCCGCGTCACTACTGCTGACCCTGTCCATCCTTTTTTTTTTTTTTTTTTTTTTTTTTTTTTAAGTAGATCCCTGTCTAACAAAAAAAGGGTGAAGGGGAGGATCCATAGAAAGTTCCTCATTAGTATCTAGGAAGGGAACTCCCACCTGTTTTCATAGAACAGTGATATGTCATGGTAGGAAGAAAGCCTTCTTGTTACCCTGGTAGAACATCTTCCACTATGAAATGATTGGCTCCCCTACATTCAGCTTAATGCCCTGTATAGCTCATGCCACAACCAAGGCCTGAGGAAAGGTTACATTGGTGCAGTTGCCTGATGGGAGAAATCTCCTAGTCACCAAGTGTAGCCACCTCTTAGTATCCATTAACAAATTCGTACTAGTAATCTTCTCAACAGTAGGCCAATATACCTGAATCCCGACGCGCATGCTCGATTAGGGTATCCTTGAGCAAACCAAGATCCATATATCTCAGCTTTTCCTCATCTCAGTGTTGGAGACCTCAAGAGCCTCTAGAGTCTCATTAATGATTGTGGCACTCAAGGGGATGCCAACTACTTGATGCGGATAATGGGGTGAGGGTCATCCCAATAAACAATGGGCAGAACAGCGTAGAACTCCCTCACCCAATCAATATTCGCAGTAGGAGGATCCTCGGTTAGCAAATCCCGCCCAAACTCCATTTTGGGATAATAGAAGGTCGACTATTTGTCCTCCAGCTTGAGTAACACAAAATATTTGTAGAAGAATTTGTTGTTCCAATAATCATGATGCCTCTCCCGACATTTACCTGGCCAAAATGGAAACTCAAGTATTAATACATAAGATAATGAAAATGTAAAGACAACTACACGACTTACTGACTATCTATAAAGCCTCTAATAACTGAGATGGATGTCGAGACAACACCCCCTAGAATCCTAACAAGTGAAATACTAAAATTAAAAGTAAATGAACAAGGACCTCTTCGGAAAGCAAGGAGGCTCACCAACTGACTCTGAGTGCTCAACCCGATCAATGATACGCTGGATGCTGATCCCGGTTACTTATGTTTGCATCATAATACATTGCATGCCAACTGGTATTAGCACATTGAATCTACAAGTATATGAGTTGGAATGTTTAACACAACATAGGCCTGCAAGGAATATATAGAACTTATCTGGATTGACTGAACTCAACCAGACTAAACACATTTCAATATTAAGTAGTTTAAAACAAGTGAAATATAAAGAAAAGATTTCAAACATGGTTTTCGACTCTGTGTATTCAAAAATACAATAATAACTATGTATGTATGCTAAGTTACAATATTAGCTCTGTTTGTATATGAAAATACAAATATATCTGATGTATATAAAAATAAAAAATACTGTTGTAAGATTTTCTCTAACCGACAACCATCACATCAGAGCTATTGTAATGATACATCGATCTCCCTCATACTGCCACCACATCCTGTACAATGCCAAAGGTATAGGTCCTGAACTACTAAGTGTATCCACTAGTCTATGCGAAAAGGATTCACCTAAAAAGTACGACCGTTTTCTACCCATGATGGCGACATGGTTCTTGGGGGCTGATAGTTGTCTAAACTCTTCCCCATATCAGTGCTCATTACTACTCCCAAAATATAATATTATATTAGCTCTTTATGTTTAAAAAGATACTTCTTCCGTTATTTGAGATTAGTTCTCAAAAACATAGCTCAAATGCTATTTTGGAAATCAAAGTTTCCACTCATGCTTCATTTAGAAAACGATTACTCTTCTCTAAAAACTAGCCCGAAGGCTCTTTGGAAATCTCAATTTCCGTTATTATTTAAATGTGAAAACATTTTAAATCTCTTTGGGAATATTTAGTCCCTATATACTTTAAAAGAACTGAAATTCAACTTTAATGTTTACCAAACTCAAAACATAAGTCATAAAACAAAGTTAAAATGTTTGAAAAAGACTTTAGAAAACTTTGTGAACTCCTCTTAACTTGACTCTTGACTTCTCTTGACTTTGATCTTAACTACACTTAACTTGACTCATAAGTGATCCTTGAATAGAATTATGGATTCAAGGATTGTGATTTGTGACTAGAAAGATCTCATGATGTTTAGGAATGATATTAGATAGCTAAACATGAGAAAAGACCGAAAAATCAAAATTTTAAATTGGGTTCGTGACCAGAGAAGCTTTTAAAGTTTGTTTCGAAAATGGATTTTGTGGAAGAACACCTCGTGTCAGCTCCACGACGCAATGCAGAAATTTTCGAATCTGGGAGGTGGGAGCGCGACACACCACTGATGTCAAATATTATCCAATGAAATTTCTTCTTCATTTTTCAGCTCTAAACTCCATGGGTTCCTTCTCCAAATAATTAGAATTGATTAAATGTTAAAAGTACATCATATTCTGGATTCAATTAAAACAACACCCGAACGATTTCAACAAATCAACAAATTAATATAACTTCATCAAACCAATCAAGAACTCAATTCCTAACCTTTCAAGAACTTAAATTCGCTAAAATAAATCATGATTCGCGCGTGGGCGAATTAACCCAACGCTATGTGATCTCACATACATTGTAGGGATCATCCCCGATGAAATCCACAAGTTAATCTCGACGAAATCAATGCATCTTGAACGTTCTTGCTTCTTTTTCTCCTTTCTCTTTTCTCTAAGCCCTAGCGTGAAATTTACTTTTCTAAAACTGACTAAAATCTGTTTTGGCCCATATTAAACTCCTAAAAATGGAATAAAATAATTAGTTAAGGAAAGGACTAAATTACCCTACAAATTTCCGGATTTAGCCTTTCCTTAATCCAAGAACCCAACATCCAAAGGTCATAACTTACTCATACAAACTCGAAATTGCGCAAACTCAGATGCATTGGAAAGATCATTCCAAGAGCTTTCCAACCATATCTGGAAATACACCTAACTCATACTGATCAAGGAGTTATGGGCATTTGAAGTTTACCAAAAGCATACTTTTTCTAACTTAAGTACGTTTCCAGATTATTAATTCTCTCCAAAAATGGCTATTTTCAGTTCTTAGCTACTTCGAATTGTGAGATGTTACATAAATCTGAATCACGAAAGGATATAGGGCAGAGTATGCATCATTACATGGAATGTACTGAGCATGCCAGATATAGATTCTAAGTTGAACAAATATATATAATTTGAAAAAAACATAATTGAGCAATGACATAAAGTGAGCAAGAATGTAAATACTAAAACATAATTGAAATTCAAAACTGAATACAATGATCAAGTACTAATCTTGAAAATAACATTTTGAACTGAATGCAGAAGTATATATACTGAAAACCTGATCAAATGCACTAAGAGTGTTATTGTGAAAACTACTATTGACTGACATAAACCACGTGAGCTAAACGTGGAGTCCGATGTATAGACCTCATCAAAAGGACTCAATATTACTTGCAAAGGGTATAAAGGCATAACTGGCATGATCAATAAATCTGATGCCCAACAGATGGGACTTATAATCCTACGAGGGCACGTATATGTGTATGAAAAATATATAAATGAAATGTTTAATTACTAAAAAGCTCAAAATATTGACATTCAATATGATAATGCAACATTTATATACTAATAATGTAATATTCAAAATCTGGAGCATGATTATCAGTTCATCTGACCTAGAAAGTGTATCTTTTTAACTAGAGAATATACACAAGTAGGGTTCTGAGTTTCATACAAGGAACTAAACTAACTTTCCAAGAAAAACTCTATTTCGATTTAGGATACTAAAATAGCAAAAATACAATAATTGTTGAATGTCTTAAAAACCCTAGGTCTAAATAAGATATGGAGAATTAAAGAACTAACTGATTTCTAAGGACCTAGCAGATGAAAGGAACCCACTATCACGCCCCGAGCCTACACCCTGGACGTAGACGGAATCCAATGACCATTGCTCGCCATGAACAAACCCTTGGCCTGGCTAACTAAACTCAGCAGAAAAGTTAAACATAAGATATAACTCAAGGTAATAGCTTAAAAATAATACTTAGCCAAAATGGCAATTTCAAGTCTTATCGTTTACAAGTGAAATGAAAAGACCAAGGAAACTAACACTATCTGTCCATGAAGCCTCTAAAGTAAAGATGGATGTTGGGATAGGACCCCCAATCATCTTATCAACTGAAAAGCTAACACAATTAACAAGCTAACAAAGATGTCCTCCGGAATGAAGAGAGGCTCACGAACGAACTCTCACTAATTCAACGGTACGCCGAATGCTGATCCTAGTTACCTGCGTTTGCATCATAATACGATGCAGGCCAACTGGCGTTAGTACATTGAATGTACGAGTATGCGAGTTGAATGCTAACAGAATTTAAACTTGAAAAGAAGCAAGAAGGAACACTTACATTGGCTCTGTTCAACTCATGATTAACTAACTCAGTTCAATATAAGTCAATTTAAATAGCAAATGCAATATAAAGAAAGGCTATCTGAAAACATGTTGTGAACTCTGAATGTATACAAGAATACGATTAACTCTTGTATGTACTTAAAAATACAAGTGAACTAATGTATATAAGAATACAATAACTTCTATGTGAGTTTTTCTAATTGAAAACAATCATTTCAGAGCTACAGTGATGATACAACGATCTCCCTCACGCTGCCAGCGAATCGTATACCCGTCCAAAGGTATAAAACCTGAATTGACTAATGGACTCACTAATCAATTTGAATAAGGGTTCATCCAAAAAGTATAAACCTTTTATACGCATGGTGGCTACATGTTTTTGGGGGCTGTGAGTTGTCTGAACTCTTCCTCATATCAGTGCTCAATACTACTCTAAAAAATATGCTGGCTCTTATGATTTAAAAACATTTTGATTCTGTGGTTTTTAGATTAGTGCTCAAAATACATAGCTACATGCTATCTTGGAAATCATAGTTTCTCTTCTTTCTTCTTTTAGAAAGTTGTAGTTCTTTTCTGAAACTCACCCTAAGGCTCCTTGGAAGTCAACGTTTCCTTACTAGTTTAAATGCTAAAAAAATCATCTTAAGTCTCTTTGGGAATACTTAGTGACCATATACCTTTGAAGAAATGAACTTCAACTTTCTTTACATAGGTTGAAACTTGAGCCTTAAAACAAAGTTAAAATGTTTAAATAAGACTCTTGAAAACCCTTAAGAGTATTACTTCAACTTACTTCTTAACTTTAGACTTGACTCTTAACTTCCTTGATTTTGATCCTAACTTTCCTTGAATGGAATTATGGATTCAAGGTCCATGATATCATGTTTATGGATGATTTCATGATGTTTAGATGTACCATAGAGCGTTGGAATCAACTAAACGTGGGTACATCACTTAGGAACTAGTACAAAAAGATAGGGAATGAATGGGGTCTCTAGGTCTATGGCTGGCGCGGTGCGCCAGGGCCTGACGAATAGAGTCTTTCCTATGGAGCTCTGGCTGGCGCGGTGCCCTTAGGCTTGAAAGACGAGCGTTTTGACTTCTCTTCTTAGTTTTTCATATCTAAACCCTCTAAACACCCATTGTACTCTCTCCAAACACTTAGGATCACTAATACCCTAAATACCAAATAGATTTGACTAGGAAAATAACCTAGAAACACGATTCAAATCCACTTTAGGCTTACTACAACTCAACAAACAAGAATTCAACAATTGCTCAATAAGAACTTCAATTTTTCCTCATTCAATCTACTCAAATTTCAGTAAATTAAAAAAGTTAGTATGTGGGTGAACTAACCCAACACGGAAAGATCTCATATACCTCTACAGGGAACACCCCCGACAAATTGCACTCGCAAAACCTTAGCGTTCTTGATCTTTCTCACTTTTCTTTCTTCTCATAAATTTTCTCCAATGCCCTAAGCGTGAATTGATTTTTTAAACTGACTTAAGGCTTAATTTACCCCTAATAAGCCTTTAAAATGAATTCGAAAATAGGTGGGTGAAAATACTAGTTTGCCCTTACTTAACCGAAAATGGACATTCCTTACTTCAGCAACCCAACTTTCAATAGACATATCTCATGCATACGATATCGAAATCGTGCAAACTCGGCACCGTTAGAATGATCTTCACAAGGGCTTTCCAACCGTATAAACAAATTCCTCTACACCTCTTGAGATAGAAGTTATGGTTATTTTAAAGTGACCAAAACTCACTTCTTAAACTTAGGAAATTTTCTAGATTTTTCCCTTTCTTTCCAAAAGTGATGAAGTTTAGTTTTTTAGCCTATTCTTGGCTATTAGGATTTATGAGATGCTACAATATCTCCCCTTGGGAACATTCGTCCTTGAATGAGATTCTTTCACTCAACAATCAAAAGCAAGTAACAACATGCTTACTAACAACTTATAAAGTACTAAGTAGAGAATTAATACATTGATCTGCATTCTCTCCGGATGCAAACATATGTGAATATCTCTTTTTCATATCCTCTTCATCTTCCCAAGTCGCTTCTTCAACAAATTGTTTCCTTCGAAGGACCTTGACTGACGCAACCTCCTTTGTTCTCAACTTGCAAACTTGGCAATCTAAAATCTGAACTGGAATTTGTTCATAGGATAAGTTATCCTTAATTCCAAAAATTTCAGTTGGTACAATCAATGAAGGATCACCCATGCACTTCTTCGACATAGAAATATGAAATACCGGATGAACCGTTGCTAACTCATGTGGTAACTCCAACTCATAGGCTACACTGCCAATTCATTTGGAGATTCTATAAGTACCAATATACCGGGGACTAAGTTTCAACTTGTTACCAAACATCATAACACCCTTCATGGGTGAAACTTTTAGATATACGCAATCATCTTCCTTAAACTCCAACGGCCTTCTCCTAACATCTTTGTAGGACTTTTGACGACTCTGTGCCATTTTCAATCTCTATTGTAGCACCTTCAACTTCTCCATGACTTGGTGAACTAGATCTGGTCCTATCAAACCTGCTTCACCAACCTCAAACCACCTAATAGTATATATGCATCTTCTCCCATAAAAGGCTTCATATGGAGCCATTTTGATGCTCGAATTGTAGTTATTGTGGTAAGTAAACTCAATGAGAGGTAAGTGATCACCCAATTCCCTTTGAAATCAATCACGCAAGACCTCAACATATCTTCTAAGGTATGTATATTACACTCCTCTTTCCCATCCGTCTGAGGATGAAAAGCAGTGCTTAAGTTCACCTTAGAACCCAAACCTTTCTGGAAAGATTTCCAGAACTGTGCAATAAATTATGCACCTCAATCTTAATTAATCGAAATTGTTAATCCATGAAGTCTCACCACTTCTTGAATATATAACTTAGCATAATGATAGGCCGAATGGGTAGTCTTTACCGACAAAAACTGGGCTGATTTTTTCATTCTATCGACAATTACCCAAATAGAATCATGCTAACTAGGAGACCTAGGTAATTCTGTGATAAAGTCCATGTTAATCATCTCCCACTATTTGGGAAGTTCTATATTCGGAGCCTAACCTCCAGGCCTTTGGTTTTCTACTTTCACTTTATGGCAATTTAACATTTGGGAACAAACTCAGCAATGCCCTTCATCATGCCTTCCCACCAATATACCTCTCTCAAATTGCGGTACAACTTTGTGGAACTAGATGAATTGAGTATCTGGAGCTATGAGCTTCCTCCATGATCCTCTATTGGAGTCCATCCACCCTAGGTACACATAACCTACCTTGATACTTCAACACACCATCTCCCCATTGTTCAAAAGCTAATACTCTCTACTTATGAACATTTGCCTTTAAATAAAGCAAACTGGGGTCTGAGTCTTGCTTCTCTTTAACTTATGACACTAATGATAACTGTCAAATTGGGGGATCACCCCCTAGAAGTAATTGGCGGCGGCGGCCTCAGAGAGGACTAAGACTAGCCTCTTAGCATTAATCATTACATCCATAGATTAAAAAGTGCAGAAATTAAAACTTTTTATCTACATCTACTTCATGAAGTTTACCTAGACCTCTCGCTTACACATAGTATACATACATATGGAGTTTACATAAACTCTTTATATAGGAAGCAATACATAGGCTTCTACTTTTATTTCACATACATAATATAGCAATATAATCTCATAGGAACTCTAGAATAAGTCTTATATTAAACAATCTAGAATGAGTACAACATTGGGCATATCCTATACTTCATTACAATAAAAGCCACATATAGCCATATACAACAATAATCTTCAAATGAAAGAGAATGAACTAAATTGTGTTTAAGACTAAAACACCATCCAATAGGTAGATAGTGGCATCGTGCTCGGAAAGTGAGGACCTACCGAACTTGGAGGGTGAGAATCGAAGCCCTTTTCAATGGACCTCTAAAATCTCAACGGTCGAAACCTAAATTTTGCAGTGAACATAGAAACATGGGTTAGTACACCACTTGACTAAGTATAGGCATATGCATATTAAACATTTGAAAGCATGCATGAGAAAGGGACACTTACTTTAGAAAACAGGCTAAGTTAGTTGAAAGTCTTTAATGCACATTCAAGAGTCCATATATGATAATAATCATATATACATTACAAAAATAGCATATTCACCACAAGACTAACATCATCAAGTTAAATAAAGTCAACATGTGTATAACATATTAGAACTATAACCGAAGCAACTCCAACATCATGTTATTACAACAAAGCATGTATAAGAGTTCATAACATTACAACATATACAAGACCCTTAGTCAGAACCCACCATCAAGTCTACAAGTGAAATGACCAAGTAAAGCCCAATAATCTTTCTCAACAAACTAAACCAAATAAAGGATCATAAGCAATGCCTAACATCACATAATAAAGCATCAAGATTAATAATCATCACGTTTAGCAATATAAACCAATAGCATGTTCATACATGAAACCAACATCATATAGTATCATCAACATGTAAAGTCAACATATACATATCATTCAGTTTATAAAGGCATAAGATCATAAGAACATCCTTCTAGGACTTCTGTCAAGGCCAACTAGTGCAATGTTTAGGTAGAGTCCCATACCCCTACCTAGAGTAAGTCAAACCCCTTAAGTCATCTTAGTTATATTTCACTTTATTACTTCATTTTACATTTGGGAACATCTTGCCTTAACCGACAGAGACAACATAAGCTAATGTGGAATCCGTTGTCATGGAACCCTACACCGAAAGAAGGTGTACTACTTGCCAAGGTAGTATCAAAACATGAACATAGCATGTAGGTGGATCCACTAGCTACTATTTCTATGGGGGCAACATAGTTCAAGAACTAGGAGATGTATTTGGGACCCTCTTTATGCCTTTGGCATTATAGTCTCTAATATCATGAGTACAATAGTGAACCTACCTTCCCTACTTTGGAAGGGACACTCCTCACGACTAGTTCACTCGATACTACGCTAGATTCCTTTTCTAAATGTCTTTCTTTAACCATCATAACTTAGTTTAGGGCATTGGAGAATAGATCCTTCTATTGTCATAGTCATTAGCTCAATAGTAATTGCATGAGAACACCTTTCATTACAACCCTCATATGTGAGATTTGCATATTGACATAATCATATCATAGTAAGGCACATAAGTACTTCATAACCAATCTTATGTCATTACATCTTAAACATAATCTCACAATCACATAATCAATAACATTTTAATTGCATCATCATGCCACACCTACTAAATCCAATTACAAGACATACTTCAACTGAACTTCATCACCAAGTACAAGCCATCATAATTGAAGTAAAAGTTTAGGACAACAAAGACTTACCCAATCTCCTTCAAAAACCATCATTATGGTCTTACCATCAACCAGCCAATTTCATCCAATAATAGGTGAAATAACATCATTCATTAGTAATTAATACAATAACTAGCTCAATTGCATCATCACTATCCCAATTAACTTTAAGTCATAACCTAGGGTTAGGCAGAAAAGGGTTCATCATGAATTCTTCAATAAATAGATCCAATCCCAACAATACATTACCCTAGGAAGTCCATGAATGAATTAGAATAGATAAAGCAAATCTATCAATCAATACATTCATCAATTCCCATCAATTTATAAGAAAGATCCAAGATTTGGGAAATTTGGGGGGAAAACATAAATCAATCAAAATTCACATCAATGAACATCAATTACTCAACAATCTACACTTAATTAGCCATGGTTAATCACAATTAGACATAATCAATCATCAATTTCAAGTTTAGAAGAAAATCCATTTGTAGAAGAAAACCCTAAGAATTGTGTTATTTAGAAATCAACTTTGAGAGGACCTCTTGGGGAAAGGGATCCCCAGAGTGAATAAATCATACCTTAATGAAGCTTAATCCACAAAATTGAGAAGAAAAGTTGAGAACTTGGTCTTCTACCCCAAGCTTCCTTGATCCTTCAATGGAGGATGAATAGAGAGAGAAAGTAGAGACAGGTTAGAGCTTTTAGGTTTTTGATTTGAGGATTTGATTTGACTAAGTGAAAATTGACTTAAAACTGACCTAAAACCAATATATACTCATCCCATAAATTACCCAAAATACCACTCACTTAAATGGGTATTTTTGTGAAGTCAAATTGACTTCAAAGTGACGCGAACGAATAATGGAAGTGGTTGCGCGTCGCGGGGGCTATTTCATATATTTTTTTGAACATCCGGTTTGAGACATTGGACCTCATGGAGGCTCGGCATCATGAGGAAATTTTTTGCCTTCCTTGTGTTGGCTGCGCGACGCGTGGCTGGTTCCTTATCTTGGCTTCCATAAGCTGCTTTGGCAGCTTGCTCGCCAATGTTTGGGTCCTCTTCGAGGACCCTTCCGGTGGTTCTTGGAGAGTCGTGACTTGAAGTTTGGACCCTTTATACTATATTTTACCTATTTAAAATGTTTTTACAAGTTTAAGACTTCATATGACACTCCCAAACCTTCACACAACATAGGGACGTCTACTAGTTCAGTTTCACTAGTTTTCGGACGTCATGGACGTTTCTTGATGTCTTGACTCTAAAATTATTAAATGACTTATAACAATTATTTCAGGTCCTAAAAAAGTGTTACCAACCTTAGACAAACATGTGAGTCTCTATATTAGGTCATGGATTTTCGGAGTGTTACATTATCCCCCCTTAGGAACATTCATCCCCGAATGACAGTAAAATCTTTTGTAGGGAAAGGATAGACTCAATAATAGCAACACAACCAAAAACATGTATATAATGAGTCACAGATCATAGGAGTACTTCACAACTCCATTCAACCTATAATACGACATTACACATAGAAACTCAAATCACAATACATAAGAACTCAACATTTCATAACACATTATGAAGAATTTTCTTCTCAACAACATGAGCTCAACATAGCGTGAAAGAGTCACTTGTGTAAAATTTTTATTTGAAAACATATTATCATGCTCAATATCATTTCATATAGGCAACAACATATAAAATACACAAATAAGTGCAAATCAAGCAAAAGAGCATTTTTATATGAAACTTTATTTTAGCAAAAACTTTTATCATGAATATGCACATCTTTGCAAAACAATTCAAATTCAATTTATTCATTATTTTGATTATTAATAGGAACAAGAAACCTTATTAATAAAGAGATGAGGATAACGGGACTTCATGTCGGCCTGGGCCTCCCATGTTGCTCCCTCAATTAGGTGGTTCTTCCATAACACTTTTACGGAAGCCACCTCCTTGTTCCTCAACTTCTCACTTTCTAGCAAGGATTTCAACCGGAAAAATAGGAGAGTTTATCATCCACACCTAGATCCTCAATAGGATGAATGGTCTTGGGATCACCGATGCACTTCTTAAGCATGGAGACATGGAACATCAGATGAACCAAAGACAATTCACTAGGTAGTCTCAACTCGTATGCAACCTTGCCAACCCTTTGAAAAATTTCATAGGGACCCACATAACGAGGACTCAACTTTCCTTTCTTGCCAAATCTCATCACCCCTTTCATGGGTGAAATTTATAGATACACCTTATCACCCTTTTCAAATTCTAAGTCCCTTCTCCTATGGTCGGCATAAGACTATTGCCGTCTATAGGCTGTTTTAAATTGGTTCCTTATCATATTCACTTTCTCCAAAGTCTTATAGATCAATTTGGGACCAAAAGTGAAGACTCGCCCACTTCAAACCATCCAATCGAAGATCTATATCTCCTACCATACAAGGCCTCAAAAGGAGCCATGGGTATAGTTGAATGGTAACTATTGTTATAAGAGAACTCAACCAAAGGAAAGTGTTTATCGCAATTTCCTTTGAAATCAATACAAGCTAAAACATATCCTCAAGGGTTTAAATAGTACGCGCCGCTTGACCATCCGTTTGCCGATGAAAAATGGTGCTTAACTTCACATTTGTACCCAACCCTTTTGGAATGACCTCCAAAACCAAGATGTGAATTGTGCACCTCTACGCTATATGATGGATAACGGAATACCATGAAGAAACACAATCTCATCTATGAAGATCCTTGCATAATCCTCCGCCGAGTAAGTAGACCTTACGAGAATAAAATGAGCGAATTTGGTCAACCTATCCACAACAACCCATATAGAGTCATTTTGCCTTTGAGTCCGAGGCAAACCTACACGAAGTCCATATTAATGTCTTCCAAATTCCAAGTGGTAACTTGTATTTCTTGAAGTAAACCACTTGGAGTTTGGTGCTCGGCTTTCACTTGTTGGCGATTTGGACATTTCGCAACAAATTTCGCTATATCCTTTTTCAAGCGATCCCACCAAAAAACTTCTCTAAGGTCATTATACATCTTTCTAGAACCCATATGAATGGAATAACGGGAACCATGATCTTTTTAAAGAATCCAGTTTTTTATGTCATCAATATTTGGCACACAGAACCTTCCTTGATACCTTTAGACACCATTCCCCCAAAGGATAATGACTCATTAAGCTTACCAAGAACCGACTCCTTCAACTCCATCAACGATTGATCAAGGTTTTGCATAGACTTCACCTCAACCACAAAAAATGATTTGGAGTTAAGATAGACTATAAAACCACCATTTGGAGAATATTCTAATCTAACACCCAAACGAGCCAACCTTGAACATCTTTCACTAGGTCTTTCTTAGCTTCTCTCACATGAGACACACTATCCATGGTCATATGACTTAGAGAATCCGCAACCACATTGGCTTTGCTGGGTTGGTAGAGATAACTCATGTCGTAATCTTTTAACAATTCCACTACCTTCTTTGTCGGAGATTTAACTTCTTTTGAGTAAACACATATAGAAGACTCTTGTGGTCGGTATACACATCAACATGGACACCATACAAGTAATGCCTCCATATTTTAAAGACAAATACCACGGCCGCTCACTCAAGATCATGAGTTGGGTAATTTTTCTCATGCACCTTAAGTTTCCTAGAATCATAAGCTACTACTTTCCCATGTTGCATAAGGACACACACTAAGCCTACTCAGGATGCATCAAAATATACAACGAAGCCCTTTGTACCTTCAGGTAAAGTCAATACCGGAGTGGAGGTAAGCCTATCTTTCAAATTTTGGAAGATTCTTTCACATGCCTTTGACCACTCAAATTTCACACTCTTTTGGGTAAAACTAGTCAATGGAGAAGCAATGGACGCAAAACCATCCACAAACCTCCTATAGTATCCTTCTAGACCCCAGAATTTCTAATGTCGGTTGGAGTCAATGGTGTAGGCCAATTCTTGACCGCCTCAGTTTTCCTTGGATCAACCTCAACTCCCTCACTAGATATGATATGACCAAGAAACGCCACCGACCTCAACTAAAACTCACATTTGTTATACCTGGCAAATAGTTGGTTTTCCTTAAGCAATTGCAACACCACTCTTAAATGGTCCATATGTTCACCCTTATTTTTCAAATATACCAAGATGTCGTCAATGAAGACAATGACAAATGAATCTAGGTAACTTCAAAACACCTTATTCGTAAGGTTCATAAATGTCGTTGAGGCATTAGTTATACCAAAGGACATTACTAGAAACTCATAGTTACCATATCTAGTTCGACATGCCATTTTTGTTGTATCCTAACCTCTCACCCTAAGTTGGTGATACCCCGATCTCAAGTTAATCTTAGAAAAGTAGGTTGCCCCTTGGAGTTGATCAAAAAAGTCATCAATCCAAGTGAGAGGATAATTGTTCTTAATAGTGAATTTTTATAGTTTACGATAATCAATGAACATTCTAAGAGACCCATCCTTCTTCTTTACAAACAATATCGGAGCACATTGTGGAAAAATACTAGGTCTAATAAAGCGTTTGTCTGTAAGTCCTTGAGTTGAGCCTTCAACTCTTTCAACTTGACCGGAGCGATGCTGTAAGAAGGAATTGAAATGGGGTTTGTATCGGGTAACAAGTCAATACAAAAATCAATTCCCCGTTCGGGAGAGATGCCAAGAAGTTCATTAGGAAATACCTCCGGATATTCCCTCACTACGAGGACTAACTCAATGGGAGGATTTTCGGAGTATAAATCTTCGACTCTTAAAATATGGTATAAACACCCTTTTGAGATCATCTCAAAAGCCTTTAGACAAGAAATGATACTACCTCTTGGAATATTACCCCTCTTCAACTCTAAGACGGGTTCATTAGGAAAATTGAACTTGACAATTCTTGTTCTACAATCAATGGAAGCGAAACAATCATGCAACCAATCCATCCCCAAAATGACATCAAAATCAACCATATCAAGTTCTACTAATTGAACATGAGTAAATCTACTGGGAAACTTTATAAGACAATTTCTATATACCCTCTTCGCAACCACCAATTCACCTACCGGGGTAGTTACCATAAAAGATTCATTTGGGACATCGCGCAAAATATCAAATTTCCTAGTTACCTAAGGAGTAACAAAAGATAATGTAGCACCCGGATCAAGTAAAACATAAACATCAATAGAGTAAACTTGTAACATACCAGTCACCATATCGGGAAAACTCTCTTGTTCACCCCTAGAGCGAAGTCCATAAAAGCGATTCTTTCTTGGGGCTTCAACATTAGAAAAACTTGCTTGTTCTTGACTAATACTCTTGTCTTGCCCCTTTATATTAGTGAAATCTCTAACCTTGTGGCCACCTTTACCACATCCAAAGAAATTGTCCGTCCCAACAAGGCATTCACCAGAATGCTTCTTACCACACTTTCCATAAGTTGGCTTCTTACTTGGTGAATTAATACATTTTATCTTTTGAGACTTAGGGGTATACACCCTATCACCAGGAGCCTTGGGAAATTTGGAAGGAACTTGATTTGAGAACCTCTTCTTGAATCTCGGTTTGTCTTTAATTTCCAACCTCCCCTTTGAAGAACCACCATTATAAGACTTGACCATCTTGGACTCCTTATTCTTTCTCTTTATCCTACTTTCTTTCACTTTTTTAGCATGAACCATGAGACGAGAGATATTCATATTATTATGTAGCAAAGCCGAACGACATTCTTCCACCAAGTCATCAGACACCCCCGTAAGAAAATGACTCATCTAATCCCTTGGGTTTGAAACCAAGTATAGATCATACTTGGACAACTTAGTAAGCTTTAAGGAGTAGTCAAGTACACTTATACCTCCTTGACAAAGGTAGATGAATTCTTTCACTTTAGACTCCCTCATCTCTCTAGAAAAGAACCTATCAAGGAAAGCCTTCTTGAAGATCTCCCAAGTCACCGGACCACCTCTTAGCACCCTTTTATCCCTTCAATGTGTGTACCTAGCTTGGGACACATCTTTGAGTTTATAGGCCGCCAAGTCGTCCTTCTCTTGCGGAGTCACACCCATAGAAAATAGGATCTTCTAGACCTTAACAAGAATGTCTTCAGGGTCTTGGACTAAAGAACATAGGTGGGTCATCCTAGTAAAGTCTCTCAAACGAGAGGCCATAGTGCTAGCATGTGGAGGCATACGGGATCCAACCTCCTATTCACTTAGGCCATCATAACTTGGACTTGAGAAGTGACGACATTAACTTGAGAGGTCATGGTTTGGTCCAAATTGAGAAAAGCTTCCTTATCTCTCTATCGGTCATCGATGGAGGAACAACCAAAACTTGATCACCCATAGTAACTTCTTCAAGTAAAGGCACTTGGTTGTCTTGTGGAGGCCTTTGGTTGTCATGAGCCCCCACATTAGCCATCTCTTCCTCAACCTTTCTAGCAACTGCTTTTCAAGTATTCATACCTATTACCACGATACAAGGTTTAGGTGAAAGCACATAATAAGACTCTAGAGGCACGACAGAAGATGAGAGTTTCCTAAGCATCACATAGTCTCTCATTCATAGGTGTGGCGCGCTTCACAATTATGAATAGAAATCTACATAGACGTGGTTTAATGAGACATCGATCCTAAAGATATTGAACCTCATGCTGTGATACCAAGTTTGATATATCTAGGGAGCACCCCCTAGAAGTAACCTCTGGCGGCGTACTTAGAGATGACTAATACTAACCTCTTAGCATTTTTCATTACATTCATAGGTAAAAAGTATGAAAAATTAAAACTATTTATATACATTTACTTCATTAGGTTTACTTACACCTCTCGATTACACATAGTATATATACATAGGGAGTTTACATAGACTCCTCACATAGGAAGCAATACATAGGCTTCTTCTTTTATTTCACATGCATAATATTGCAATATAATCTCATAGGAAGTCTAGGATAAGTATCATATTAAACCATCTAGAGTGAGTACAACATTGGGCATAACCCATACTTCATTACAATAAAAGCCACATATAGCCATATAAAAAAATAATCTTCAAATGAAAGAATGAACTAAATTTTCTTTAATACTAAAACAACATCCAATAGGTAGATAGTGGCATCGTCCTCGGAAAGCAAGGACCTACCGAACATGGAGAATGAGAATCCAAGCCCTTTTCAATGGCCCTCTAAAGCTCAACGGCCGGAACCTACATTTTGTAGTAAACATAGAAACATGGGTTAGTACACCACTTGTACTAAGTATAGGCAAATGCATATAAAACATTTGAAAGCATGCATGAGAAAGGGACATTTACTTTAGAAAACATGCTAAGTTAGCTAAAAGTCTTTAATGCACATTCAAGAGTCCATATAAGCTAATAATCATATATACATTAAGACCATAGCATCTTCAACACAAGACCAACATCATCAAGTTAAGTCAAGTCAACATGTGTATAGCAGATTAGAACCATATCCAAAGCAACTCCAACATCATGTTATAACAACAAATTGTGTATAAGAGTTCATAACATTACAACATATACAAGACCCTTACTCATAACCTACTATCAAGTCTACAAGTGCAATGACCATGTAAAGCCCTATAACCTTACTCAACCAAGTAAACCAAATAAAGGATCATAAATAAATGCCTAAAATCACATTATATAGCATCAAGAGTAGTCATCATCATTTTTAGCAATATAGACCAATATTATATTCATACATAAAGCCAACATCATATAGTATCATCAACATGTAAAGTCAACATATGCATATCATTCATTTTATAAGAGCATAAGAAGATAAGAATATCCTTCTAGGACTTCTCTCAAGGCCAACTAGTGAAATGTATAGGTAGAGTCCCATACCCCTACCTAGACTAAGTCAAACCCCTTAAGTCATCTTAGTTAGAGTTCACTTTATTACTTCATTTTACATTCAGGAGCATCTTGCCTTAACCGACATAGACCACATCAGCAAATGTGGAATACGGTGTCATGGAACCCTACCCCGAAAAAAGGTGGACTACTTGCCAAAGTTGTACCAAAACATGAACATAGCATCTAGGTGGATCCACTATCTAGTATTCCTATGGGGCAAACATAGTTTAAGAACTAGGAGATGTATTTGGGACCCTCTTTATGCTTTTGGCATTATAGTATCCAATCTCATGAGTACAATTGTGAACTTACCTTCTCTACTTGGGAAGGGACACTTCTCACTACTAGTTCACACGGTGCTAAGTTAGAGTCCCTTTTGAAATGTCTTTCTTTAAACATCATAACTTAATTTAGGTCATAGGAGAATAGCTCCTTGTATAGTCATAGTCATTAGCTCAATAGGAATTGCATGAGAACATCTTTCATTACAACCCTCATATATGAGATTAGCACATTAACATTATCATATCATAGTAACGGAAATATGTACTTCATAACCAGCCTTATATCATTACATCTTAAACATAATTTCACAATCGCATAATCAAGACATTTCAATTGCATCATAATACCACGCCTACTTAATCCAATTACAAGACATACTGCAATTGAACTTCATCACCAACTACAAGCCATCATAATTGAAGTAAAGGTTTAGGATAACAAAGACTTACCCAATCTCGTTCAAAAGACATCATCATGGTCTTACCATCAACCAACCAATTTCATCCAATAATAGGTGTAGTAACATCATTCAATAGTAATAAATACAATAACAAGGTCAATTACATCATCACTATCCCAATTAACTTCAATTCATAACCTAGGGTTAGGGGGAAAGGGTTCAAAATGAATTCTTCAATAAATCGATCCAATACCAACAATACATTAGACTAGGCATTCCATGAACGAATTATAATGGATTAAACAAGTCTATCAATCAATATATTCATCCATTCCCATCAATTTCTAAGTAGGATCCAAGATTTGGGGAATTTGGGAAAAGACATAAATCAATCGAAATTCCCATAAATTAAAGTCAATTACTCAACAATATACACTTAATTAGTCATGGGTAATCAAAATTAGACATAATCAATCATCAGTATCATGTTTAGAAGAAAACCATTTGTAGAAGAAAATCCTAAGAATTGGATTATTTAGAAATCAACTTTGAGATGACCTCTTGGGGAAAGCAATCTGAAGAGTGAAAACACATACCTTAATGAAGCTTAATGCACAAAATTTGATAGTAAAAAGTTTAGAACCTGGTCTTCTTCTCCAAGCTTCCTTGATCCTTCAATGGAAGATGAATAGAGAGAGAAAGTAGAGAGAGGTGGGAGCTTTTTGGTTTTTTGATTTGAGGATTTGATTTGACTGAGTGAAAATTAACTTAAAACTGACCTAAAACCAATATATACTTGTCCCCTAAATTACCCAAAATACCCCTCACTTATATGGGTCTTTTTATGAAGTCAAATTGACATTAAACCGACGCGAACGAATCTAGGAAGTGGCTGCACGTCGCGGGGGCAATTTCATATCTTTTTTCAAAAATCCAGGTTAAGGAAGTGGACCTCGTGGAGGTTCTGCGTCACAAGGAAAAAAAATTCCTTCCTTTTCTTGGCTGCTCGACGCGTGGCTGGTTCCATATCTTGTCTGCCGCAAGCTGCTTTGGCAGCTTGCTCGCTAATGTTTGGGTCCTCCTCAAGGACCCTTCGATTGGTCCTTAGGGAGTCGTGACTGGAAGTTTGGACCATTTATACTATATTTTACCTATCTAAAGTCTTTTTACAAGTATTATACTTTATATAACACTTCCAAACCTTCACACAACATAGGGATGTCTACTAGTTCTATTTCACTAGTTTTCGGACGTCATGGATGTTTCTTGACGTCTTGAATCTAAAACTTCCTAAATAACTTATAATCATTATTTTAGGTCCTAAAAAAGTGTTACTAACCTTAGACCAACATGTGAGGCCCTAGATTAGGTCATGGACTTTCGGAGTGTTACAATGACTCAGCCCCATTGGTCACCACTATTCCTCCTTTTGTGGAATCCATAAGTCTGACTCCCGGGTGTGAAAGTCTATACACATATTTGGATAGATCTCTCTTTTCTTCCTCAAAATGGGTGGTGCTCCCTGTGGATAACCTGCTTAAGGCATCAACAACCACATTAGCTTACTTGGGTGGTAATGAATACTCATGTCATAATACTTGAGTAATTCCAACCACCTCATCTGCATGAGATTTAGGTATTTTTGGGTGAACCCATATTGTCCACGTGAACCCTATACAAGTACTGACGCCATATGTTCAAGACAAAAACCATAGCAGCCAACTCTATATCATGGGTTGGGTAATTCTTCTCACGAACCTTCAACTGTGTGGAGACATAAGTTATGACCTTGCCATTTTGCATTAACACACAGTCCAAACTAACTATTTATTCATCACAGTACACAACAAAACCTGAGTACCCTTTAGTAAGGTCAAAAATGGGGCATTAGTCAACCTTTTTTCAATTCCTGAAAGCTTTTCTCACAAGTTTCGGACCATTGAAATTTGATTGTTTCTTGAGCTAACTTTGTCAAAGGAGACGAGTTAAATGTAAACCCCTCAACAAATCTTCTATAGTAGCCAGCCAAACCCAAGAAACTCCTTATATCTGTTGGAGATGTGGGTCTAGGCCAACTTTGAACTTCTTCTATCTTTTGGGTATCAACGCTAATCCCATCACCGGAAACTATGTGGCCCTAGAATGCGACACACTTAAGCCAAAACTCACACATGGAGAACTTGGAATATAACTCCTTATCTTTCAAAGTCCGAAGGACTATACTGAGGTGACTAGCATGATCTTTTTCATTCCTTCAATAGATTAGTATGTTATTGATGATGACGATAACAAATATATCTAAATAAGGTTTGAAGACTCTATTCATAATATCCATAAATGTTACAGGCACATTGGTCAAACTAAAGGACATGAACAAAACTCATAATGCCAAAATCAAATTCTAAAATCTTTCTTTGGAATATCACATTCCCTAAGTTTCAACTAATGATAGCCTGATCTGACATCAATTTTCGTGAAGAATAAAGCACCCTGATGCTGGTAGAAAAGATAATCTATCATTTGGAGAGGATACCTATTATTGATGGTAACCTTATTTAATTGGCGGTAGTCTATACACATCCTAAGGAAACCATCCTTCTTTCTCACAAACAATATCGGCGCACCCCAAAGTGAGACACTTGGTCGAATAAAGCCTTTATCCAACAAATCTTTCAATTATTCTCTGAACTCTTTTAACTCTGATGGTGCAATTCTATATGGCGGAATAGATATAGGACGAGTATCTAGGATGATAGCTATGCTGAAGTTTATTTCCCTCTCAGGAGGAACTCCAGGTAGATCACCAGGAAAGACTTCTAGAAACTCTTTAACTTTAGGAATTGACTGAGGCGAAGGTACCTCAGCACTTGAGTCATTAACTCGGACTAAGTGATAGATACACCTCTTTGAAAATAAGTTTTACGCCTTAAGGTACTAAATGAAATGACCCTTGGGCACTGATGAACTACTACTCCATTCTACGACTGGCTCATTATGAATCTGGAACTTGACAACTCTAGTTCTACAATCTACTGATGCATAAGAGGCATGAAGCCAGTCCATACCTAGAACGACATCAAAATCTACCATGTGTAACTCTACTAGATCATCCATGGTGTTCTTGTGATTGATAGAAATAGGACAACCAAAGTAGACTCTTTTCGTTAGAATAGACTCTTTTCGTTAGAATAGACTCTTCAAAAGGTTCACAAAGTTTATGAGGAAGAATTTCAAACGGATTCGCAACATAAGAAGTTACAAAAGATAAACTTGCTTCATGTTCTAACAAATCATAAACATCAAAAGTAAAGACTTTGATCATACTCGTAACTACATCTAGCGAGTTCTCTTGCTCTTTGCGTCAAGTGATTGCATAGAGGCGATTTTCCCCTCTACTAGTACCAGAAGTGGATCCTCTAGGTGCAGCCCTGTCTGGTGGAACAACTGATGATGACTAAGATCTATTTATCCCATTACCACCGCCTTGCTTGTTTTTTGGACAGCCCCTCATAAAATGCCTGGTCTGACCACACTTGAAACAACCCGTAGATCCCTCACGAAAAACACCGGAGTAATTTTTACCACACTTGGTGCAGGAAGGAGGCTTACTACCTCCTTGTGCCTCACTACCCTACGAATATAAAGTTTTACCTCGGGAGTTGTGACCATGATGCTTAACTCTGTCTCTTGAGTAGTTGCACTAGAAGATGATGGTGCAAGTGTCTTTTGTTTCTCAAACTGTGGCCGATTTGAGCCAACTTTTTGCTGCCCAGACTCATTCCCAGTCTTGGCATTCTTGTTTCTGTACTCTTCTAGGTCCCTCAGTTTTTCCTACTCAACCTGCTGCACATAAACCATCATCCTGGATATGTCAATGTCGCCTATAAGCATTGCAACTCTTCCCTCTTTGCTTGAAGCACGACCCAAGACAGCAACAAACAATCTCATTCGACTCCTCATATCCTTAACCATCTAAGGATCATAACTAAATAGTTGGGTGAATTTCAACCCATATTCATGCATACTTAGAGAATCATGCTTAAGGGTGAGGAACTCAGGTACCTTGGCCTCTCTTAGTTTCTAGTGAAAGAAACGCCCCAAGAAGGTCTCTTGAAAACAAGCCCAACTAGAAGGTGGTGCATCTTAATCACCACCCTCCTTCCACTGATTAAACCAAGTTCTAGCAATGCCCTTGAGTTGATAAGAAGCTAGCTCAACTCTCTCAGTGTCAGCAACATGAATCACCTAAAATACCTTTTCAGTTCCTCAATGAAGTTTGCTAGGTCCTCGGTGGTACTCAAACAAGTGAAGCTTGGGGGATTCATCTTCAAGAATTTTGAAATCATCAAAGTGTCAGCCCCTTCTTGTCGAGCTCATATTTCTTGAAAAACCTAGTTAATCACTACTTGACTTAACATCCGGATATCCTCAAAGAACTCAGTATTGGTAACTTCCACTTGATGTTTCACTTTAGGTGCATTGCGTAACTCTTGTTCCTGAAGTTCAACATTCCTTCTAGCTGGATGACCTCTCGCTGCTCTTCGTGGAGGCATAGTTATCTAAAACACGCGCAAGCATGAATTAGAGAGATATTTTTAGATATAAACTCTAATTCACGCAAATGAATATGAAAGAAGTGAGAAATTGCTAAATGTTGTAGCCTCATAATTATAGATCCGGCGCGCTTCACACCGATGACAAAGACTATACACACAGTTTCATAGACTCCCTAGGAATCTTGAACTCTGAGGTCTGATACCAAATTATTTACACCACGGGCCTACACCCTGGACGTGGCCGGCACCCAATGACCATTGCTGGCCTTCAGAAAACCCTTGTCCTGACTTACTTAACTCAGCGGAAGATTTAAATACAAGATATAACTCAAGGAAATAGCTAAAAAATAATACTTAGCCAAAATTGCAACTTCAATACTTATCGTTTATAAGTGAAATGAAAATACGAAGGAAATTAACAGTATCCCATGAAGCCTCTAACGTAAAGATGGATGTTGGGACAGGACCCCCAATCATCCTAACAACTGAAAAGCTAACACAATTTATGAACCGATAAAGATGTCCTTCGAAATGAAGATAGGCTCACCAACGGACTCTGAGCTTCTCACTGTATCAATGGTACACCAAATGTTGATCCTAGTGACATGCGTCTGCATCATAATACAATGCAAGCCAACTAGCATCAGTACATTGAATATACAAGTATGCGAGTCTGAATGCTAACAACTCTTAAGCTTGAAAAGGAGTAAGAAAGAACACTTACCTTGGCTCAGCTAAATTCATGAATAATTAACTCAGTTCAATATGAAGCAATTTAAAAAGAAAATGCAATAAAAAGAGAAGTTACCTGAAAACATGTTGTAAACTCTTAACGTATACAAGGATACAATTAACTCTGATATGTATATAAAAATACAAGTGAACTAATGTATATAAAAATAAAATAACTTCCATGGAATTTCTCTAACCGACAACCATCACTTAAGAGCTACAGTGATGATACAACGATCTACCTCACGCTGCCAGCGCATTCTATACCTGACAAAAGGTAGAAGACTTGAACTGGCTAATGGAACCACTAGTCTACTGTAAAAAGGGTTCATATAAAAAGTATGAACCTTTTCTACACATGGTGGGTACATGGTTTATAGGGGCTGTGAGTTGTGTGAACTCTCACCCATATCGGTTCTCAATACTACTCCCAAAAATATGATGGATCTTATATTTTAGAAACATACTAACTCTGTGGTTTTGAGAGTAGTGCTCAAAATACTTAGATCAAGGCTATCTTGGAAATCATAGTTTCCCTGCTTGATTCTTTTAGATAGCTATAGTTCTTTTCTGAAAACTTTCCCTAAGGCTCCTTGGAAATCAATGTTTTCTTTCTAGTTTAAATGTTGAAAAAGCATTTTAAGTCTCTTTGGGAATACTTAGTCCCCATATACCTTTGAAAAAAAGAACAACAACTTAACTCTTTACTTAGCTTGAACCTGGAGTCTTAAAACAAAGTTAACATTTTTAAATTAGAATGTTGAAAACCGTTAAGAACTTTACTTTACCTTACTTGTTAACTTTAGACTTGACTCTTAACTTCCTTGACTTTGATCTTAACTTTCCTTGAATGGAATTAGGGATTCAAGGTTCATTATCTCATGTTTATGGGTGATTTCACGATATTTAGATGTACGTTAGAGTGTTGGAATCAACTAAGAAACGTGGGTACATCACTTATGAACTCGTAGGAAAAGATTAGGAATGAATGGGATCTCCAGGCGTCCTTGGCGCTCTGAGAGGCGTGGGGCGCCAGAGCGTGACGAACAGATTTTGTCTTGTGGGGCTCTGGCTGGCGCGGCGCCCCAAGGCCCGACAAACGGTCGTTTCGACTGTTCTTCCCTGTTTTTAATCTCTAAACCCTATAAACTCCCATGGTCCATTCCTTAACACTTAGGATCACTAATACCCTCACTACCCAACATATTCGACTCGAAAAACCACTCGGAAACACGAATCAAATCAACTTTAGGCTTACTACAACTCAACCAACAAGAATTCAACCATTGTTCTTCAAGAACATCAATTTTTCATCAATCTACTCAAATTTCGTTGAATTAAACAAATTGATGTGTGGGTGAAACTAACGCAACACGTAAAGATCTCACATACATTGATAGGGATCACCCCTGACGAATTCTACTCGCAAAACCTTATCGTTCTTTATCTTTCTCCCTTCTCATTCTTCTCCTCTCTTTTCGCCCAAGACCTAAGCGTGAATTGATTTGTCTAAAATATACTTAAGGTTTATTTTACCCTTAATAAACCTTTAAAATGAATTAGTAAATAGGTGGGTGAAAAGACAAGTTTGCCCCTACATAAATTCGGAATTGGACTTTCCTTACTTGAGCAGCCCAACTTTCAAAAGGAATATATCCCTCATGCGATATCAAAATCGGCAAACATATAATAAACTGCCTCTAACTCCTCTTGATCAGAAGTATGACCGTTTGAAATTACCAAAACTCCCTTCTTAAACTTAGGATTTTTTTTAGATTTTTCCCTTTCTTTTCAAAAGTGATGAATTTTAGTTTCTTAGCTCATTCTTCGATATTAGGAGTTACGAGATGTTACAACCACTAGTGAAATTCTACATACATGGTGATGAAATCTACGAAGAAATCAATCGATTTAGAGGCTGAAACTTGAAGCTAACCTTCTGAGTGTTCTTGGAAACTAGAGCCTCTTTCTTCTGCTTTTGCTCAAAGTTTGGATGATTTTTGTGTTGAATAATGGTTTTGCATATGTTCTGACTAGATCGGTAGGATTAAGCTGAGAAAAATGACATAATTTAAGGATAAAATAATTTGAAAAATACCCAATTACCCCTGAGTTAACTGCCGAACAACCAGCGATGGACCCTAACTGATGGACCGTGGACAAAGCGATGGTCTGTATTGCTAGGGCGTCGTTTGATGTATGGGATTAGATTTGGGGTTACAATCCACGTACCCTGGACCACGGATCGTGTACCCACCAATGGTCCATACGTCCTGTCATGGGTCGTGATTTCTGGAGGTTATGGGTGGCCAACCTACGGACCATACTTGTGGTCGGTGGTTCCACCCACTAGTCATGGTTTGACCTCAATCGGTGGAACCTAAAATTTTGATAATCTGGTTTGGTTCTTACTTGAATTCAGGGTGTTACATTTTATGACAAGTACAATTTAAAATTTATTCAACTACGTATGTTCTCTATAAATAGAGACTTCATTTAAGTTCAAAGATCACTTGTAGTTCAACTTGATAACATGCTTGTTATATCGCTAAAGCATTGTTGTGTGCATGATCTCATAAATAGACAATTGATCATTTGAAACACAAATAATATCTCAACGTGTCTAAATTTTTTGCCTTTTTCATTAAAATTCATATGTTTTTCAAACATATACAAGATATCATAATTTATTCACATGTCAATAAATTTTCTACCACGATATATATATTCGTAATGATGTTATCATCCAAATTTCTTGAAGTTCGGTTATAGATAATGATTAAGAGCTTAAAAGACATCATTTTTCTTCCAAGATTCAATGTATTGATTTTTAATATCATTGGATTAGGTCACATCTCATAAACACATTACTCTAGTTTGTAGATATATTTTAGATGACCTAGCTAATAGTGTTAAAAAACAAGTCAATGATGTATGTAAATTAAACTCTTATATTACATATATCAAATGAAATATTCCTTTTATGTTTTTTGATGACTACTAATTATTAGATGACTTAAAATTGGCAGAATATTTGTAGACTTCCGATGCATTTTCTCCATATTATTTTTAAACTATGAGTATTTTTAATTGATACGCTCAAATTACACTTCCCTAAAGAAGTATAAGCGGTCGTATAGGGTAAAGAACCCAAATGTTAGGTTGGGGTCGATCTCACGAGAAAAATGGTTTAGACTTAACTTTAATCTACGATTACTTCTATTTAGTCAAGTCATTTCAGAAAGTAAACAATTAAAGAGGGGATTTTGTGTAACAAAAGTATTTAATTAATTCTATGTAAACAAGTAGCAAGTTCAAATTTTGATGTTTATCAAGTGATGATAGAAACTAGGGTGTGAGTGTTCCCCATAGGTTCATAACGCAGTAACCCTAGTTATAACAACTATTTCCTAGTATCTTTCATGCAAAGTGGTAAGTTATGTATCCCTAATTCCTTGGTCCGGCAACTAGGGAATTTCACTCCGCACCTTGGTCCGGCTACGTGTGTATACTTTACTAAACCTTACCTTTTACCTCATATTAAGCATCATATTCAATGTATGGCTAATTTACTACTTCGCACCAATTGTAACTAGCCTATTAGATAGTGTATACTAAATGTACGTTGATAATTCTTTTCTTATTATCTACCTCCTTGGTCCGGCAAGTAGCAACGAGGCGAGTTCTAACGTTGGCCACCGTTAAAAATACTTCTAAACGAACGAATTATCAATACATGCAAGAAACTATTCTAGAATTGTTATTTAGCTAGTTTTACTTTGTTAATTACCCATGGTTCCTACAACCCTAGTTGTGGATTTAGTTACCCATGTTAAGCATTACACAATTCATATTTATTAGACAAGAATTCATGTACTTACTTTCACAAGATTGCATAAAATCCAGAAATATCACTTGAATTGAAGAAAATTTTGTAAGAACCGATTCCGGAAAAGTGAAGTATTTTCCAAAACTCAAAGTTCAACTTCCAACAATATAAATCTGAAAAATAGTAAAGAGTCTAACCCCCAAAACGAGGTTTTTATTCCTATTTATAATAATAGATTCCTAAAATAAAAGGAAACCTAAATAAAGAAATATCTGTCCAAAACGCGTCTCGAGTCGACGACCAACGACGGACCGTCGACGCCTCCGTCGGTCCATACTTGAACTCTTTTTCAGCTTCCATTTTCTTCAATCATTCTGTTACCATCGAAGGACCCCATCGATGGTCCGTAAATGGCCTGACGGTCCATCGATGGACTCCGTTGCTCCACAATTAGAATTTTTTTCAACTCGGGTACTGGGACTATATTTTGTTAACACCAACGGTTTGCCAGGACGGTCCGTCGACTCATCGACGGACCGTCAACCCTTCCGTATCCCCACACTTAGTCAAAATTCCCCGATCTTTCTTCAGCAACCTAAATCTTCAGTCGACGGTCACCACCTATGGACCGTCGATGGCTCCGTAGGTCACCACTTCTGCACTGTTTTCAGCACAATCTTCTACGTTTCTATTTTGGACAGTTTTCCTGCAAACAAAGATAAAAATACATTAAAATTACTAAAAAGAGGTCTTAGACATACACTAAACTTAAGGAAAAAGCATTGAAAGTACCGTAAAACCATGGTACATCATTAACCACCCCCTAAATCTTTCTATTTGATAGTGTTTGTTGCGTCAATATTTAAGGAATGTAAAGACTATTAAATAAAAAAGTTTAGGGGTTAATTAGGGATACTTATAATAACTTAGAAAACCTAAAGAAAATAAATCAAATTTAGAGTCTTTAAATATTTTTCTATATTAGTGAATCATCGAGTGAATTCATTATTCGTGGAGAAAGTTTTAAAAAACTATACTTATCAAGAAAGTTTATAATTCTTTTGAAGTGTTGTCTAGAATTAGTGTGACCTTAGGACTTATGCAGTTTATAATACTTATCAAGAAATTTTTATAAATTTTTTATCATATTAACCCTTGATATTAAATAATTTCATAAAAGCAATAGTATCGTCAAATTAAGAGCTTCAAAGCATCATTATACTACAATTTATAAAAATAAAATTAAAGCATTTTCACCTTCAAAAGCTTTTATCATATGTATTTGACATTACAAGTGAGAGATAATTAATTTAGGATAGATTAAAATAAATCTGCATCAATAGTAGAAGAATTGAACACTTAAAATGTATATAAAGTTATAACTTTAGTTATGATACATAAGTTCTCTATAGCGTGCCCATTCTTGAAGTCACCTCGAATTAACAAATAATGCTCATTACCTTGTGACTTACTAATGATATAAAACAACACATAATATATTATGTTGAAGCAAAAAGATAAAAATGAAACTAGATACTATATAAAGAAGGAACACTAGATAATATCAATAAAACAAAATATAACAAGAACTTGAAAATATGGAAATGGTCGATAGTTCAACACCATCAACACATAAAAAAAAAACTAAAAAAAATGAATTAAATCATTCAAGTTTTTCTAGATAATAGTAACCTTCATCATCTTCATCCTCTTCCTTTGGAGGAAAAAAGTTGAGATCGGGAGAATGATACTTCAACACATTGTCATGTATAGATAAAGTACAAGATGATTCTGCACAAGCATTTGGAGCCTCACCTACTTGTGATTGTTGTTCATCTGTAATATTGTCCCCAACACCCTCCACTAGTTTTACAGTAGCAACAACATTGGCCGTTCTAATTCGTCGTGAGGTCTGTGATGGATCACCAAACATATCACACAAACGTTTATGTGGAGTGTATCTGTGTTATCCATAACCAAACACATAATGCAATCGTTGAGCCATGATCGTGATGTTCTCTTGTATATGTACTTGCTTTTGTTGTTTTTCAGCCACAATAAAAATAATATAATTTTCAGTCTAAGAGGGTTCGGATGAACCAACTAAAGCTATGGTTGCTCTGGAACTATATATATATATATATATATATATATATATATATATATATATATATATATATATAATATGTTAAAAACATGAATTACCAAACATAAATATCAAGTTACCATAGTACCCCCCAATTAAAAACACTCAATTTACTTTATTTATTTATTTAATTAATTATAATATATTAAGACTCGATAAGTTTTTAAATTAAAGGATTGTGACTTTTCCAATGAGTTGTGACTTTTCTGAAGGGTTGTGACATTTTTAGGGGCTGTATCATTTTCCAAGAGTTTCGGTTTTTATTGGAGGGTTGTAATCGTTGTGTCTTTTCCAAGCCCCCTTTTATGGAGATGAGTGATTGTCAATACAGTTCAAAAAAATATTTCAAATTTCTTCATTGTTGAGTAGATAATGAGAATTTCATGGATACAGTGATACTTTGTTAGGACCGATATTCAGGGGCATCCAATGTGGGTTTTTCACCAGAAACTGAAGCTAGTTAGTTCTACACTTAGCAACTGGTCTAATATTGAGTTTTGGGATATTTTTGCTCGGGTTAAAGATTTGGAAGAAGCTGTAAGGCTAGCGGAGGAAAAATACATCCAAATCAATAGTTACCAGCATAGATCTTCCTTGCATGCTCTTAAGCTGAATATATCTGATTCCTAAAGCTTGAAGAGTCTATTTTGAAGCAAAAGGCTCAGTTGCAGTGGTTCAAAGAAGGAGATGCCAACACCATTTCTTTCAATGCTTTTACGAGGGGACGAATGAGAAAATTGTTTATTCACAAAGTTAGAGATGATAATGGCAACTGGATTTAGGGTGACTGTGAATTCTTAGTTACTAAACTTTAGGCTCTAGTTTAATCCAGAAATCTTTTGAACTATGACTCGAACCATCCTTCATGTGAGTAAGTTTTTGCCATGGAATTTAAAATTTCTTTAGTATTAAGTTCAGGTCACTATATGTAGCACCTTGAGTTCTAAAAAGAAGTATAATGGAAATAACAAAAATCTAAATTTGGAGAATTATGCTAATTTTTTAATTGTATGCTAGAATAACCCTTGGTATGATTTTATGTTAGTGTGTAATCTATTAAAACTGATTGAATACCAGTAAAGGGTCTAAATAGAAGTTTTGATTTAGGGTTCCTAGTTTGGTATGTTAAAAGTCAAAATTGTTCATAATCAAAACCCTAGGGATGACAAACTACGATATATTGTGTTGAAAAGCATGATTATACCTAGGTTGATCAATTGATGTGCTAAAATAATGAGTACAAAAAGAGGCATGTGTGAAACTACACACCTTAAGTTTACGAAGGTCCTATTCACCCCCTTAAACCGTTTAAAATTGAAATTATTACCTCCCTAAATGCTAAACTGGCAAAGTAAGTGTATATATGGAGATCAATAATAAATATTATATTTTATTTTTAATGTTTCTTTTCATAATTTTAATGTTTTTCCTCTTTTTTTCTTAATTATTCTTATCTCACTGTTAATTTGTTTTTTCTTCCCAGCAACTGGCCACCATTAAATTTCATCACCCACACCATCTTGAAGTAATCGTCTTCACTTTTAACTATATCAATCGATGCACCACAAATCGTATATATAGGAATTTCATCGATCAGTCTCCAAAATCAAGAATTATGCCCAAAAAATCTTCAAAATCAAAGCAAAATTCAAGATAAAATATGCTTCATATAGTGAAACCCAATATTTTTATTCTATAAATTGTACTATTAAGATAATTCATAATCCTATATTCAATACGCAATAGATCTATGGAATAACATTTCAACTGATTTTAATAACTGGTCAAATTCCTGCAAATCTGAAAATGCAGCGTATTTCTTCATCTTCTTCATCCCGTTGCTCTAAATAATTGAAGCAAAGTTATCTTAAAATTTCTGTAAATCAAAATTTTAGATATTGGCTTTTCTTTAAATTTTTATTTTTTTGATATACTACACATTCAAAACGGTACTCGTTTTTGGCAAGTCGAATTTGAACCCAAGCCTTTTGAACCAACTTTAACGGAGGTTTCAAGTTGGTGGTTCACATTTTAAACCCATGAGCTTCAATTTTTTGCCATATGAAACTCTTCAAAAAATTAGCGGATGTTGCTCCAGATCCATAAAATAGATCTAAAAGTTCCATATGAAAGCTAGTCGGTGTTCATGGTGTTCCAAAGATCAAATCTAAAAATTGTAGCCATGAACTTAGTAAAACACTCAAACTTAGTGTTTTTAGCTTGAAAAATTAGCAACCAACAATGTCATCAGATAGTTTCAAATTTGAAGATCAAAATACATCCATAAACTTTTATGTTATGACCTTAAACTAGAATTTAAAACAATAAATAAAAAAGAAGTTTTTTTTATAAAAAAAAGTTTTGAATAATATTCCACGTTTCAAACGCTTGAGTTTCACCCAACAACATATATTTGGTTGTGGCATTATAGGGGTGTAATAATTTCAGTTTGAAAACAGTTCAAGGGGGTAATAGGGCATCCGTAAAATTAAAGTGTGTAGTTGGAAATATGCATATAGATTAGGGGGGAATTTGATCATATTCTCATGTTTGAAAATTTACAATATGAACTCTGTTTGTATATGAAAATAAAAATATATTTGATGTATATAAGAATACAAAATACTGATGTGAGAGTTTCTCTAACCGACAATCATCACATAAGAGCTATTGTGATGATACAATGATCTCCCTCATGCTGCCAGCGCATCCTATACCCTGTAAAAGGTATAGGAGTTGAACTACTATGTGGATCCTTTAGTCTATGCGAAATGGATTTATCTATAAAGTATATTCCTTTTCTACTCATGATGGTTACATGGTTTATAGGGGCTTCTAGTTGTCTGAACTCTTCCCCATATTAACCGAAATATTGAGGATTGTAGTATTTAGGAAAAAATAAATAAACTAAAGAAAGACAGAAATAATAAATGTTAGTTTGATGACAAAACAAGTAATAACGAATGAAGTTTGTGAAAGAAATTCAAAAGATAGCTAATTTTTTTGTTATTGTTGTTTGTGGAGTTTTGGACTAAAAAAAAATATTGTGGACATTTTATAGCGAAATAAAATGAGGAGATTGTCATAAAAGCATCACTTTTGAAGTGAATCTGAATGTATCGGATGGTTTCATGACTTAATCTAAATGAAAAAATAGAAAAATGGTCATCTTAATTTGAGAGATCTCCACATTCTAAAATAAGAAAATATATAAATAGTCACCTTAATTTAGAGAGTGCCATATCACCAGCATAAAATAAGAAAATAAATAAATGATCATCCTAATTTAGAAGAACCACATTCTAAAGTAAGAAAATAGATAAATATTGTTCTTAATTTTAGAAAGCGTCACATCATCGGTATCAAAGAAGAAAATAGATAAATGGTCATATTAGGTTCACAGATCCACATTCTAAAATAAAAGAAAATGATAAATGATCACCTTAATTTTACAGAGCGCCACACCACGGGTATAAAGTAAGAAAATAGATAAATGATCATCTTAATTTCATAAAGTGCCACATCATGGGGATTAGGATCCTCATATATATATAACTAGAGGGTCATAGCCTAAGCTGAGCACGCGCCCAACATGCATAGTTTCGATTTCTTTTTGTCACTATAACAATAAAACAACAAGCAAAAACTAACTTTTTGTGCTAGCTGCTGAAGTTAACATTCGCAAGACATTTTTTTGCTTGCTTACATTATTTAATGAAACATAGATAATATCTATGTTCAGAGTAGAGATCTAGAAGACACAAACCACAAATCAAGCTCACTCTAAACAACTAAGTTTCAAGATGATATCTAACTAATATATGAACTGTCACATAGTTGCTCTAAACTAATAAAATATTAAAATTATAGAGGGAAATCAAACCACAGTGACCCACACGATCACATCAAGCAATCCACAAATATGATACAGATAAAAAAACCTCAAAAAAATTCATACTGCTCTAAAATAATTACATTTCAAAATCTCTGTGAGCCTTGACAGTTCAGTATCTTAGCAGATACGAAGACAATACAAATAAAAAACCTTCAAATAGAAACTCAATTGTTCTATAAATAATCAAATTTTAAAATCATAGAGAGCGATAACACTACAATATCCTAAAAGATCACATTAAACTATCCACGAAGACAACACATATAACCAACCTCAATAAAAATAACAATCAAATTACAAAACCATGCACTAAGAATGTTGGCTATGAAGTGTATATCCTAGCCGATGTAATTAAGCTATTCATAAATACAAAAATTTTCCTCAGGTTGCTCTTAAGTAAACAAATTTAAAGATCATGTAAATCGATGGCACCATAGTACTCTAGAAGACCACATTACGCTATCTATGAAAACAATTTAAAAAAACACTATGATTGCTCTAAAATAGTAAAATTTCAAAATAACAGAGCGCAAAGCTACAGTATCTTAGATGATGACATAAAAATAAACGAAGAGAACACAAAAAAACCACTCTAGACTTGCAATTGAAGAATTGTTGTTGAGTTGACGGATAAATATCTCCTTGTCATCGTAGAAAGTGTTGATAACAAGACTGAGAAGCTGATTGATATCAGCTCGGAAAGCAAACGTCTTTGTGTCAAACATTTTTTGTAGATATTAAGAGTTGTTTCTACTACAAAAAAGAATATCAGTCAATGTGAAACATAGAGGGACTCAAAAGCAAGAAAGGATTTATGGACAGTTTAAAGCAACTTCGTATCGAGAGCTACTTACTTGGAATGCTTTGGAATGCTTTCTGAACCATCTCAACATGTCTTGTCATATAATTTTATACTCATTCACTGTAACTCTCTCTTGCCAAATCTCAAAAATAAAATTTGATGAGTGTCCGTGAAGTTACGAAGCGGATAACATGTAATACTCCCATTTTCCTATTTTCAAAGATTAAAAAAATTGGTTCAAGTTGCATCTATTTTCAGTACAAAAGAAAATTACAAAGAAGGAAAGATTCCAAGGACACAAGTAGATAATCCGTTGAGAATTACATATTTCTGAGAAATTATAAAAAAGAATCCTACATAACTTTACACTCCATGCAAAAGACTGTTGCCTATAAATTATCTGAACAAAAAGAAAACGCTCATGTTAGATTGGTAAGCAAGGATTGCTAAAGCATAAGGCATATTAAAATTGAAATTGTTTATATACCCTTTGATGTCGCACCCGTTTCACATTCTTCAATTATATACTACTTTTGGGGAATCTAACATGCACCCATTTCTGCTTTGAAGAGTCCGAAAACATAGGTGAAAATTAATGAAAAGGTCAGTGTCACAAAAATGGACTCACTCCTGTAGCATATCTAAAGACTAAAAGTAATCAAGTAGTTTTTCAAAGAGAAGAGCAAGATGCACATCAATTTAGGGCCCAAAGTGTTTTGAGTCATCAATTAATTTTGCATAAAATAGCACACAATGCAAATATTTTAATAGAATATTAAAAAAGATAGTTAATTGGCTTTAAGATTGGATATAATACGTTAAGGTTAATTACTAGTATTTAATAAGGTAAGTTTAGTCAACCAAATGTGCCACAATCTCAAATTAGTTGGAGTATTATGCCCATTCACTTATTCATAAACAAAACTATGAATAATGATGGGAACTTTGAGGCAACAATACCTTTTTTGAACGAAGATCGCATCTCCCTCTTTACTCTTTTTGTTGTTCTTTATTTTAAATCTTTCTAGTAAATCTTCTACTTTATCCTCCTTTACCATTCTTTTGTACAAATTTGATTGTTTTTAATACAATTTGTTTAATCCAGAGTCTAAAAGCTAATATCTATGCTGAAAATATGAATACTAATTTCACGCCCCGAGCTACCCCCGAGACATGGACACGGGACCTAGGACCACAAGTGATCCCAAGCTAACCCTGCTCGCATGATCATGAGCATACTAAAGATAATAAGTTGATGCGGAATATGAATCATAAATAAAATGAAAGGATGGGGAATACTCATATACTATAACTAAGGTAAAGGAAATATTGATGAGTTTAATATAAACAAGATTTTAACTCAATACTAAGTTGAATCTAATTGTCTGAAAAAAGCCTCTAACTGACTTGAAATGCTGGGACAGACCCTAGCTAAGTCTAGCAAAACAGAAACTAAAGGTCAAAAAATACTAAAAGGACTTCATGACTATTGTCCTCGGAGAAAGAGGACTCACCACTAATTTTGCTAATCTAGAAATCGGGAATCTATTTAAGCGCGATCTGGATGCTAGATACTGAACATACATCACTAGAAGATGTAGTGCACGTAGGTGTTAGTACTAAAAAGGTACAGAGCATGTAAGATAGAGTAAAGTTGAAATAATACAGAACTGAACAAGCACAAAAGCAAGTGTAATATTCTGAACATGATATATTAAATGTTGAGCTAATTGGATGCAATAACCAAATTTATAACATGTTGTGACTGAATACTGACTGATTGTAAATATGGTCAATGCAATAAAGTCTGACTGAACTGTGGGAGCTACTAATAACCGATAATAAAACCACATGAGGTAAATGTAGAGTCCGATGTATATGCCCCATCGAGAGCACCCAACATACCCTACCAGAGGTATACAAACATCCTAAGGTGATCACTAAACTGATGCTTACAGAAGGGACATACAACCTACTTGGCTAGTATTTCTGGGAATATTTGGGTACGCCGAACACTATTCTTACTCGGTATTATGCTTCTCCCAATGAATTATGTGGTTAACACATTATGACTAAGATTCTATTATGCTGGATAGTTCAAAGCTGAACATGAAAACTGAGAATGCAACAATTTATCTGGTAATAATGCATTAATGACTGATGCATGTATAACTGAATAGCTAATATGTCTAACCTAGCATGTGTAATTCAAGAACTAAAAAAATACAAAGCTAGGGTTCTGAAGTGCATGTGATAAATTGACTAATAACAAAATAATCTTATTTGGAACATAAAATTCAGTAATTCGTGATAACCTGTTGTAATTCTAGAAACCCTAAGTCTATTTATAATAGGGGAATCACTAAACTAACGGAATTCTAGGAATCTAATTGCCAAAAGGAAACCACTAGTGAAATCCCATATAACTGGTGACAAATTCCATGGAGAAATCATTCGATTTTGGGGCTGGAACTAATGGAAACTTGTTGCGTTCTTGAACTAGGGTTCTTGACCTTTTTTTCCTCTTTTGCTTCTAATTTTCTATGTTTTGATTAATGATTTGACTTACTTAATGTAGTTATGTTTCTAGTCTTAATATTACTAAAACCTCATGATTTAGGGTCTAAACGATGTAGCTTAGGGGTAAAACAAAAAGGAAAAGACCAAAAGACCCCTGACTCAAAAGTTGTTGGAGTCACTAACAAAGTTTACTGACGGACCGTAAGTCGACTGACGGTCCATACTGGTCGACCGTCATTCGCGACTAAGGATTGAATGTCAGATGGCCCATCGACAGAGTTGACTGTCGAACGATAAGTCAATTGACACTGTGTACTGGTTGACCGTTGTTCACGATTGAGAACTGAAAGTTAACTGGCCTATCGACGTAGATGATTGACGGACCGTAAGTCGAATGACGATCCTAACTGGTCGACCATCGTTCTCTTTTGAGGACTAAAAGTTGACTTGTCCATTGACGCAGTCGACTAACCGAACGTTAGTCGACTGACAGTCCATAGTAGGCTTCGTCGCTGACGCCTGCAACTTTTGAAAATCTGTATTTTTTGTGTGTTTTGGATACGGGGTGTTAAATTATCTTCCCCTTGGGACCATTCGTCCTCGAATTAAGACTAAAATACCTTAGTATGGAGGTGAGGAACTGCAATCCCTACTACTAAGCAATGAGAACTGAAATTCTGACTGAACTGGGTTCCTAGAACATGCAAATACGCTGAAAATGCAAGTACAAACTAAAATAACGTTATACTAAGACTGAATTTGCGCATGAATAACTGAAAAACATAAGATGAACTATTACCTCAAGCTGGATTGGAATTGAAAAGAAAGAGGTGAGGATACTTGACTTGCATGGCTGCTTCTACTTTTGAAATACCTCCCTCTACAGATTGACTCCTCCAAAAAAACTTAACTGAAGTGACTTCTTTGTTTCTCAACCCTCTAACCTGACGGTGAAGAATCTCAACTCGTACATCATCATAAGAAATACTATCTTTCACAACCACACTCTATAATGGCACTACAGAGGCTAGATCACCCACACACTTCTTCAAGAACAAGATGTGGAAGATTGAATGCGCTGCTGCTAGTTATGCTGGCAACTCTAACTCATATGCCACCTTGCCAACCCTTTTAAATATCTTGTAAGAGCGTAAATATCTAGGAGTGAGCTTCCCTTTCTTGCAAAATATCATCACCCCTTCATAAGTGACATTTTCAAAAAAACGCAATCATCAACTTGGAACTCTAGTTCCCTTCTCCTCACATCCGCATAAGACTATTGACGACTCTTGGCTGTCTTAAGTCTATATATAATGAATTTCACTTTCTCCATAGCATAATGAACTAATCGGCTCCTATCAAAGCTACTTCACCTACTTCGAACCAACCAATCGGATATCTACATCTACGCCCATACAATATCTTAGAAGGGGCCATCTGAATGCTGGAATGACATTTATTATAGTAGGCGAACTCAATAAGACAAAGGTGATAACCCCAACTACACTTGACATCGATCATACAAGCTCTCAACATATCCTCTAGGGTATGAATTGTACTCTATGTCTTTCCATCCGTCTGCAGATAAAATATTGTGTTAAGATTATCCTGAGTACCAAGACCTTTCCAAAATTACTTTTAGAAATGAGAGGTAAGCTGACGAACTCTAGCTAGGATGATAGACATGAAATGCCATGCAACCTGACTATCTCATTAATGTAAAGGTTGACATAATCCTCCGTTGAATCTGTAGTCTTGACCTCCGAAAAGCAAGAAGACTTAGTAACTCTATCAACAATCACCCAAATTGAGTCATGATATATTCTAGTACGAGGTAAACATGTTATGAAGTCCATGTAGATAACTTCCCACTACCAAGTAGGAATTCCAATCTCTTGTGTCATAGCTCATGGTTTCTGATGTTCTACCTTCACTTGTTTGTAATTGGGGCACTTAGCCATAAAATTTGCTATATCTCTTTTCATACCATTCCACCAATAGTCTTCCCACAGACTGCGGTACATCTTAGTGGCACCTGGATGAATAGAATATATGGAATTATTGGCTTTTGCAAGAATATGTTATCTCAGTTCACCCACATCAGGAACACACAATCTACCCTGACAGCGAAGTACACCATCTCCCCCTTGGGATAAAACCTCCACTCTTTGATTGTGGACTACACCCTTAAGTTCAAGCAAGATTGGATCACTATCTTGCTTTTCCTTAAAATCAACTACTAAAAACGATTTTTCCCCATTCTTAACTGTTACACCACTATTAGATATGCTTATAAGGCGTACTCCCAAGCAAGCAAGCATGTGAACATCCTTCACTAGTTCTTTATTTTCTTCCTCAGCATAGGCTACACAACCCATAGATAATCTGCTAAGATCATCTACTACTACATTTTCCTTACCGAGATGGTAATACACACTCATATCATACTCCTTAAGGAACTCAAGCCATCTCTTCTGGCGAAGATTCAACTCTTTTTGGATGAACATATATTGAAAGATCTTATGGTCAGTGAATACATCTACGTGAACACAATACTACTAGTGTCTCTATATCTTGAGTGCAAACACCGCTGCTGCAAGCTCGAGGTCATGATTGGATAGTTCTTCTCATGCACCTTAAGTTGTCTAGAAGCATAAGCTATAACATTATCTCGCTGCATCAACACACAACCTAGGCCAACTCTAGATGCAACATAATAGCTCACATAGCCATTTGATGCCTCTGGTAGAGTAAAGACAGGAGTTGTAGTCAACCTAGTTTTCAATTCTGCAAAGCTTTTCTCACAATCATCTTACCATCGAATCTTGACCATCTTTGAGTCAACTAGTCAATGGTGAGGCTATAGATGAAAATCCTTACACGAACCTTCTGTAATAACCAGCTAGACCCAAGAACTTCTGATATCTGTAGCAGAGGTAGGTCTGGGCCATTGTTTCACTGCTTCTATCTTCTATGAATCCACTTGGATCCCCTCGTTAGATAAAATGTGACCAAGAAAAGCAAAAAATTAAAACAAGAACTCACATTTGCTAAACTTAGTGAATAACCGACAATCTTTGAGCGTCTGCAGAACAATTTTCAAATGACTCGCATATTCTTTCTCATTTCTAGAGTAAATGAGGATATCATCAATAAAGACGATAACGAACAAGTCCAAGTACTTCTTGAACACTCTTTTTATCTAATCCAAGAAAGTTGCAGGAGTATTGGTTAGTCCTAACAACATAACTATGAATTCATAATGACCATACAAAAATCTGAATGTTGTTTTCGGAATGTCACTATGTTTGAATCTTATTTGATGATAATCGAATCTGAGGTCTATCTTTGAAAAATAGCTAGCACCCTGAAGTTGGTCAAACAGGTCATCAATCCTAGGGTTGGGACACTTATTCTTTATTATGAACTTGTTCAAGTACCTATAGTTAATGCACATCCTCAGAGAATAATCTTTATTCTTTACGAACAATACTGGTGCACCCCATGGCGAAATACTAGGTTTGATGAAGTCCTTATCTGGAAGGTCATTCAACTATTCTTTCAATTCCTTAAGCTCAGCTGGAGACATTCTGTAATGTGGAATGGAAATAGGCTGGGTATTCGGAAAGAAATATATTCCAAAGTGAATGTTCTTTTCGGGAGGAACTCTAGGAAGTTATTATGGAAATTTGGAAATTAATTGACAACAGGAACTGACTCAAGAGTTGGGGTTTTGGAGCTTGAATCTTTAACCGGGACTAGATGATAGAGATAACCCTTAGAGAACCTCGTACTAGCCTTAAGGTAAGAAATGAATTGACCCATAGGCGCTAAGCTACTACCCTTCCTTTCTAAGATTGGTTCTTTTGGAAACTTAACACAAACAATCCTAGTTCTACAATCAACTGAGGCATAAAAGGAATGTAACAAATACATGCCTATAATGACATCAAAGTCTATCATTTATAACCCTACAAGATCAGCAGAGGTGACTTTCTAAGACCCTATGACAGGGAAATATTTGTATGCCCATCTGTCTATAACTGGGTCACCAACTGGAGTGGAGAATGAGAAGGGTTCTCATAGAGTTTTTGGACTAACACTAAATTGGAATGATATATAAGTAGTTACAAAGGAGAGAGTATCCCCTATATGTAACAATGCACAAACTTCAAGGTCAAAGACTTGTAACTTACTAGTGATTACATAAGGAGAACCTTCCTAATCGTGGCGAGCGTGAATAGAATATAAGTTGTTCTGGCGCTGACCATCACCTTTACACCATGAGTTACCCTGCTGAGTTGGGCGACCTGCTGGTGCCACAGATGGTGTAGACTAAGCTATACTGTTACTACCTCCTTGACCCTGTCTAGAAGTAAAATCCCTCAACATATGACCACACTGACCGCATCCAAAACATCCTTCCTTTCCTGCTAGGAACTCTCCCGGATGGTTCTTACCACAGGGCAAGTGGGGTGAATCTTAGTGTCTAAATATTTCCTTGAGACTTAGAGCATTGTTCCCTAACCTTCGGATCATACTTGTTCTTGAAGGATGGAACACTAGCTGACGAAGGGGTTGGGGCTGAAAACTTCTGTTGACTCTGCGAACAATTTGCACCACCCGATTTCTGCTGAGAATAGTCATAGTTCCCATTTCTAGCCTTCTTATTCTCCTTGGAATGTTCCTAAGCTTATCACCCTCAACCTACTAAGCATGAGTCATAAGCCTAAAGATGTTCATATCTCCAAGTAACATAGCATTTCTGCACTCCATTTTTACCAGATCTGACACTCCATACAAGAACTTATTCATATGAGCTCTAGAGTCAGCAACCATATGAGGAGCATACTTGGAGAGTTGGTTAAACTTGAGCCCATAATCTAGGACTGTCATGTTTCCCTCTTTAAGTTCATGAATTCATGGGCCCTAGCTTCTCTTAACTCTATCGGGAAAAACCTATCCAGAAAGTATCACTAAAACCTTCCCAAGTGATAGGGGTTGTATTTGTACCCCTATTTTCATTCCATTGAGTGTACCAGATGCGAGCTACATTTTTCAACTTGTATGATGCCAACTCAACCCGATCATTCCTAGTGACTTGCATCACCTCAAAGATCGTCTTGATCTCATCCATTAAATTTTGAGGATCCTCACCAGTTTGTGATCCTAAGAAGTCGGGGGGATTCATACTAGCAAAGACATGGACCCTAGGTGTGGTTCATACACCATTAGCAATCATATTAGCTTGAATCCGCTGATTGTTCTGGTTGGTGACACTTTGAGCCAACATCTGAATTGCATTCCTGAATTCAGCATTCGAGACTTCCTGATCTGGGACTATAGGATATGTATTTGCGTTCCTAGAATTCGCATTCGTGGCATTAGAACTAGGAAAAAGGCATGACCACGTAAACATATAAGGTCAATTTAGAATCGAATTTGATCATACCTTACGCACGATAAGAGTAACAAGGTAATGAAGATTTTTCATACACACCTTATAGACTCCTTCTCATTAGATGTGGTGCACTTCACTTCCATGAAAGGGACTCTACTTAGTGCGAATTTTCAGACATCCTACAACACTTAAACCTAGTGCTCTGATACCACATTTGTCATGCCGCGAGCTACCCCTGAGACGTATTTACAGGACCTAGGACTACAAGTGATCCCAAGCTAACCGTAGTGGCATGGTCATGAGCATACTAAAGATAATAAGATGATTCGGAAGCTGAATTATAAATAAAATGAAACTGAAGGGACTACCCATATACTATAACTAAGATAAATGAAATATTTGTTAGTTTAATACAAAGAATATATTAACTCAATACTAAGCTGAATAACTATGTATGAAAATATCCTCTACTAGACTAGAAATATTGAGACATGCCCTAGATAAGTCTAGAAAAACTAAAACTAAAGGACTGAAAAATACTGAAAAAAACTCATGACTATTGTCCTCAGAGAATGAGGACTCACCAGCGATTCGGCTGAATTGGAGATCGAGAATCGATTTGAGCGCGATCTGGATGATGAGAACGTGAATCTATATCACGAGAAGATGTAGTGCATGTATGCGTCATTACTTTAAAGATACTGAGCATGTAGGATAGAGTAAAGCTGAAATAATACATAACTGAACAAGCAAAAAGCAAGTATAGTATTTTGAACATGATATACTGATTGTTGAGCTAATTGGATGCAATGACCAAATTTATAACATGTTGCGACATAATACTGAATAATTTATAAATATGGTAAATGTAATAGAGTCTGACTGAACTGTGGGAGATATAAATAATCGACAATAAAATTACATGAGCTAAATGTGGAGTTCGATGTATACGACTCATCGAGAGAACCAAATATACCCTACAAGAGGCATAGAGGCATGCTGGTGTGATGACTAAACTGTTGCCCACAAAGGGGACTTACAACCTACTTGGCTAGTAGTTCTGGGGCTATTAGGGTACGCTAAATGTTATTCCAACTCGGTACTATGCTACTCCCAATGAATTATGTGGTTAACATATTATGATTGAGTTTTTATAATACAGGATAGCTTAAAACTGAACATGAAGACTAATAATGCAACAATTAAAGTGGTAATGATGCATTAATGACTGATGCATGTATAACTGAATAACTAATGCATGTATAACTAAATAACTAATATGTCTGACCTAACATGTGTAATTCAAGAACTAAAGAAATACAAAGCTAGGGTTCTGAAATTCATGTGATTAATTGAGTTATAACATTATAATCTAATTTTGAACATAAACATAAGTAATTCATGTTGTAATTCTAGAAACCCTAAGTCTATTCATAATAAGGGAATGAAGAAACTGACTAAATTCTAGGGACCTAATGGGCAAAAGGAAACCACTAGTGCAATCCAACATGCCTGGTGATGAATTCCATGAAGAAATCTTTGGATTTTGTCACACCCCGAGCCTATACTCTGGGTGGGAACGACACTCTATGAACATTGTTGGCCTCGAGCGGACCGTTGTCTTGGCTTACTTAATTCAGTTCAAAACTTAATTTAATAAAACAATGTCATTTAACAACTGTAAAAATTATAATTTAGCCAAAATGGCACTTAAGTCTCATAAACAAATATCTGCAGTACAAAGATGAGAGACTAAAAACTAACTAGCTGACTGTATATGAAGCCTCAATAATATTAAGATGGATGTTGGGACAGAACCCACAACATCCTATAAAAGAAAGACTAAAAGCAAATAAAAATATCCTACATAATGAAAAAAGGCTCACCAATGACTCCGAGTGCTCTACTGGATCAATGAGGCACTGGATGATGCTGATACTGGTTACCTTCGTATGCATATTAAGACGATACATGCCAAGTGGAATCTATACATTGAATGTACGAGCATGCCAATTGGAATGATAACAAGAAATTAAGCTTGAAAAAGAGTAAGAAGGAACTCTTACCTAGGTTTTGCTCAACTCATGAATAACTTGACTTAATATAAAGCAATAAGACACATGCAATATATAAAAGCTTGTAAAACCATGAAAACACTTTCTTTGTAAATTAAATGTAGTACCAAACTTAACTTTACTTATATATGAAGTAATCTATTTTTTGTGGGAGATTCTCTAACCGAAACCAGCACAATGAGCCTAAGTGATGGTACAACGTCTTACCTCATGTTGAAAGGACACCATCTTATACCTTTTCATCCATATTGAATCTGAACGACTAAGTGGATCCACTAGTCTATGCTAAAAAGCACTAAGAAATTATCTGAAAAGTATGACCCTTCTTTTGTCCATGTTGGCGACATGGTTTAGGGGGCTTGAGTTAATATGAACTCGCGTCTCATATCAATACTATTTACTACTCCTACATGGTTTAGGGGGCGTGCCTGGCCTGGCTTTGCCCAGGTGCATCCCATGACTTTCTCCTCTCGGTTTTCAATGCTAAATCCCTTAAACCTCCATAGTTCTTTTCCCAAACCCTTAGGATCATTAGTACCTTCAATACCCAATATATATAACTCAAAAACTACCCGGAATTACGAATCAATTCAACATTAGGAATTGGAAAACTCAATAAGAAGAATTCAACAATGTTCTTCAAGAATTTCACTATTCTCATTCAACCAATTCGAAAATCACTGAATTAAAACAAGATTGGTGTGTGGGTGAACTGACCCAACACTTAATGATCTCACATACCTATATAGGGATCACCCCCGATGAATTCCACTCGCAAATCATGACGTTCTAGGCGAAATTATTGAATTCTCTCTACATTCTTCTTCTTTTCTCTCTTCTCCAAGCCCTATGCGTAGTTCTGATTTTTCCAAAACTGAATCAAGATTTTTTTTTACCCCCAATAAACCCCTAAAACGAAATAGGAAATTAATTTGTGAAAATACTAGTTTTCCCTTCCTTAAATCCGAATTTGGACTTCCCTTAATCCCAAAACCCATATTCGGAAAGGCATAACTTACTCATACGATATCGAAATCGTGCAAACTAGGGAGCGTTAGAAAGATCTTTCAAGGGTATTTCCAACAATTCCAAGAACTACCACTAACTCATCCTAAACTAGAAGTTATGACCATTTGAAAAGTATAAGAACTCACTTTCTTAACTTAGGCAAATTTTTTCTTTTCTTGCCAAAAATGATTTTTTTTAGTTTCTTCGCTTATTCTTAGCAATTTCAAGTTGCAAGATGTTACTATATATTTCCCTAGTGAACATTCATTCTCGAATGTGATTTCTTTCACAAAGCTAAGGGTAGCAACATCAAGTTCAACATTCAATCAAGCAAAAACAAGTAACAACATGCCTAGTCATAACTTATAAAGTACTAAGCAGAGAATTAGTACCTTGATCTGCCTCTTCTGCAGATTGAAAGAGATGCGTATATCCTTTATTCATATCCTCTTCAACTTCTCAAGTAACTTTTTCAACATATTGGTTCCTCCATAGAACCTTGACTGATGCAAATTCCTTTCTCAACTTTCGGACTTGGCAATTTAAAATCTGAACTGGAATCTCCTCATAGGATAAGCTATCCTCAATCCCAACATTTTTAGTTGGTACAATCAATGAAGGATCTACCATGAATTTCTTCAACATAGAGATGCACTGCTACTAATTCTTGTGGTAGCTCTATCTCATAAGGTAGATTGCCAACCCTCTTAGTTATACGACAAGGTCCAATATATCGGATACTAAGTTTCCCCTTCTTACCAAACCTCATAAAACACTTCATGGGTTCAGATATACCCAATCATCTACTTCGTACTCCAACGTACTTCTCCTAACATATGTGTCAGATTTTTGATGACTTTGTGCCATTTTAAATATCTCTTGAATCTCTTCACCTTATCCATAGATTGGTGAACTAGATCTGGTCCTATCAACCGTTCCTCACCAACTTTGAACCAACTTATAATAGATGTGCATCTTCTCCCATAAAAATCTTTGTTTAGAGCTATTTGGATGCTAGAATGATAACTGTTATTGTAGGCGAACTCAATGAGAGGTAGGTGATCATCCTAATTCCCCTTGAAATCAATCACGCAAGACCTCAAAATATCTTCTAATGTCTATATAGTACACTCTGCTTGCCCATCCGCCTGAGGATGAAAAGTAGTGCTTAAGTTCACCTTTGAACCCAAAAAATTCTAGACAGATTTCCAGAACCGTGCAGTACATTGTGCACCTTTATATGAAATTATCGAAATTGAGACTCCATGAAGTCTCACAACCTCCTGAATGTATAACTTTGCATAATCCTCTGTCGAATTAGTGGTCTTTACCAGCAACAAGTGGGTTGATTTTGTCAATCTATCGATAATCACCCAAATTGAATAATGCTGTCTGCAAGATCTTGGTAACCCTATGATGACGTCTATATTAATCATCTCCAACCTCCATTCCTGAAGTTCTACATTCTAAGACAACCCTCCAGGCCTTTGGTGTTCTACTTTCACTTGGTGGATTTTCGGGCACTTAAGAACAAACTCAGAAATGCCCTTATTCATACCTTTCCACCAATATACCTCTCTGAAATCACGGTATATTTTTGTGGAACCCGGATGAATATAATATCTCAATCTATGAGCTTCCTCCATAATCCTCTCGAAGTCTATCAACCCTGGGTATACACAATCTACCTTAATACTTCAAGTACACCATCTTCCCCTTGTTCAAAAGCCAATACACTTTGCTTGTGAACATTTTCCTTCAATTCAAGCCAAATGGATTCTTGGTCTTGTTTTTCTTTCACCTATGACACTAGTTATGATTCAGCCCCATTTGTCACCACTATTCCTCCTTTTGTGGAATCCATAAGTTTGATTCCCAAGGGTGCAAGTTTGTGTACATCTTTGGCTAACTCCCTCTTTTCTTTCTCGACATGGGCGGTACTCCCCATAGATAACCTTCTTAAAGCATCTTCAACCACATTAGCCTTACCTGGGTGGTAAAGAATACTCATTTCCTAATCCTTGCGTAATTCTAACCACCTCCTCTGTCTAAGATTGAGATCTTTCTGGGTGAACACATATTGCAAATAGTGATGACATATCTTCAAGGTGAATACTATAACAATCAACTCTAATTCATGGGTTGATTAATTCTTGTCATGAACTTCCAACTGTCTGGGGGCATAAGCGATAACTTTGCCATTCTGCATCAATACACAACCCAAACCAACTCTAGAAGCATCACAACCCAAACCAACAGTCAACCTCTTTTTCGATTCCAGAAATCTTTTCTCACAACATTCATACCATTGAAATTTAACTGTCTTTTAAGTCAGTTCAAAGGAGATGAGATAGAAAAAAAAACCTCAACAAACCTTCTATAATATCTAGCCAAACCTAACAAACTCCTAATATTAGTTGGAGATGTGGGTCTAGCCTAACTCTGAACTACTTTTATCTTTTGGGTATCCACTCTAATTCCATCACTGGAAATTATGTTGCCCAAGAATGCCACAGACTTAAGACAAAACTCACACTTGTAGAACTTGACATATAACTCTTTATCTTTCAAAGTCTGAAGGACTATCATGAGGTGACTAGCATGATCTTCTTCATTCCTTGATTAAATTAGTATGTCATCAATGAAGACGATAACGAACATAGCTAAATAAGGTTTGAAGACTCTGTTCATAAGGTCCATGAACTCTTCTAGTGCATTAGTTAAACAAAAGGACATGTCCCAAAACTCATAATGCCCATATCTGGTTCTAAAAGTTGTCTTCAAAATATCACATTCCCTAACTTTCAACTTATGGTAGCCTAATCTAAGATCAATTTTCGAGAAGTGGGAAGCACCCATAAGTTGGTCGAAAAGAACATCAATCCTTGGAAGAGGATACTTATTCTTGACTGTAACCTTGTTAAATTGCCAGTAATCTGTATACATCCTAAGCAAATTATTTTTCTTTTTTACAAACAAGAATGGAGCGCCCGAAGGTGAGACACTTGGTCGAATGAAACCATTATCTAACAAATCTTTCAACTTTTCTTTCAACTCCTTCAACTCTGCTGGTTCCATTCTATATGGCGGAATAAATATAGGACAATTATCTGGAATGATGTCTATGCCAAAGTTTATTTCTTTCTCAGGAAGGTCTCCGGGTAGATCATCAGGAAACACTAGTGGAAACTCTTCTACTTTAGGAAGTGACTGGATAGAAGGTACCTCAGTATTGGAGTCATTAACTCAGACTAAGTGATAGATACAACCTTTTGAAACTAACTTTCTCTCCTTAAGGTACGAAATGAAATGACTCTTACGCATTGCTGAACTACACTCACTTTATGAATGGATCATTAGGAATCTGAAACTTGAAAAATCAAGTTCTACAATATATTGATGCATAAAAGGAATGAAGCCAGTCCATAACTAAAATGACATCAAAATCTACCATGTCTAACATGACTAGATCAGCCATGGTGTTCTTGTGATTGATGGAAACGGGACAATTAAGATAGACTATTTCTAGTAGAATGGGCTCCCCAACAGGATTAGAAACATAGAAGGACTCAAGATGGTTCTTTGGACGAATATCAAAACTGAAGACATGGATCATACCACTAACAACATCGGGTAAATCCTCTTTCTATATGCAACTAGTGATAGCATAAAGACATTTTCCTCTCCGCCTACCCATAAAGTAGCTCATTTAGATGGATTATCTGGTGAAGCATCTATAGAAGATTGGGCTCTATTTCCCTCTTTACCATCACTCTGCTTGTTCTTAGGACATCCTGTTATAAAATCACCTTTCTGGACACACTTGAAGCAATCACTGAAGCCATCACGACACACCCCTAAGTGGATCCTACCACACTTGGAATATGCAAGAGTCTAAGTACCCCCTTTTTCCTTAACACCTTGCAAATACGTTGTAACGACCAGAGAGTACCCCCTAGAAGTTAGGGCATTATCGAATTGAAACATGGCGTATTTCTTGTACAAGCCCTTTGACATCGTTCATTGCATACATGTATGAAAAGTAGTGAGGAATTAAAACTTTTCACACGAAATAATAATACTTCAAAATATCTCTTTTATAGAAAAACATAATGAAAGGCTCAGTCTCAAGGTCGCCATCCTAGACGTACGGATATATTAGGACACGGCCCATACTTCATTATATAGAAAATAGCGAAGTCTATTACAATATTTCCAATAAGGAAATCGAAACATAAGGATGCCCTCGAATCTAGTGAGGACATACAAACTCTTTGCTTGAATGAACACTAATCCAAGCTTCCACTTCGAGACTCTTCTCAAGTTCCACCTACACCTTTAGAGATAGACAAAATGTATGGAATTAGTACAAACACTTGTACTAAGTATGACATAATGCATAAAATCATGATAAACAGACTTTTGTATAAAACATGCTCTTTTTGGGAAAACCTTTTAAGACAAGTATAATAGTCACTTACAATTCCACATATATGCATATAAGTCACATTCCACAATATAGCATCAACATAACTTCAACTTATATAAACGTATACACCTCCGACCAAAGGTTATCCTAAGATTTACTTAAGTAAGACAAGAAGAGACCGCTCATACACCCTCTTCAAGCCTACCTAAACAATCCTTAAGACTACCTAAGATAAGATTGTTCCCTTTTCCTTTCATTTACTCCCCACCTAAGGTTACTCCAAGATTCACCTAATTAGGACAAGAAGAGACCGTCCATACACCCTCTTCAAGCTTACCTAAGCAACCCTCAAAGCTACGCTAGGTAGAGCACATTCTAGTCAACATACATTAGCTAAAGTCATAATCATTCATTAAGTCAATTAGAAGACATTTAATTCATTAAGGACTTCACATGATGGTCTTAGAAAGACCTAGGGAACCTACACTCTAGTTAAATCCTACTCGTGCCATGTCTAGATAGCGTGACATTACACTACCTAAACGTTGTAGAAATTATCAAATACTAGAATGTATCCCACATGATGAGAATAGGAAATAAACGACATAGACCATACTAGCTAGGCATGGAATCTAGAGTCTACCCTACTCCGATAGAGGGTGTTCTACTTTCTACGGGTAGAACTAGGACACATCTCATGTAGCCACATGGTTAAGGAATATTAAGGTCTTTTATGCACTATACTCTCCTTCTCAAGTAGAGATACATTGTACTCTACTCTCTTTCTTAAGTAGAGCTACAACCGATAACATATTCACTCGGTGCTAGCCTTTGTTCTCATAGCGTAATTTCAATAAAAAGGGGCGTATGAAAAGGTACCATCTCTTAGTCATTACCTAGTAATAATGCACCTACCAAAGATGGGTCCACTAGGGCTGCCACTCAATGGTTTATAAGGATATCTCATTTTCAACCTTCTTTCTAAATAGATGGTTCCACATATTAGTCATGCTTAGAAGGGCACCATCTTAGGTCTACCGATCTTACACTTTCATTCAACATTAATCTTCGTATCACATGCTCAATAGTGCTCAAGTATCATATAGGAATAACCAAGTCAGCCTATCCAGATACACTAGTAACACAACTAGAGACATCACCCTAGTCTATCATGATCACATATGGTCAATTAGGAGTGTTCAATCTCACACACACATATATCACATAGTCCTTCACATTGCTCATATTCAAGTCTTAACATGATAATATCGCCATTCATATAATAATGACGACAAGGCCATGTTCAATAAAATTCATAAAGTAATGCCGACAAGGCCACATTAACTAAAGTATATTACATAAGCACCGCCACTATAAGTGAACCATACACAATCATAATCACAATTCAAGAGCTATACTACATAATATACAGAAGAGTTAGGGCAGAGTACCACCAATCCACTCTCACCACTTCAATCCATAACTAAATCATCCAACACAATACTCAAAGGCTCTTACCCACGGCCATGATCATCAATTCAAAACAAAAATCATAATACTCAATGAAGATAAATCAATTCAATATATTTATCAATCTAAGACAACCTATGCATCAACACTATACAATCTTACATCAATATCCCAAAGAAAACTACACTATAATTCATAAGCATAGAGACATGATCACTGAACCCATAAAATAGTCAAAACTAGAATTGCATGGGTTCATAGAGTTTTTAGGTTAGAATCATCAAATTAACATCAATTCAATCATAATACAATAATTCAAAATGTTTTATGCAAGAACCCATGTCTCGATCACAAAATTGGAGAATTCATATTTTTGATCATCTTTTAAAAATCATTGGAATTGACTCCTTGAAGAAAGAGATTTCAAGGATGAAGAAAACATACCTTAATTGTGATGAAAATCCACAAGATTGATGGAGAAAAACATGAGAAATCTATCTTCTTCCTTGAAGCGCCAAAGCTTCAACAATGAAGGTTTTGGAGAGAAGAATGGAGAGGTTTTGTTTTTAGTTGAGGGTTTAGCTTTGATTGATGAGTTTAGGGGTTTAAAAAAACTCAATAACCGTCAATAAATCATCCACAAATTAACCAAAACACCCCTGCACTTATTGGACAATTTAACCAATTCAAATTTCACTTAAAAACGACGCGACCAAATCTGGGAGTTTACTGCGCGTCGCAGAGGCATTTTCAAATCTTGTTTCTGGAAAATTTTGAGACAAAATGGTTCATGAAAGCCCCGTGATGCAGGGAAAGATTTCGCCCGTTCAAGTGCCAGCTGTGTGACGCGCAACCACCACCAGAATCTGGCTGGCGCGGCAGCTTTGTAGTCCCATGTTTGAGGACCCTTTTGTTGGTCCCCGAGGAGTCGTTCTCAGACGTTTTGACCCTTTGTATATCAGGCTACACGTAGGAACCCTCGGTACTGAATTTCAGCTTCAAACCATCCCTCAAAACATCACTACAAAAGACTACGACACACTACTTCAACTTTGACTAGTTTCCGAACGTCTTGGATGTTCTTGGACGTTTGACTTCCAAAAACTTCCAAACATTATATACTGCCTAAGAACACTATTATTAAACATTTTATGACTTTAAAACATTATGACACAAGTTTTAGGCTCTAGTTCAACCTAGATCATTTTGAGGGTGTAACATACGTAGGTCTAGATCTAAAGTTCTGAGAATCCCGAGTATTGTACACACATTAGTTCTTTGCTGTAGGTGCACTTGCGGATGATGGAGCAGGTCCTTTCTTTTTCTGTTCAGAAAATATTGCTTTGCATTACTCTGTTGTTGTCCGGACTCATTCCCTAATGTCTTAGGTCTCTTGTTTGTAAACTCATCTTTATCCCTTAGTTGGTCCTCCTTAACTTGTTGCATATATGATCATCGACCTTGCTATGCTCATGTAATCTATTAACACCGCATTCTTACTTTCCTTACTCAACAGATGAGACAACCCAGTAACAAAATGGTTTATTCTAATCCTCATTTCAAAAAAATCTATTTGCTTCTCTTACCTCACGGGGGAACAAAATTCCCCAAATATGCCTCCTCAAACAAAGCAAAGCTCGCAATCACTTACACATAAGCACGTGTTATAAAGAAACTTTTAAGAGATAATCATTAACACACAGAGTGAGTATGAAAGAAGTGAAGGATATTGATGTGGCGCGCTTCACACCGATTAGTAGGGTTTTACAGAAACTACTTCATAGACTCCCTAGGACTCTTGAACTCTGTGCTCTGATACCAAGTTTTCCATGCCCCAAGCCTACACACTGGGCAAAACTGGCACTCGAAGACCATTGATGGCCTTGAGCGGACCCTTGGCCTGACTTACTTTACTCAGTGAAAGACTTAACTCAATAAAAAACTGTAATTTAGTAACTGCAAGAATTATAAGTTGGACAAAATGACACTTAAGTCTCATAACAAAATATCTGCAATACAAAGATGAGAGACTCAAAACTAACTGTTTGACTTGAAGTCTCTATAATACTAAGATGGATGTTGAGACAGACCCCACAACATCTTATAAAAGAAAGACAAAAAGCGAATAAAAGTGTCCTCCGGAATGCAAGGAGGCTTCCCATTGCCTCTGAGTGCTCAACTAGATCAACGAGGTGCTGGATGATGCTGATCCTGATTACCTGTGTCTTCATCATAAGATGATGCAGGACAAATAATATTAGTACATTGAATGTACGAGTATGCGAGTTGGAATGCAAACAACAAATTAAGCTTAAAAAGGAGTAAGAAGGAACACTTACCTTGGATCTTCTCAACTCATGAATAACTTGAGTTAATACAAAGCAATAAGACACATAAAATATAAAAAATCTTGTAAAACAATGAAAACACATAGTTCGTTAAATATAATGCAATAACAAACTTAACTTTACTTATATATGAAGTAATATAATTTTTGTGGGAGATTCTCTAACAAACAATGATCACTATGAGCCTAAGTGATTATACACAGTATTACCTCACGTGCAAAGAGGATCTTCCTATACCTTGACGTTAGTATAGAGCATGAACTACTATGTGGATCCACTAGTTTATGCTAAAATGCACTAAGGAATCATCTAAAAAGTATGACCCATCTTCTATCTATGTGGGCTACATGATTTATGTGGGCTTGAGTTAATATGAACTCGCTTCCCCATATCGTTGCTCAATAATACTCCTTAAGTACGTAGCTCATATGTTTTTAAAACAATTTCTTCTCTGGTTCAAGGTAATTGTTCATACTTAGCTTTAAGTATCTCTTGAAAATCATAGTTTCCTCTTTACTTAAAACTAGCCAAAGGCTCTGTTGGATGTCTAGCTTCCTTTTTTTTATCAAAATGTGAAAAACATTTGTAACTCTTAGGGAATACTTAATTCCCTTATAAGTTTTGAGAAATGAACTCAACTCATTACTCTTCGCTTAGCTTACAACTTAACTTCCTAGGGAATACTTAGTTCCCTTATAACTTTTAAGCAATGAACTCAAGTCTTTACTCTTTGCTTAACTTGAAACTTGAGCCTTAAAACAAGGTTAAAATTTTTGTTAAAGACTCTTGAAAACATAAAGAACTTATTTTTACTTTCTTCTTATCTTTTAGACTTGACTCTGTAAATTCTTTGACTTCGATCTTAACTCTTGACTCTTCTTGAAAGGAATTATGAATTCAAGGTTATGATTCACGTTTTACATGATTCTCATGTGTTTTGCAATCGTTGGAAGCAATAAGAATCACTGGAGAGTGTTAATACACTTTAAAAGTACTCAGACAGAAAACTGGGTGAAAAACGCAGATTCATGCACATCGCGGGTGCGCCGCGCCAGGTCTGTACTTCAGAGGCCCCATCCAGGTGCAGTGCATGCGTGCTGCCCCAGGCCATCAGGTGCAGATGGAGCGCGCCGCGCCTGCCTCTTCCCAGGTGCGTCTAACTTATTTATCCACTCATTTTTCAATGCTAAACCTCATAAAGCTCTATAGTTATTTTCCCAAACCCTTAGGATCATTAGTACCTTCAATACCTAATAGATCTAACTAGAAAAACAACCCGAAATTTTAAATCAATTCAACATTAGGCATTCAACAACTCAATCAACAAGAATTCAACAATGTTCTTCAAAAACTTCACTATTCTCATTCAACCTATTCGAACATCACTAAATTGGAACAAGATTGGTGTGTGGGTGAACTAACCCAACACTAAATGATATCACATACCATGATATGGATCACCCCGACCAATTCCACTCGCAAATCTTGACGTTCTTGGCGAAATTCTTGAATTCTCTCTACCTTCTTCTTCTTTTCTCTCTTCTCCAAGCCCTTAGTGTAGTTCTTATTTTCTAAAACGAAATTAATACTTGTTTTTACCCCAATATACCCCTAAAATTAAATTGAAATTAATTGGTGAAAAGACTAGTTTGTCTTTCTTAAATCTGGATTTGGACTTCCCTCAATTTAACAACCTATCTTCGGAAAATCATAACTCACTCATACTATATCGAAATCGTGCAAACTAGGCGGCGTTGGAAAGATCATTCCAGGGTCTTTTCAACCATATAAAGAATTAACTCTAACTCATCATGACCTAGAAGTTATTATCATTTGAAAATGACCAAAACTCACTTTCTTTACTTAGGAAAATATTTCCTGATTTTTCCCTTTCTTGCCAAAAATGATTATTTTTAGCTTCTTAGCTCTTTCAAGTTGCGAGATGTTACTGATTTCGGGGCTCGAACTGATGAAAACTTGTTGCGTTCTTAAACTAGGGTTCTTTACCTTTTTCTCCTCTCTTGCTTTTAATTTTCTCTGTTTTTTTAATGATTTGCCTTACGTAATTTCTAGTTATGTTTCTACGCTTAAACTGACTAAAACCTCATTATTTAGGATCTAAATGACGTAGCTTAGGGGCTAAACAAAGAAGGAAAAGACCAAAAGACCCCTAACTCAAAAGTTGTCGAAGTCACTCACGAACCGTCAGTCAACAGACGGTCCGTACTGGTCAATCGTCATTCACGACTGAGGACTAAATGTCATATGGACCATCGATGGAGTTGACTATCGGACGGTAAGTTGATTGACGGTCCGTACTGGTTGACCATCGTTCACGACTAAGGACTAAAAGTTAACTGGCCTATCGATGCAGACGACTGGCAGACTGTAAGTTTAGTGACGGTCCATACTGGTCAACTGTTGTTCACGTTTGAGGACTGAAAATTGACTGTCCCATCCACGGAGTCGACTTACGGACAGTAAGTCGACTGACGTTCTGTAGTTGGCTCATTCGCTGGCACCTACAACTTCTGAAAATCTGCATTTTGGTCTGTTTTGGATATGGGGTGTTACATCCAAACTGAAATGCTATAAATGAAAGAGTAATTTTACTTGATACAAATTTTTCAGCTCCTCTCACAACGTGGCTCATTCCTACCTTATAACCCAAGAAGGAAGTAACCTTTTATGGCTTGCTTGTGTCATCCTTAGGCACTGGAAAAAAGGGGGAAACAAATTAAAATAGATGACGGATAAGGAAAAGCTTAAATATTTACTAAAAAGTAAAATGTCCAGAAGTTGTAAAGAAGCTAAAAGCCAAACAAATAAAAAAGAGAAGGTTGTTTATGGTTATTTTGCATTATGCTGCTTCTGGTAACTCAAAGTTCTTGGAACATATTAAAGAACATACATATGTTAAAAGTGATAAATTCAAGAATTTAATCCTATGTTATCTTATTGTCTTCTTAAGTATTGTCTCGTTTGAGTACAAATAAATTTATGCTATCAAATAGTATCTGTTCAGTGTGTTAGCTTCTATGTAGGTGCTTAATGTCCTTTATTGTTCAGAATTATTACAAAAATAAAGTGCAATTCACTCATCAATGTTCTCTTTATTTAGGAATCCTTGGCAACGATTGTTTGGCATATGGAGGATGCAAGAAAAGTTATCCTTATAATTCATTACTCTCTATACTATCTCATGAATTAGAACAGATTCATATATCAAAGATGAATTCAATCAAATTAATGTAGGGTTTGTAAATAAATAATAAAAATAAAGATCTTCTTAGACAATCATCAAACACTAAATCACTGGAACGGTCTAATAAGGCCACAACTAAAAGATGGTAGTATTTAATGAATCTAATTTGACAAATTTTACTCCAAAAGATAGATTTCATCTCTTCTGTCAAAGTCGAAGCCTTAAAAGAGTTGGAAAACTCTCACCTTTGGAGAATGATCAATCTTTTGGTTCAAATCTAAAAACATTATAGCGTTTTCAGATTTCCAAAGTCTTAATTGAAGAGTTAGTTCTACAAGACTTTATAATATCACTTACATTTTTTGTCAATTGTGATTTGCCTCTTCCAAATAGAAGCTACCTACTTATAAATTTATAAACACCCTATTCATTTTCATCAATTGTAATACGCAGTGAAAGTGCACTCAAAGTTATGTTGAACATTTGTTGAACTCTATGTAATCATTATAAGCAGATCGAGTACTTCTCGTGATGAACAGACTTTGTTTCAGTATAAGTAGTCTTCGAGCTCTTAAAAAATTATTACATGAGAAAGCGGACATTCATATAATTCCACCGTTCACTATATAATATCTACAATGAAATTCTGCTTAATATGAAAATGAAACCTTAATACATACTAACACCACACAGTAGGAATGAGCTTAGAAGCAACTAAATCCCATGTAATGCTTCCAATTTTTTAAAAAATATTAGCAAGATTGGTGAAACACTCACATGCAGTAACCTTGAACAGAATACAAAATTCAAGAAACATTAAACAACTACAATTAAGAGACATGCATGAAAATTGATGAGCAAACAGTGGAATAAATTGATAAGGGAAGTACAAAATAAGGTACGAGACTTCCTGCACATTATCTGGTTCAATGTCGACCTATCAAAATTTCAGAAAAATAAACTGACCAAGAATAAGAAAAAGTGCAAAGAGCTCTTTGACCAACCTTCTTCAAGGAATGCATCAATTTTATACACCTCTTCGAGAGAACTTCAGAAATTTTGGAGCAAAGGATTGCATCAATTTTAATTAGGGAAGAGAGAAAAGTACAACTGTAGAGAAGCCTTGAGAAATTTGGGGACTAAAGGTGTGTTTGGGGGTGAAAAAATAAAAATTTGTAATTGAAAATATTTTTGAGAACAAACATAATATTTTTCCTTTATACCAAACACACCCTAATTGAAAAATAAATGTAGATAAAACCACGTACCTGCCAGAAAAAGGAAAACTGGAGGGCATTGAACTTAATTACATACACGTGTAAGCAAGAAAAAGCAAGTTTATGGTACAATTTTTTTTTTGGTCCAACTATTTGTTGTTGTGTCGTCTTTTTCTTGTTCACTTATATATCTTAAAAACATGAATTTGCAAACCTAAATGTCAAATTACTATAGTACCCCCAATTAAAAATAATCAATTTACTTTATTTGTTTGTTTAATAAATTATAATATATTAAAACTAGATACATTTTCAAATTAAAGGGTTTATGACTTTTCTAATGAGTTGTGACTTTTCTGACGGGTTGTGACTTATTTGAGGGGCTCTTTTGTTTTCCACAAATTTCATTTTTTTTTTTGAAGGGTTGTAATGGTTGTGTTTTTTTTCAAATGGTCATGCCTATTCTTATAAGTTGTGACTTTTCCGATGAGCATTGACTTTTTTGAAAGGTTATGACTTTTCTAATAAGGTACCTATTCATTCTAGTTTCTTAGCTATAAATAGAAAGGTTTCATCTCACTTGTAATCTACGATTTTTTAAGTTTTCTACTCTTCTTCTTCTTAAAGAATCTCAAATGTTTGTTTGCAACAGTTTATTAAGTTCAACTTAAACAAAATTCAAGGTACCACATAAGAAAGAGTTGGTGAATAAATTGTAGAAAATCATTCATCAATTCACACTCATAATTTTCTCTGACTAATGTAATCACATACATACTTCAATATTATTTGTATCACTTTAGAACATTAATATCCTTTAAATTAACCAGCATATTTTTTTTATTATAAAGGAATTCTTTACTATGAATAATATCAACAATTTTAACCTTCATGTTATTTTTGTCATAAATCACAAACGTTCACTTCTTATAAATTCTTTGGGATCTACGTTCTGATGCAATTTGAGATTATTTAAATATTTCATAAATGATTCATTTACAATCTATGGATATGGTTCGCCGAAGTTCTTAGCATGGAAATTTAGGTATTGGCTTTTCTGTTAAATAAAAAAAAGAGAACATAGCAGTGTGCATTTAACTGTGAACTTTGTTTCACAAAAAAAACTTCTATTCATAGTGCGCGAGAACTACTATTTCTTTTTCTTGTTTTGTTTCTTCAATTTATTTCTTTTGTCTTTTCATTAGAGAGAGAATTTAATTAGAGATATGGATTGAGGAACAAAGTAAGGACACTAACATGAGAAAAATGGAACAAAACAAACTGAAGATATTTAATAGAACTTAAAGATCTACTTGTTGGACCAAAAATAATGATGAAATGTGGTATGAAAAGAAATCTGAAGTTGTTATATATGTGCATCCTTTGAATCTACATGATGCGATGAATACACAAACCAATGACTTGTTGACTAAAATTCTCGACAATGTGGAAGGCTTAGATATGATTTTGCAAGGAATGAAAACTGTCATTTAAGATTTCTCCACCACCGTAATCTCACATTCATCCTGCAATAAGTCACATGAAGAAAAAATACGTCAGCTGACTCCTTTCGTATATGCTACTCCCTAAGAGAATTCAATGACTCAAAGTAATATATCACATTTATTGCTCCAAGATTGAGGAAGATCCTCAGAATTTGAAAGATAAAATGTGTAAGGTGCTTGCTATATAGGTTTCACTAAGGTAGATAAAGATGAACTAGGTGCTTATCAATTGAGGTATATAGCTCAAATTTGGTATGAAAAATGGAATGATAATAGTCTGTACTCCTATCATTGATTCTATTTTTGCTAATATAGTTTATAGAAATTGTCGTTCCTACCAGTCCCTAAGTTATTTTCAATTTAGTGTTTAGGGTTTAGGATAATGTTTAGGATTAGAGTTTACGGTTTAGGGTTTAGGGTCTAGCGTTTGGGGTTTATGGTTTTGGATTTACAAAAATATTACTTCTTTTCATAACTGCATGAAAATGCCCAAATAATACGTAATATCCCATAATGACCGAAAATCAAGAAACACACATAAAAATACAAAATGCCTCAAAATAATTTCGACTTGCACCAATGACCTTTTAATATCATGACGAATAAGAAAACAAAACTTTATTTATTTCTCCTTATTTTCCTTCAAATTGGATAATTTATGAAAACTAGCTCTATGGCTCTTTGGAAATCTCAGCTTCTGTTCTCACTTAGATGCAGCTCAATCTGATGAATCAAGTGAAGAAGACTGGTCTCTATTGCCCTCTTTACCATTTCTTTGCCTATCATTATGATATGGTGTTATATAATGACCGTTCTGGCCAAACCTGAAGCAACTAGTGGAGCTATCACGACACACCCGTTAGTGGCTCCAAAAACAATTAGCACATGTCGGAGTCTTAGTACCCCTTTATGACTTACTTCTTGCGAATGCACAAGTCTAGCTTGGAAGTTATAAGAATAATGACTATTGTACACATATTTCTTCTTTTTGCAGTGCACTAGCAGATGATGGAGCAGATCCTTTCCGCTTCTGTTAGAATGAAGACCAATTCACATTTGCTTCCCGGACTCGTTCCTTATGTCTTAGACCTCTTATTCTTTAACTCTTCTCTATCCCTCAGCTTTTCCTCCTCAACTTACTGCACAAGGATCATTTATTAAGATCGCAACCTTACTTTCCTGCATTACTAATCCCTGCATTATCAATCCCTTGATAAGACCACGTAAGAAACAATGAACCAAACACTTGATAAAAATGATCCCTACATTACTAATCCCTGCATTACCAATCCCTCAATTACTAATCCCTGCATTAATTACTAATCCCTGCATAATTGATCTTTGTACAAAATGACCCCTACGAGTCTGACTATGGGAGCTATTCTTAACAAACATAAACCACATGAGCTAAACGTGGAGTCTGATGTATTCAACCCATCGAATGGACTCAATATAGCCCAATCGAAAAGACTCAATATAGTTCAAAACCTTATCTTAAAGATTATCTTGGAAATCTCAATTTCCCTGCTTGCTTCATTTTATGAAGATATAACTCTTTTCTGAAAACTAGCCCGAAGGCTCCTTGGAAATCTCCGTTTTTCGTTCTTGTTTAAATGTGAAAACATTTCTTTTAAACTTTTTTGGGAATACATAGTCCCCATATATTTCTTTGAAGAAAGAACTTCAAGTCCTTGCTCGTTACTTAGCTTGGAACTTGAGTCTTAAGATAAAGTTAAAACATTGCTAAGACTATTGAAAACCTTTAGGAACTTAGCTTTGACTTGTTTCTTAACTTTTAGACTTGACTTTTAACTTCTTTGACTTTGATCTTAATTTTCCTTGAATTGAATCATCGATTCAAGCATCATGATCTCATGTTTATGGATAATTTTATGATGTTTAAATGTATCTTAGAGTGTTGGAATAAACTAGGAGACATAGTCACATCACTTAGAAACCGGTATAAAAAGGTGGGGAACAATGGGGAGAACTGGCGTCCCTGGTCATGTGAGAGGCGAGGGGTGCCAGCCCTCATCTTACAAAGAGCAGGCTGGGTCTTTCTGGTTGGCGCGGCGCCCCAAAGCCCAACGGACATAGACTATCATGTGTGTCTATGAGAGACGCGATGCCCTAACCCCCGTACCCAGGTGTTCTCCACTTTTATCCTTCGTTTTTCACTTCTAAACCCTCTAAATTTGCATGATCTTTCCCAAAACACTTAGGATTATTAGCACCTTATATACAATATATTAAACCCTAAATTACACCCGGAAAACATGAATCAAAACATCAACAATACAACCATCTGGCATTCACCTTAAACCTCAACAATATTCATCAAAAACATCAAAAACAATGACTTGGATCATACCTGTTACAACATATGACGAATCCTTTTAATCTTGGCGATTGTTGAGAGGATACAAACAGTTTGTTCCCCCACCATTACAGAAAGTAGCTCCTGTAAGTGAAGCCCTGACTTGTGGAGAAACTAATGAAGATTGGGCTCTATTGCCCCCATTACCACTTCACTACTTATTTTTTGGACACACTCTCATGAAATGCCCGTCCTGAACGCACTTGAACCAACCAGTGGAGCCCTCACGACAAACACCATAGTGGTTCAAATCACACTTAGGACATGCAGGAGTCTTAGTACCCCTTTGTGCCTTACTACCTTGAGAATGCGCAAGCCTAACTCTGAATTTCTGAGAAATTAGACTAGTGTAAGCACATTGCTTCATTGTGCAGGCGTACTAGAAGATCATGGAGTAGGTCCTTTCTACTTATGTTATAAAGAAGACAAGTTCACGTTACTCTATTGTTTCTGGGACTCATTTTTTATGTCTTAGCCCTCTTAGTCTTAAACTCGTACCTATCCCTTATAAAGATAATGAAAAGACTAAAGGACTAACATCTGAGTGTCTATCTGTGAAGCCTCTAAAGCTGAGATGGATGTTGGGACATGTAACGCCCCAGAAAAGTTTTGAACAGAGATTCGAACAATTTTTCATAGTGAGTGAGTTTTTGCAACGAAATAAAAATTTCTTGAGTGTTAAGGTAACTTGATATAGCAGAGTTTTTGCAACGAATTAAAAATTTCTTGAGTGTTAAGGTAACTTGATGTAGCACCTTAAGTTCCAAGAAGAATCAAAGATAAAAGCATTCCAATCACTCTTATGTTTTTCTTCAATTTTGGGTCAACTTCAAATGACCATAACTTTTAGTACAAAATAATTTAGGAGATCCATAAGATATTAAATTTAAGCTCTTCCAGTTCTATTTCCAATGCCACCAAGTTTCTCAATTCCGATCTCTGAATAAAAATATATGATGGATTTACTAACGTCACCCAAAGATGGCAGCATTTGTATAATGGCTCCGCGACGCAGAGCTAACACGTACCTCACTGCCTGATGGAAAATAATTCTCACTCCAAGTTCATTTTTCTTTATTTATTTAGGGGTATTTTAGTCCTAAAATTCTATTAAAGTCATCTAAATTTCCATAAACATATAGAAAATCAGTTTTCACAAATTAAAACCTCTCATTCACTCCAAAGATTCTACGCTCAAGAAATTCAAGAAAAGTTAAGGCTAGGGTTCTTCTTTCATGATTTTCTCTCAAATCCTTTAAGAAGACGATTCTTTCATGTATGTAAGCTTCCATAGTATTGATTTTATTCACTGAGACGACTATCATGTTAATTTCAGCATTAGATTTGTTTTAGAAAAGTTGAAGCTTTGATGTTCTTGTCATGCATTCATGAATTTGCTTTGTTCTTGAATTGGTACGATATTGAGGAGTTTTAGAGGTTTTTGTGTCGTGTTATAGAGTTGTTAGAGTTAAATTATTTTGTTCATGTGTTAGTTATCAAAATCTAAGAAGTTTGTGAAAAATAATAAAAGTTAGGGGAATAGAGGTTAGAAAATAAACAAGAAATTTCATTGAACGAAATTTGAAGGTGGTCCACGACGTGCGTCTAGTTTCCATATTTGAAAATTATGCTCCGCGTCGCGGAGCTTCACGGGGTGTTCTGCCTCAAATGTTGTTATCAAAACAAATTTTAAAAGCCTCTCCGCGTCGCTGACCCACTCTTAAATACTAGTTTTCAGTCTTTTCTCATGTTTAGCTATCTAAAATTATTCCTAAACATCATGATACCTTTCCCATCACAGATCATAGCCTTGAATTCATAAATCACATTCAAGGTAGAGTTGAAAGTTAAGTCTTGAGAGTTCTTTCAAATATTTTTTAGAAAGTCCCTTTGAGTCTTTCTGGACGAGCCTTCTACAAATTCTAATAGATTGTTTCAAGACTCGATAAAGTGGGTATGAGAGTGAGAAGAATATATTCATGAGTCTATCTTGTCTTCGTGGGATCCTTTATATCATGAACCACAACTCTTTAATTCATAATTCATATTCAATAAAGAGTTAAGAGTAGAGTTTAAGTAAGCCTTCGAATTAAATAGTGAATCCTTTGAGATCAACTATTGATCAGAACTAAAAATTTAGGAAGTAAGTAAGAGAATGATAAGAGTCATTTACATGAGTTCCTTATTTATATTTTGACCCCTAAGTCGAGTCGTTCATGCCCATAACTTCCGCATGAACTCCATCAGTTGAGTACCTTTAAGAGGAGTACTATCTTCATGTTCTAAGTCTTGAGTTTGAGTTCCTAATCCCATTTGAGATTACATTTCTAGTTAGGGGACTATTATATGTTATCCATGAAGTCTTTGAGTTTAGTTATTCGTGCTCATTTTCAGCATGAATCCTCTGTGTTCAGCATTCTTAAAGTGAGTAGTTTTATTGAAGTTTTTGAGTTACAAGCATTCAGTCCTATCTATGTTCATTGAAAACCTTGCATTGAGTGTTAACGTCCATAATTTGGCATGAACCTTATTTTTAAGAAGTCTTTTACGAATTTTTTACTTTGTGTTAAGACTTGACTTGCGAGTTGAGTAACGAGTAAAGAGTAAAGAGTTGAGTTCATTTCTTCAAAAGAGTATATCGGGACTATGTATTCCCAAAGAGTAAATGTTTTCACCTTTACACAAGAAAGGAAACTAGGATTTCTAAAAGAGTCTTTGAGATAGTTTTTTAGTAAAGAGGAAACTATGATTGCATGGGAGCTTTTGAGCCAAGATTTGAGCAATTATCTCAAATAAAAAAAAAAGAATGTTGTTTTTCAAACACATGAGCTAACTATATTTTTGGGAGTATTATTGAGCAATGATATGAGGATGCGAGTTCATATTGACTTAAGTCTCCATAAACTATGTAGCCATCAAGGGTTTTAACGGTCTTATTTTTTACATGATCACATAAGTTAAGCTAGCGTATCCACGAAGTTAAGTGTTCTATATGACGACAAAATATAGGACAATTAAGGCAGCGTGGGCAAGACGTTGTTTCACCACTTAGAATCATAGTGGTGGCTGTCGATTAGAGAAACTCCTACAGCAGTAATTCATGGTTCCTTAAGAGTAATTGTTTAGTATGAATATGGGCATGGCCCTTCATTCATGCATTGCACAAGTAGACTTTAATAGGGAGCATGGTATGTCTTTTATGATAATTTGATTGTGAGTTGACATCATGTTTCAAACAGTTTTCCTTTTTCTTTATATTGAACTTATAGTAAACTGTTTTATAATGCATTGAGTTCAATTAAGTATCCAGAGTTGAGTATTTCAAGTCGAGTATCATATCTTTAAAGTTGAGTACCAAATTTTTGAGTACTTCTAAATTGAATAAATTTTGACTAGTTTTGAGTATCCTTCAGTAATCGTTGAGTTGATTATATTATCCTTGAATACTTCTGAGTTGAGTAAGTTTGACTAGTTTTGAGTATCCTTGAGTAATCTTTGAGTTCAGTGTTTTATCCTTGAGTTATCTTTGAGTTGAGCTTTTTATCTTTGAGTACTTCTGAGTTGAGCAAGTTTGAGTAGTTTTGATTATCCTTGAGTATTCTTTGAGTTGAGTATGTTTTAGAAGAGGTAAGTATGTTTCCTTTTTATCAAGTTCAAGCTTATGTTATGCTTTAGAATTCCCCTTACATGCTCGCACATTCCAAGTACTGATCCATTTTTCATGCATCTTTTAATGATGTAGATCAAGGTATTCAGGATCATAAATAGGAGCTTCATTGATAGAACATGGATAAGCTATGGTAAGCCTCTTTTTTTACGGAGGAATTCATTTACTTTTCAGTTTAGTTAGTCGTGGGTCTTATTCCGACTTCTATCTTTATCAGTTAGAGGATTTTTAATGCTTAAGTTAGTCTTCCGCTTATAGTCAGCCAGGATGAGGTCACTTGGGGACAAGCAATGGTCTTCGAGTGTCGGACACGTCCTGGGTGTAGACTCGGGTCGTGATAGGACAGACCTATAAGACACCCAAAATGAGTTAGGGTGTCTAGATCCTATCTTTTACTAAGGGTATAAGGTCCTAAAATGGTTTATAATATGGTATTGAGGCAGTGTGTAAGGTTTGAGGTGATTTGGAAGTCAAACGTCAAGGGACAACCAAGACGTCCGACGACTAGTCGCGAAAGGGGTCTTAGGTGCTTCTATGTGTTTATGAGTTTTTCATGGGCTTATGAAGTCTTAAAATGTGCTATAATGATGTTTATAAGAAGTGTATGGAGTTTCATGAAGTTTAGAGGTCAAACATCCATGAACGTCCAAGACGTTCAAAAGAAGTTCTTGAGACATGCATGTGTGTGTATTGATGGTGTCTAGCATGTTTGGACGTGTTGCATGTAATTGTGTTTGGGTGAAACTGATGTGTAAGGTCCCTGACTTGTTAAGGTTCATATTTACATTGGAAATATTCGGGTACGACTTCCCAAGGGCCCCGCAAAAAGGGCCCACAAGAAGGACCCAAAGGCTATCAAGACACTGCCTTGGACATGTCAATCGACTGAAACAAACGACGCCCCTTTTGTTGAAAAATGGCCCGTCAATGGAGGTGTCATCAATGGACACTTAACCTGGACAATCAACCAAAGAACAGCCCAGGAGCCAATCGACGGAAGCCACGGCGATCCGTCGATGGCCCTACTAGGCGTCGATGGTGGCCGTTGGTGCAGGCTGTAACAGGCTGCCTGCGCACTATTTCATTAAAGGGGAGAATGGGAAATTCACCCCACATGCTAACCTGACCCTACATGATTTATTTGGTGATTTTTGGGTGTATATAAGTGATAAAAAACGTGATCATCCTATTCCCAAACCAATTCACACACAATAGACTTTCCCTCCAAAACTAATTCTCTCTAGAAACCTCCATTGATAGTGAAGCTCAAGAACAGATTGGAGTTTGTATTTCCATGGATTCTTAATCAAGTTTTAGGGGTTTTCATCTTGATAAAGGTATGGTGATCCTTCATCTCTAAGTAACCTTTCACTTGGATAGTTAATCTCAAAGTTTTCGAAGAGAAAATATGATCAAATCTCTTCTTCTTCAATCTAGACATGGGTTCTTTCTAAAAACGTAGTTAATGGATTAATCATGATAAATTGATGATAATGTATTGGTTTTAACGTGAATTTTAATCCAATTTCATTGTGAACCCATGTCCCTTCCCAAACTCGATTTAGCCCTTGCATGGGAATTGTGAATGTGGCTTGTTATTGGTTGAATTGTGATTCTACTACGTTGAATTGGTTATATCTACTGTTATTTACGTGTATTGATGATGAATTGATGATGAAGGATCCATGTGGATCAATGTATGAAGATTTGAACATGCCTAGCTTAGATCTCCATGTGTTCACTGTAATATTGGTCTTATAATGTATACAATTGGGATTCGATTATGATAGGATGCTTGTATCTAATGCCTTAGGTTAATATCATGATTGAATTGTAAGTATAAATCTTGTATGATTAAAGTGAAGAAGGCTTAGTATGAGTTGATCTAGGTTCTTCTAGTCCATGAATTGATAATGTTATGTAGGTGATGTGATCTACATTCTAAGATGAATAAAGCATGATTAAGACTTGATTTCTATCTCTTTAACTACTGCCTAGCCTGTACTTTATTGGTAAAATATGATTGATGATCAATACTTTGGGAAATTGGTAAGATGGCCTACTTCCTCTACTCACTATTGAATTGATAGTTAGTGCCTATGTTGGTATCTTGATCTTGTAGGGATTTGAGTATGGTTTTGTTTATATTAATGTATGTTTAGATACTGAATTATACTTGAATTGTTTATAAAGGCTTGTATTGATCAACGATGAGTAAAGGTTGATGAATTGGTAAGAATGTCTCTTTCCCTCTACTTTTCTATAGTATTGTTAATTGATGAAGCCTTGTATGGCATTGTGTGGTATGGTCCACTTATTGTGGGGGTGTTTACTACTTTTCAATCAATATATATGAGTTGATTATGGCCTTGAATCCAAATTTATGAATATATGAATATGTGGTTATGATGATCACACTATGTGAAGCTTATGCCTACTTTCCTATTCTAGTTGTGATCTAGGTTGTATGGCTATTGTATAAGAATGTGTATATGTATGTTGTGGTAAACTGTAGGTGATGCCACTGATCTGTTAAAATGATTGGTAATCCCTTACCTATGTACCCCTATGTGAATGCATGAATAGCAAAAGTTAGGAGTCTTAAGTGTAATATGAAGTTGGCTTGTCTCCTATGCTATTGTGTGTTCTGTTGTCTATGCTTGAAAGTGTAATATGTTATTAAGAGGGTTTCTGCCTCAATGTGTTGTTGATAGCCATTATGTGATCATGTCGACCAATGTACACACACTCACACTTCATGCATGTTTAAAAGTAGTAAAGGTTCATGGTGTCTAAATGAAAGGATAATTCCTATATGCACTAATGTCTACTACTATTCATGTAAAGTATATGTATGTGAAGTATGTAATGTATCCCTTAACTAGGATAACTTGATAGGTGTAATAGTATGGGCAAGGGTATGAGACCTTGTCTATGCATTGCACATGTGTACCTTGATAGAATAGTTCCTAGGTTTGGTTTCTATGTACATGAATATGAATGTATAGGCATATTATGAATATGACTTATATGATATGATGGAAGTATGAATGTACATAGTGTCTTAGTGTGTTTATATGAATGGATTGCACATATAGTTATACCTATAGACTTATGCATTGATGTATGAACATGTGTGACATTTATGTGTTATGTGAAAGGTTTGCTCACATATAAGTACACACATACATGTATGAAGATCTAGTCAATAGAGGGCCATGAAAGGTGTGCTGAAGTGTATCCTTAACTAGATAGTGCTATTAAATATGATATGTCCATGTGAAAGGGTTTCTCACATGATTTATGTTGATGAACTCTCATCTATGACCTATGAGCTAAGCATATGAGGGTATGAATCTCCTAAGCCTATGTTTTATAAAGAAATAATAATAAAGGCTTTTCAATAAGGGGAATTTAGCTTAGCACCGAGTGAACTTGTAGATGAGGGGGTGGCACCTTCCTAAGAAGGGAAGGCTAAAGGGTCCACTAACGGTCCTCATGGGGTGGAAAGCCTCATGACCCAAAAAGGGTGTAGAGTGATGTTTCCATGACAGCCCCCAAGTTCCATAAATTATGCTTGCCACATAGGATCTAGCAATGTGATATCAACTAAAGATGCTAGTATGTGTTAATGTTCTACCTTGGCTAGGTAAGAACACCTTCTATTGGTGTAAGGTTCTACAACACCAAATTTCATGTTTAGCACCCATGGTCTTAGTGTTTGTTAAGGCTATAGTTTCTCTAAAGTAAAATGGACAATGGAAGTAAAGTAAAGTAAAGGGACCCTAACTTGCATAACCTAAGAGAAGATACTTAGAATAGGTGAAAGTAATGAACCCACCTAAACATTGCACAAGTAGCTATCTAAGGGAATCCTAGGAAGGTGTTCTAATGCATGTGATATGTATATGTTCCTTATGAATGACTTTGTAGTATTTATCTAATTGTTGTGATGAAATGCATGGTATGAGTCTATATGAAGTAGTCTTGATGTTCATGCTTAATCTGGATCTTAATGACTATGTAATGAATGTTGTTGACATGAATGAAGTTGTCTTCACTTAGTAAGTTGATGTATGAATTGGATGTTAAGATTTGTGGTCTCATGATGGGTTTACTAAGTATGTGTGAGGTTATGGGGCTTCACATGTATATTGCACTAGTAGACTTAGATTGGGGTCATGAACAAGGTCTTATAATGATTTATGTGAAGTGAAGTAAATATATGTGCAAATTGATGTAGCTTACTGTAAAGCCAATAGAGTCTTGACTTAAATGTGTCTATGATGTGTTATGTTTCTATGATTGTATGTGTTGGATTATGTAGGTTGTATGTCTGCTATCTTTGTGGCCCTAAGTTGATGCATTGCAACAAGTATCACTAGAGAGTTACTTGAGGAGGTTAATGAGTAAAAGAAAGGAAGTTCACTGTAAAGCAAAATAGCTCACTGTAAAGTGAACTCAAATGTGCCTTAAATTTTGTATGTTATTTTATATGATGTTTGGCCTTTGATTATGTCTATATGAAGTATGTGACTGATATAAATGCTATTGTATCAAGGTTTTATAATGATTTCACAAATAGGCATGAAGTATGATTTCAAGTAAAATGTCCCTTTTAAATGCATGTTTTAGCATGGTTGTCATACTTAGTGCATTCTTTTACTTACTCCATTCTTCTCTACTTTTTACATTAAGTGTAGGTTATGGATGCGTAAAGGATGTCTCTATAAATGAGGAACTTGATATGTGATTTCCAAGCTCAAGGAAAGAAATCCTTAAGTCGAAGGATGTCCTAATGCTTATTTTACTGTAAAGTTTGTTTAGTATTATACTTATGTATTATGTTGTAAGGTCCGTGTCCCTAAAGTACTCTTATGATGTTAAATCTAGGATGACAAAGAGACTTAAGGTCTAAATATGTATTATGACTTTTATTGTATATATATGAAGTGATGTTTCTAGCATATGATGTGCTATAAATTTTTTTAGATTTTTCGCTTAATCTACTTTAACAATGCGATGAATGATAACTATGAGCTTGTATAAGACCTCCGAGAGGTCAAGTACTCCATGTTACTTCTAGGGGGTGCTCCCCGTATGTGACAAGACTCTACAACATCCTAATAAAGAAAAATACTGAAAGCAATAAAAGGAGTCCTCTGAAATGCAGGGAGGCTCACCAACTGACGCTGGAGTGCTCAACTGGATTAACGTTGTGCTGGATGCCAATCTTCGTTACCTACGTCTCCATCATATTAAGATACAGGCCAACTGACATCACCATATTAAGTTTACTAGTATGCGAGTTGGAATGCAAAACAAGATATTCTAAAAAGGATCTGAAAGAAACTAAAGTTTCTGCCTGACTCAACTTAACTCAATGTGATTGACTCGTTTCAATGTAAAACAACTTAAAAACAAGTGCAATATAAGGAAAAGTTGTTGTAATACATGTTGTAAAGTCTGTATGTATGAAAAGGTAAAATTAACTCTAAGATGTTTGTAAAAATATAAATAAACTGTGTATATAAAAATACAATAACTTCTATGGAAGTATCTCTAACCGACTACCATTGCATAAGAGCTATAGTAATGATACAACAAACTACCTCACGCTGCCAGCGCATCCTATACCCAGCCAAAGTCATTAGACCTGAACTACCTAATGGATCCACTAGTCTACTATCAAAAGGGTTCATCTAACAAGAATGACCATTTTCTACCCATGGTGGCGATGTTTTATGGAGATGTGAGTTATCTTAACTCATGTTCATCCTCAATTCGATTCTCAATACTACTTTAAAAATATATTGTCTCTTATGTTTTTGAATCATATGTCTTCTGTGATTTGATATTAGTGCTCAAAGGCTATATTCAAAATCTCAATTTCCCTGCTTGCTTCATATTATAAAGCTATAACTCTTTTATGAAAACTTGTCCGAAAGCTCTTTGGAAATCTCTATTCTATTCTTCTTTACATGTGAAAACATTTGGTTTAAACTTCTTTGGAATACATAGTCCCTATAGATTTCGTTTAAGAAAGAACTTCAACTCCTTACTATTTACTTATCTTGAAACTTGACTCATAATATAAAGTTAAAACATTGCTAAGTCTCTTGAAAACCTTTAGAACTTAGCTTTGACTTGTTTCTTAACTTTTAGACTTGTCTTTTAACTTCTTTGACTTTGATCTTAACTTTCCTTGAATTGTATTATCAATTCAAGGATCATGATATAATGTTCATGAATGATTTCATGATGTTTAGATGTACCTTAGAGTGTTAGAATCAACTAGGAAACATAGGTACGTCACATAGAAACTAGTACGAAAATGTGGGGGAAGAATGGGGAGAACTCGCGTACCTGTCTCTCTGAGAGGCGAGAGGCGCCAGCCCTCATCTTACAAAGAGCAGGCTGGGGCTTTTTGGCTGGCGTGGCGCTTCAAGACCCTACGGACAGAGACTATCTTGTGGGTCTATGTGAGGCGCGGTGCCCTAACCCCTGTACCCAGGTGTTCTCTACTTTTATCCTTCATTTTCCACCTCTAAACCCTCTAAGCTTCCATGACTTTTCCAAAACACTTTGGATTATTAGCACCGTTAATATACAATATATTCAATCCTAAATCACACCCGGAAAACATGAATCAAAACATCAACAACACAACCATCTAGAATTCAATGAAAACTTCAACAATATTCTTCAAAATCTCAATTTCTTACATTCAAATAACTTAGATTCGCAAAATTTAAACAATATTCATGTGTGGGTAAACTAACCCAATACTATGTGATCTCACATACCTTTTTAGGGGTCACCCGTGACGAATTCCACACGCAAAGCTTGAGCGTTCTTGACAATTCTTGATTTATCTTTACTTTTCTCTTTTTTTTTTCTCTTCTCCAAGCCCTAGCGTGAATTCTCATTTTCCTACACTAAAAAAACTCTTGTTTTATCCCAATTAATTACTAAAAACAAATTAATTAAATTAGATAAGGAAAATAAAACTTTACCTATTCATAATCCGGATTAGACTTTACTTAATCCAACTACCCAGCTTTCTAAATGCATAACTCACTCATATGATATCAAAATTGCGCAAAATTGTCGGCTTTGGAAATATTATTTCAAGGGCTTTCCAACCATATCTAGAAATTCTCCTAACTCATCCTGATATAGGAGTTATGGTCATTTTAAAATTCCCAAAACTCACTTTGTTAACTTAGACAAATTTTCAAGTTTGTTCTAGTTGCGATATGTTACAATATCCCCCCCTCCCCTCCTCCTTGGGAACATTCGTCCTCGAATGATATTACTCTTACTAGACTTAGGGTAGCAACATCAAGTTCAAATACCCACAAGCAATTGAAACCAAAAAATAATGCTTACTCAATATTAGCTAGTAATATGAAGAAATTAGTACCTTGGTCTACATTTTCTCCAGATTCAAAGAGATGCATATATCTGTTATTCATGTCCTCTTCAGCTTCCCAAGTAGCTTCCTCAATAAATTGGTTCCTCTAAAGTAATTTGACTTCAGCTACTTCTTTTGTTCCCAACCTGCAAACTTGGCGATTTAGATTCTGAACAGGAATCTCCTCAAAAGATAGACTATCCTTGATCCCAATATTTTCAGTTGGTTTGATCATATACGGATTTCCCATGCATTTCTTTAACTTGCAGATGTAAAACACCGGATGAACTCCTGCTAGCTCTTGTGGTAGCTCTAACTCATAAGCTACATTCCCAATTGTCTTGGCTATGCAATAAGGTCCAATATATCAGGGACTCAGCTTCCCTTTCTTTCCAAACCCCATAACACTCCTCATGGGTGAAACTTTCAGATATACCCAATCATCTACTTCGAACTCTAACGACCTTCTCCTAACATTAGTGTAGGATTTTTTATGACAATGCGCAGTTTTCGACCTCTCTTGAATCACTTTCACGTTCTCCATAGCTTGGTGAACTAAATATGGTCCTATAAACCCTTCTTCACCAACATCAAACAACCCAATAGGGGATCTGCATTTTCTCGCATAAAGAACTTCATAAGGAGCCATCTGGATGCTAGAGTGGTAACTGTTGTTGTAGGAAAACTCAATTGGGGGGTAGGTGATAATCCCAATTCCATTTAAAATTAATCACGCAGTCCCTCAACATATCCTCTAAGGTCTGAATACTGCGCTCTGCTTGCCCGTCACTAAGAGGATTAAAGGTAGTATTTAAGTTCACCTTTGAACCCAAACCTTTCTGAAAAGAATTCCAGAATTGTGTACCTCTATCTGAAATAATGGAGATTGTAACTCCATGAAGCCTTATCACTTCATGAATATACAACTTAGCATATTATTCTTCTGAATGGGTAGTATTTGCCAGCAAAAAGTGGGATGATTTTTGAATTCTATCGACAATCACCCACATAATCATGTTGTTTGCAGACCTTGGTAACCCTGTGATGAAATCCATACAACTCCCACTTCAATCCGGAAGTATTATAGTCTAAGCCTGGACGTTTTGTGCTCTACTAAATTGTTGGCACACTTCGCAACAAATTCACCATTGCAATATCAATATACCTCTCTCAAATTGCGGTACATCTTTGTGGAAACTAGATGAATGGAATATCTGGAGCTATGAGCTCCCTCTATGATCCTATCTTGGAGTCCATCCACCAAAGGTACACATAATCTACCTTGTATCTCAATATACCATATCCCCCCTTGTTCAAAAGCTAATACTCTTTGCCTTTGAACATTTGCCTTTAACTCAAGCAAAATGGGATCTTGGTATTGCTTTTCTTTGACTTCTGATGACGATTTAGCCACATTTGTCACTACTATTCCTCCTTCTGTGGAATCCATTAGTTGGACTCATAAGCGTGCAAGTCTATACACACCTTTTGCTAGTTCTTTCTTCTCTTCCTCAAGATGGGTGGCACTACCCATGGAAAAACTTCTTAAGGCATCAACAACCATATTAGCCTTATCTAGGTAGTAAAGAATGCTCATGTCATAATCCTTGAGCAATTCTAACTACCTCTTTTGTCTGAGATTAAGTTCTCTCTCAGTGAACACATATTGTAGGCTATTGTGATCAGTGAGTACATCAACATGAACACAATAAAAATAGTGATGCCATATCTTCAAGGAAAAAACTACAGCAGCAATCTCTTAGTCATGAGTTGAATAATTCTTCCCATGAACTTTCAATTGTTTGGTGGCATAAGTTATAACATTGTCATTCTGCATTAACACACAAACTAAACACACTCTAGATGCATCACAATACACCATAAAACCTTGAGTACTTTGCGGTAAAGTCAAAACAAGGGCAGTAGTCAACCTCTTCTTCAATTTATGAAAGCTTTTCTCATAAGGTTCAGACCATTAAAACTTGATTGTTCTTAGTCAATTTCGCAAAAGGAGACAATGGGCGAGAAACCTTCTACAAATCTCCTATAGTAGCCAGCCAACCCAAGAAACTCCTAATATCATCTGGATAGGTGGGTCTAGGCCAATTTTGCACTACCTTAATTTTATGACTGTCAACTTGGCATAAACTTCACTTCAAAGTAATAATTATTCTGAGATTACTAGCATATGTTAGTATGTCATCAATGAAGATGATACCAAACATATCTAAGTAAGGTTTAAAGACTATATTCCTATGGTCCATGAACGCTGCTGGTGCATTTGTGAAACCAAAGGTCATGAACAAAAACTCATAATGTCCATATCTGGTTTCGAAAGTTGTCTTTGGAATATCACATTCCCTAACTTTCAACTGATGGTATCCTGGTCTGAGATCAATTTTTGAGAAGTAGGAAGCACCCTGAATCTGGTCGAGAAGATCATAAATTCTCAAAACAAGATACTTATTATTAATGGTAACCTTATTTAACTGAGGTAGTCTATACACATCATAAGGGAACCATTTTCTTTCTCACAACAATAGCAGAGCGCCCNTGGCACTCTGAGAGGTGTGGGGGTGCTAACCCTATATTGCAGAGAGAAAGTTGGGGAACACTAGCTCTCGCGGCTCCCAAAGTCCCTACAGACTGAGACTTTCATGTGGGGCTTTGAGAGGCGCGGCGCCCCAACCCCTGTACCCAAGTGTTCTCGACTTTTCTCCTTCATTTTTCACTTCTAAACCCTCTAAAATTCCATAGTTCTTTCTCCAAATCCTTAGGATATTTAGTATCCTAAATATACAATAGATTCAACCCTTAATCACACCCTGAAACATCAATTAAAGCTTCAATAACACAACCATTTAGAATTCAACGAAAATTTCAACAATGTTCTTCAATAACTCAATTTCTTACATTCAAATAACTTAGATTCGCTAAATTGAAACAAGATTGACGTGTGGGTCTAACCGAACACTATGTGATCTCACATACCTTTTAAGGATTACCCCCGACAAATTCCACACGCAAAGCTTGAGCATTCTTGGCGATTCTTGATTTCTCTCCTCTTTTCTCTTCTTTTCTCTCTTCTGCAAGCCCTAGCGTGAATTCTTTTTTTCCTAAACTAAAAAATGTCTTGTTTTACCGTAATTAATTGCTAAAGATGAATTAATTAAATTAGGTAAGAAAAAGACAACTTTGCCCTTTCCAAACCAGATTGGACTTTCTTTAATCCAACAATCCAACTTCTGAAATGCATAACTCACTCATACGATATTTAAATTGTGCAAACTCGGTGGATATGGAAAGATTATTCCAAGGATATCCAACTATATATGGAACTACTCATAACTCATCTTGAGCTAGGATTTATGCTAGTTTGAAAATGACCAAAACTTACTTTCACTTAGACAAATTTTCTAGATTTTCTTATTCTTTCCAAAAAGAAGTATTTTTAGATTTTAAACTCTTTTCTAGTTCTTTCTAGTTGCGAGATGTTACACTTATACTCCTTCAGGGTTACATATATATGTATGAAAAAAACATAATTGAAATGTCGAAGTACTAAATAGCTGAAGATATTGACATGCAATCTAAGAATGCAACATTTATATAATGATAATGTAACATTCGAAATCTGGAGCATGATTATCTGTTTCACTGACCTAGAAAGTTTAATTTATTAACTAGAGAATCTACACAACTAGGGTTTTGAGTTTCGTACAAGGAACTAAACAAACTTTCCAAGAAACATGCTACTTCGATTTAGGATACTACAATAGCTAAGATACAATAAATGTGAAAGGTTTTATAAACCTTATGTCAAAACAAGATATGAAATTTTAAAAAAGTGGCTAATATCTAGGGACCTAGTTGATGAAAGGAACACACTAGTGAAATTCCACATATATGGTGACAAAATCTACGAAGAAATCATTCGATTTTGAGGCTGAAACTTGAAGCAAACCTTCTTATTGTTCTTGGAAACCAGAGCCTCTTTCTTCTCCTTTTTCTCTAAGTTTGGATGATTTTTGTAGTGAATAATAGTTTTGTGTAGGTTCTGACTAGATCATTAGGCTTAAACTAGGTAAAATGACATATTTGAGGGATAAAATAATTAAAAAAGACCCAATTACCCCTAAGCTAACTACCGAACAAGAAACGATGGACCCTAACTGATGGAACATGTAAAAACCGATGGTCCATCATTCTAGGGTGGCGTTTGGATTCTGGGATTGGATTTGGGGTTACCATTCACAAAACCGGGACCATGAACCGTGGACCCACCAACGGTCTGTACGTCATTTCGTCGGTTATGATTTTCTGGAGGTTCTGGGTGGCTAACCTACGCACCATACTTATGGTCGGACGTCCCACCCACAGGCTGTGGTTTGGCTAAAGTCGATGGCACCTAAAATTTTGAAAATCTTGTATTTGGTTCTTTCTCGAATTCGGGGTATTATATTTTATGAAAACTGCAATTTAATTTTTTTTTTATTATGTATGTTCTTTAAAAATAGAGACTTCATTTAAGTTAAAAGATCACTTCTAGTTTAACTTGATAACATGCTTGTTGTATCGTTAAAGAAATGTTGTCTGCTTTATCTCATAAATGGAGAAATTATCATATGAGAGACGAATAATATTTCAACGTGTCTAAATTTTTGGCCTTTTTAATTAATCTTCATATGTTTTTCTAACATATATAAGATAACATAATTTATTCTCATTTCAATAGATTTTCTACCACGATGTATATATTCGTAAGGATGTTATTATCCAAATTGCTTGAAGTTCAGTTATAGAAAATGATTCGGAGCTTAAGAGACTTTATTTTTCTTCTAAGATTCAATGAGTGAATTTTATATCATTGGATTAGGTCACATCTCATAAACACATTACTCTATTGTAGATATATTTTAGATGACCAGCTGATAGCGTTAAAAATTACGCCAATGATGCATGTAACTTAAACTCATATATTACATTTATCAAATGATATATTCCTTCTAGGTTTTTGATGACTACTAATTATTAGAATGACCTAAATTTTGCAGAATATCTGTAGACTTCCAATGCATTTTCTCCATATTCTTTTTAACTATCAGTAGTTTAATCACCCCCTAAATCTTCCTATTCGATAGAGTTTGTTGTGTCGATATTTAAGGAATGTAAACACTATTAAATAAAGAAGTTCATGGGACACTAATAATAAATTAGATAATCTAAAGAAAATGGATCAAATTGAGAGTCTTTAAATATTGTCTATAAATTTCAGTTGGTGAATCATGGAGCATATTCATTATTCGTGGAGAAAGTTAAAAAGAATTTTACGTTTCAAGAAAGTTTTATAATTATTTTGAAGTGTTGTCTAGAATTAGTGTGGCCTTAGGACCTGTGCAGATTATAATGCTTATCAAGAAAGTTTTATAATTTTTACTCATACTAACCCTTGGTATTAAATAATTTCATAAAAGTAATAGTATAGTCAAATTAAGATCTTCAAAGCATCATTATACTACAATTTATATTTATAAAATTGAAGCATTTTCACTTTCAAAAGCTTTTATCACATGTATTTGAGATTACAAGCAAGAGATAATTAATTTAGGATAGATTAAAATAAATTTGCATCAATAGTAGAAAAAGTGAATGCTTAAATTTGTATATATAGTTATAACTTTGCTTATGATAAGTAAGTTCTCTATAGTTTGTCCATTCTTGGCGCCATCTCGAATTCACCAATAATTCTCATTACCTTGTGCCTTGGTTGTTACATGAAACAAAAAAAAATATATTATGTTGAAGGAAAAACAGAAAAATGAAACTAGATACTATATATTTTATATAACAAGAACTTGAAAATATGGAGATGGTCAATAGTTCAACACCATAAACACATTAAAAAAAACTAAAGAATACTGAATTAAATGATTCAAGTTTTTCTTAATAATAATAACCTTCATCATTTTCATCATCTTCTTTTAGTGGAAGAAAGTTGAGATCTGGACAATAATACTTCAACACAATGTCACGTATAGCTGAAGTACAAGTTGGTTATGCACAAGCATCCGGATCCTCACCTACTAGTGATTGTTGTGTTGGGTTTTAAAGGTGTGAACAAGAAATGGAGGGTTGTGACTCTCCTAAAGAGTTGTCACTTTGCCGGAGGGTTGTGACCTTAATGAAAGGTTGTGTCCTTTCTAAAGGGTTGAGACCGTTTGAAAGGTGTGCCTTTTCCAAAGTGTTGTGACCTTTTTGGAAGGTTGTCTTCTTTCCTAAGAGTTGTGACATTTATCCTTTGTTGGCTATAAATAGAGATGCTGTCTCTAATTTTTTTTAGAATTGAGTTCTTCCCTTCTTTTGCATACATTTCTTACAAAACAAAATCGATCGATCGTGTCTGTATGTGTGATTCGTTGCTGTCATTTTGAGTTCGTTGAAATTATTGAAGTTTGAGGTACCGCTACTTCTTTAATGATTATTCCGTTTTAACTTGGGATATGTAACCACGGGTACTTGAGGGGATTAAATTTTTTAAGGAGACACAATTGATTCTGTGGACTCGGATAGTTCTTTGTGTTTTTCTTTTTATCTTTTATTTCTTCTAGTTTGCTAATTTCAATATAGGAGACAAAAAGTTAAGAAATTTAATTGATGGTATTTTCTGTGGTAAGAAAATTACTTCTGTGTTTTTTGTTCTTTTTGTTGGAAAGAAGAAGAAAACAAATTATTTTATAGTATGATAAAAGAGATTTGAGATGAATTGATACTACTTTAATATGTTCGAGAATATAATATGTAGTAAAATTTTCTTTTGATGGGTAAGATTAATCTTATATTCTTCCCAAGTGCATTCAAACATTGCACCCTTTTAGTTTTCTTTTCAATAAGAAAAATAATTTGTGCATAAAGGTTAAGATAGGCACTTAAAAAAATCTATATTCTTAGTTTTACATAACTGTGAGAAGAAGTAAATGTTCAAATATTTAAACCTGATTTTAGTTTCTTGTTGAAATTAAGTGTCTTCTTGAGAAAAATAAGAATATGATGGAAACTGAGAAAAGAAAAGAAAAATAGCAAGGTAAGTGACTTGCATGGAATCATTGTGACAGATAGAATATGATTCAATGAGAGTAAAAATTAAGTTCTATTTTTATTTCGCTTAATTTTTTTTCTCCCTATCCTTTATAAGTTATGATATTTATCTCATCAATTTTAGGATAGATGGTCATTATGTGATGATTATTACTAATATGTATTATGTTAAGATGGGGAAAAAACTTTTGTAGTTTTATACTCAATGAAAAATTTGATTGTGTTTGAATTTTGGAGACTAAAATCTTCTGATTTTTTTTCTCCTTTGGTTTGAAGAATATAAGAACTTCATGAACAAATCAGATTGTGCAGTAGTTTGAAGAATATAGAAACTTCACCAATTGTTAGATACTCTGTTTCAATGAATATTCTGACTTGAAGGGTACAAAATCATCGTCACGAATATTAAGGCTAAATGATTTGGAAAACATAAAATCTTCATCATTAGCTAGAAACAGTGTTGTATTTGAGATTTCTGGAGATTAAAACATTTTTGGTTTACTACTCTGTCTGAATGTAAAATTGATTCGAAGAATATAAAAACTTCATCGTTAAGCTAGAAACAAGTTGTATAAAGATTGAATCGTTATTGTTAGTATTCTATTTACTAAGTGGTCTGTCTAGTTGTGACAGATGAAAAAATATATACTAATAACATAAAATTAGTGATTTTGTGTCTGCAATGGGTGTTTCTATGGATTAAATCTCCAAAAGAAGGTTTTGTGTTGTCAATGTGTATTTGATGGTATACAATTTGAAAGCATGAAAAAAAATATGTGGAAAATAATTTCAAATATTTGAAAAATATTTTTGAGAACATAGTTAAAATGTGGGGGTTCTTTACTTGTGATAAAGACAAAACTAGACTTACTATCTAATTTAAATTTGAAAGTACAAGATATGAAATTTGATGACATTCTTGTATTATGTTAGACCCATAAAATTTTTGGAGTATATTTGATATTGTGGTCGTTGAGTCTCTCTTTACTAGTACATGATATGACTAGTATAAAACACAAAATTATATTACTCGTTCAAAATAATTGTATTCTCCGATGAAAAAGTTTCACTTAAAATATTATGATTTTTCATGAAAAAATATGTCTATTAATTTTTTTTATAGACATGAACATTGGTGAAACGTGACATGTCATGTTTGTGTTGTAAAACAAACTTTTGGGTCATATTGCCCTTATTGGACCAATGAGACTATGGTCATGGGTAATTCAATAACAAATTGAATGTTGTGGAAAGTTCCTTCGGAAAAGGACATATGGCAAGGTGTTAGACTGTAAAACAATGTCTGTATTTGAAAAAATTATAAAAAAAACAAAAGAAAAGTAAATAACAAAATAATTGCGAGAAAAGATTACCGCACAGAAGGTCTTTTCAAACTTAGTAGTTTTGTTTGTTCTACTTGCTTGACTCAAATTGTTTGTGACATAAATTATTGAAACATGTCAATTACAAAACCTCGCAAAAACTGATCAACTTAGAAGTTTTGCCTAACTTCTAGTGCAATAAATCAATGTCAAGTATGTGTTTTTGAAATTAATTAGAATACCTTAGAATTGGTTAACATTGACATTTGTGATATGAAGTTCACACCAGATCGTGGTTGGAAAAAATTCTTCATAGATTTTATGGACAATAGCACTATATATTGTTATGTCTATTTGCTGAATGATACGGATAAAGCAATAGAAATATATAGGTAATATAAAACTAAAGTTGAAATCAGTTGCATAAAAAGATTGTCATGATTAGAAGTGATAGATGTGGAGAATATGAATATTCTTTTGCAAAAATAAATTTGGAAAATGGAATCATCCATAAAATTACTGCTCATAATCACCTCAATGAAATTATTGACAAGAAAAAAAAACTGAACTTTAAAGGAAATGTTGAATCTCCTACTTATAACTTCAGGTTTACCCCAAAACTTGTGGGAAGATGCTATCATTATAGCTAAAGAGAACAACAAAAAATTTTGTATGTTCAGAAAGAGAGAAACAAAAAGTTTTATCTGTTAATAAAGGGGGCAACAAATAGAAAACTTTTGTTTGTTAAGAAAGGGAGCAACAAAAAGTTTTATCAGACTTTGTTGTATCCTGATAGAAAATTGTTTGTCGTCCCTTAGAGTATATACAAGCAATAACTCATGAAAGGTAGTGATCTAACAATTTTCAATACAGTTTATTCCATATGACAAATGGAAATGAGGGAACTATTCCCAAACATGTCAAATAGGACATAAGACTGTGGATTGTATGTTCATTGAATATGCTACAAATAGTAAAGCATGTTGATTTATGGTTCATGAGTCCAAACCACCGGATAGTCATGTAAAGGGTCTAAACAGCCTTGGAAAGAACCAAAGGAGAATGTACTTAATAAGGAGATTCAGAGACGTAGTAAATGTCAATGGACAAATTACTTCCTCCATGTTTTATTTTGTAATATTTCTTCTTGAAAATGAGTCCATATAGTCGAAAAAGATATGTCTCTTTTGGACTCATCCTTTTTGGAAAGAGTCTACTAATACTAAGATAGATTCAATCTTGAGTAACCATACTTGAGAGTTGGTTGATGTTCCTTCAGGAAATAAACTTTTGGGTTCAAAGTGGATCTAAAAAAGAAAAAAAAAGGTTGATGAAACTATTGACAAACAGAGCAAGATTTGTTGTCATAGGCTTTACACAATGACAAATCCTTGATTATTTTGACATATAATAGTCTCTAACTAGGATTACATCAATTCATATGTTAATTGCGCTAGTTGCGAATTTGTCAAAATGGATGTAAAAACATCTTTTTTGGAAGAAGAAATTTACATGGAACAACCTGAGGACTTAGTGGTTCTTGGTAAAAAAAAATGTTTAAACTTGTTAAGTCACTTTATGGACAAAAAACAAGCGCCCAAATAATGACATGCGAAGTTTGATCAAACTACATTGGCAAATGAATTCTAGATTAATGAATGTGATAAATGTTTTACATTAAAGACATTCCAAATCACAAGGTCATTGTTTGTTTTTATGTTGATGACATGTTGATCATCAAAAGAGACACATATGACATAAATGCTACTAAGCATATGCTAGAAAGTAAATTCGATATGAAAGAAATTAAAGTTACTGATGTGATTGAAAAGGACTTGAAAAGTTCAAGTAGTTGGATTTCAATATTGACTAGACTCCAATAAATGTGAGCTTTGTACTTAAAAAGAATGAAGGAAAAGGTGACTCACAACTGAATTATGCTAGATTATTCAGAAGTACGATATATATCATTAAATGTACGCGATCAGATATAGCATATGATATTAGTAAACTGAGGCGGTTCACAAGTAATCTTAATCAAACTCATTGGATGACAATGAAAAGAGTTTTGAGTATTTGTTTAAAAAAATACTTAACAAACTATCGCTTTCCATTATAACTAGTATTAAACAATATCGGAAGAATATCGTGATGCAAATTAAATCACCAGGTCAAATGAAATAAAATCCACGAGTGGATATGTATTTACTCTTCGTGGAGGAGCAATCTCTTGGAAATCTTCCAAACAGAAATGTATTGCTCGCTCTACTATGAAATTTGAGTTTGTCTCTCTAGATAAGACCGGTGAAGAAGTTGAATGACTCCAAAGTTTCTTGAAAGATTTTGGCCAAAACCTTTAGCTCATATATGAATACACTAGGTTGGACATGGAACATGATGTATAATGGAAGGTCTCTCATATATGACGGATACATAATATCGTTAGAGAACTACTGTCTAGTGGATTTATCACAATTGACTATGTAAAGTCAAAGGATAATGTGTCGGATCCACTTATAAAAGGCCTAACTAGAGATGAAGTTGATAGATTATCAAAGGGAATGAGACTATGGCCGAGAACAAGTCATTGTGGCGGTAACTCTACCTAGAAGACTGGAGATCCCAAGATCTAGGTTCAAGGAGATCAAACAAAGTCATTAATGACGGTTCAACATTGTCAAAATATTATTTTTTTTGGTCCATTCTCATGATAAGACAATGTTCTGTAATAAGGATAAAGGCATTAGGACTTTTAAATGGTTTCTAAGTTTGATCCAGGGTATATCAAATGGTGTATCTAAGGGATAACACATTTAGAAATCACCTATCTAAGTGTGATGTGTAAGCCACTTCAAGGAAAATCCTGTAAGGCCAGTTCTCTAAGCACTTATTAACCGAGATGTGTTCATGGCTGAAACGAACAAAACAATAAGAACCAAAAACATTTCAAGGATTGATTGTGTGACTTATGTTGTCTAGGAATACACCAAAACTCGACGGTTCAAAGATATCAAATCTACCGATTGACCGAGTATATCCGATATTTGTTCACTACAGAAAGCTTAAAGGGAAACCTACTTATCCATATGTGATTAACCTTTACTTACGAATCACACAGTTTTTCATGCATAAGTTTTAAAAAAATAGTCATTTCCTATTCATGTGGGGGATTATTGGGTTTTAAAGGTGTGAACAGAAAATGGAGGGTTGTGACTCTCCTAAAGAGTTGTCACTTTGCCGGAGGGTTGTCACCTTTATGAATGATTGTGTCCTTTATAAAGGGTTGTGACCATTTGAAAGGTGTGCCTTTTCCAAAGTGTTGTGACATTTTTGGAAGGTTGTCTTCTTTCCTAAGAGTTGTTACCTTTACCCTTTGTTGTCTATAAATAGAGATGTTGTCTCTAAATTTTTTTAGAATTGAATTCTTCCCTTCTTTTGCATACATTTCTTACAAAACAAAATCGATCGATCGTGTCTGTATGTGTGATTCGTTGCTATCACTTTCAGTTCGTTAAAATTATTGAAGTTTGAGGAACCGCTACTTCTTTAATGGTTAATCCATTTTATCTTGGGAGTAATTAATCTGTAACCTCGGATTCTTGAGGGAATTAAATTTCTTAAGGACACACAGTTGATTCTGTGGACTCGGATAGTTCTTTGAGTTTTTTATTTTCATCTTTTATTTCTTCTGGTTTGCTAATTTGAATATTGGAGACAACATGTTGTTCATCTGTAATATTTTCCCCAACACCCTCCTCTCGTTTTACAGTAGAAACAACATTGGCCGTTCTAATTCGTCGTGATATCTTTGATGGATCACAAAACACATCACACAACCCCTTATGTGGAGTGTATCTTTGTGATCCATCACCAAACACATAACACAATCGTGGATCCATGATCTGCAAGTTTTCTTCTACTTGTTCCTTTTATTGTAGCAACTTGTTTTTCTTCTGTTTACTCTGTTTTTGAATTTTCCTCCAATAACTCCTTTGGATTGCCCTTAGGTTCTTGGTCATTGGTTGATCCATTTTTTTAAAAGGATGTAATTGAGCTCAATGTATGGGCAAATTAACAACCAAGCGTATTGAGTAAGTCAATTGTATTAAGCCACGTCCTACATTTATATTTTAATGACTAGGTTATTAGTAAGAATTTTTAACCTAATAAATAAATAAAAATGTTATGATTTAATAAATAGTGTAAAGGAGTGCTATTACTTGAAAGAGTAGAAGGGGTGAAATCATTCTCAACGCGATTAGAATTGGTTGAAAAACTGTTTTCTTCATCACTGCCACTCTTGTTCTACATATATCAAAAAAAGAAAAATAAGCATATCATCATCATAGAATAATATATATATATATATATATATATATATATATAATTTAAAGGCTCAAGAAGGAACTGCACTCGAAGAATGGAAAGGCAGGCTGCGAAGGCGCTAATACGATTGTTCTCGAAGCGAAGAAGGGTGAGTTAATGCGAAAGCAGGCCAAGCTCCGTAAAGGCCCAACGGGGCTCCTATTACAAAATGAACTCTACCTCGAGGGTGGATGTAATTCAGCTCGAATGAAGTGAGAGGGCTGAAAAGGAAGCTCGACCTACAGGGAGAGGAAGCCGACGATGAGAATTTCGAAAAATCGAGCAATGGATCTTAGAAGAATTCCACTTTGAAGCATGACTCTTTCTATTTCTGTGCTGGCATTTGAGTTGTCTCCCTTCCTCTTTCAATCGAAAGACTCGAATGTACTTCTTAGATCTAATAGAATGATTTTGCCGTATCCAGACTAATACCAATCCAAGCCATTTCATGAATAAAATGTGACCAATTAACCAACCAAGAAAACCACAAGAAATGGGTCAAAAAAATGGAAAGATCGGAACATGGGAATAGATCTGATACCAATACGGACTACCTATTTCAATTGTTGTGCTCACCAGCGGTAGAGGCGGGGAAGACCTATACTATTGATTTCCCGATACCGAGACTCTACTCTAGACAGCCATAGTCGGAATTCCATCTCTAGTTGGGGCTTTCGATTCGAAAAAATGTGGTGCGGGTTCATCTCTCTCGACCAGTTCAAAGTGTATTTACAGGTACCAAGCGCCTATCCGTTCTAAAAAGGTTGGAATGAAAAACACATTTCGAAAGCCTAGGAAACCGCTTTCGGCCCGACTTTCCCAAATGCCCCCCACCGGCCCTTCTCCTTTACGGGTCTGGATTTTTCGCGTCGTTTCAGTCGTCGTGGTGGCCAGGGATCATCCTCTCAATAGGACAGAAAAGAAAGAAGGAATCTTCCTAGGAAGAACCTAGACGGTTTCTGGAAGCATCCTTGACTTTGTTGTTCACAGTAGCAGCTTGCCAAGTGGGAGAATGAGGACCCGATAAAAAGAAATAAGGTACTCTATTCCATTACATACATGGATCGTTTTGAAAAACCAGACATAGTCTCTCTTGGAAGCCGGAGGTCTTCGAGCCTTGTTACGGACTAAAGTCCTAAAGAAAAGCGACCCCAATCCCTCCCCAGCCCAAAAAAAAGCATGAACTCGATCTTCAGCCCTTACCACGATTCTCTCAAAAAAAGGAAGGAGATGAATCTGCCTATGTCCATGGAGTTTTGAAAAATCCAAACATCTCAGAGATAGATAGAGAGGTAGGAATTTCTCGAACGAACCGCACTCCTTCGTATACGTGAAAAGATAATCTTTCTTAGTTGTCCACTACCTCACTCTTTTTTTTTCCTATCTCAAGGGAGTTCAGTTCCCCGAGGATGAACAAGCAAGACTACAAGGCTACTTCCCCGCCTATAAATGTCGCATCATAGTATGCTTGCCGGGAAGGCGCCAAAGTCTTTTCGAGACGTGCGCAGGATGATAACCTAATTGATTATTCTGAAGAAAGGGCCTACTATCTTCCAGAATTAGCCCTTCCTCCGCCTTATTCTTTTGAAGGGTCCATTAATAATTAATAGGTCTAATAATCCTTCTTGTCCGGTAAGCAAAAGCAAGCAAGGGAGCCTCTGGAGAGAAAATCGTGATGGAAAAAGCGGAAGTCTTGAAGCCCCCTTTGTTTGACTATATTATCATATTCAATTCAGTAGTAGCATTAGCATCGAAATAGTAAACAGTGATTGCAGACGCTGAAGATGCCACGTAAACTCAAGCCCTCTCAAGGCTCAAGACGCAATGAAACCCGCTTTTGCTAGGCCAGGTGGTCTACATAGACTATTTGTGCCTAATCTAATAGCTAAGGGCGAAAGATCTGTACAGAATGTACCGTGGAAAGTCCTTCTCTTTCAGTTGTGGTCTAATTGCGCTCTGTCGGTGAAAACCTCCTACTTCACAGCGGGAGATCGTATCGGTGCTATCTTTTAGGAGGTCGCGATGAAGGTGGAACGGATTTCTCTCCAATCTCCTTTCGCCCGTTCACTCAGTACTCAGTAGCAGCTCCCGTTATTTGCACATATTTGAATTAGTTGAAACTACAAAATGAAAACAAAGACAACTTTATACATAAATAGATTATCAAAGACGAAAAACATAAATTGTTTGTATCATGAGAGGAACTTTTCTCAATTGAAGTAAATCTTGTTGAAGTCATACCTACTTAATCAATTTGAAATAAGAAGCTAATAAAGATTAGTGTTGCCAAATATTTATAAGATATACTTGCCATTAATATCTATACATATTTGATAACAAAGAAATGTTATCTAGTCCATCAGTAGTATATTGTTGTATTAAATAAAACATTACAAAATCAATACAGGCCATACATTGCAAATTAAATAGAAAAAATTCTTTTTTTAGAACATATGAACTTGTATTTTATACTCTCATTTATTCAAAATTTAATCTATTCTTTAGACTACATTTTTTCAATACCATCACGGTATACTATATGAGAAAAGTGAAAATTGTAATTTTCTGTATTAGTGTTCCACTATTGAAAAGTTAAGTTTGTTAAATTGAATATGATGTTTACCCCTAATTAAATTTCACAAATTATAAAATGAGGAGTTTAGTATATAGGCAAAACCAAAGAAATTAAAGAAAGACAGAAATATTAAATGTTAGTTTGATGACACACCAAGTAATAACAAATGAAGTTTGTGAAAGAAATTGAAAAGATACCTCATTTTTTTTGTTATTGTTGTTGGTGGAGTTTTGGACTAAAAACTATTATTTGGTGAACATTTTATAGGGAAATAAAATAAGGAGATTGTTATAAAAGCATCACTTTTGAAGTGAATCTGAATGTATCGGATGGTTCCACGAACCAATTTAAAATAAAAAAAATAGATAAATGGTCATCTTAATTTGAGAGATCGCCACATTCTAAAATAAGAAAATATATAAATAGTCACTTTTATTTAGACAGTGCCACATCACCGACATAAAAATAAGAAAATAAATAAATTATCATATAAATTTAGAAGAACCACATTCTAAAATAAGAAAATAGATAAATATTCATGTGAATTTTAGAGAGTGTCACATCAGTGGTATAAAACAAAAAAATAGATAAAAGGAGATCCACATTCTAAAATTAAAAAAATGATAACCGGTCATCTTAATTTTAGAGAGCGCCACATCACATTTATAAAATAAGAAAATAGATAAATGGTCATCTTAATTTCGTAAAGTGCCACATCATGGGGATAAGGATCCTCATATATATGTCTAATCTATATTTGTATCTATCTATATCTATATCTTGTACATACTACTTTAAAACATTAACTAGCAAACCTAAATGTCAAATTACTATAATACCCCAAATTAAAATTACTCAAGTTACTTAATTTATTTGTTTAATTAATTATAATATATTAAAATAAATACGTTTTTTAAATTAAATGGTTGTGACTTTTCCGAAGGGTTGTGACTTTTTGGAAGGGTTGTGTCATTTTTCACGAGTTTTGATTTTTTGAAGGGTTGTACTGGTTGTTTGTTTTCCAAATGGTCATGCCTATTCTGATGAGTTGCAACTTTTTTCAAAGGGTTGTAACTTTTCCGAAGAACATTGACTTTTTCAAAATGTTATGACTTTTCTGATAAGGTACCTATTCATTGTAGTTTCCTTGCTATAAATAGAAGGTGTCACGACCTGAACCGTCGTTATTTAGGAAAAACAAAAATTCGGTAAATTAGTGGTCCACTGTTCCGCCGGGGCATTCCAGATGCCGCTAGGGATTGGCTAGAGAAAACGTAGTCTCAAGACCGTGATTGGCTAGAGAAAACGTAAATAAAGCAAAATCTTATTATTTCCTTCATTCTAAAATACCTAATTTAGATGTAAACAACCCTAGAAACCCTCAAAAAGCTTCTTAAGATTGGGGAGGAAAGATAAGGAGATTTCTAGCGTAAGGAGATCAATGGATTGTTGACATCTAGTCAAGATCATCGTCACGAAGTCCGAAACAAGAATTTAAGACAAAAACTCTGTGCAACTACTTGGCACCAGGTAGGCTAGGTTTATTAATTGAGTAGTGATAAATACGTGCTCACTGTGTAATTTAATGTAAATCAATGGTAGAATTTATGCATATGCCTTTTTCCACCGAACAAAAGACTATAAAATCACACGAAGAAGACTTAGACGACGAAATAAGGTCACATATAGCAGAGTTATGTTCTTAGTGATATATGTTAACGAATACTTCAAAGGTGATGATTTTGAATATTTGATTGGGTGATATATGTTTTTCTTGCTTCGTTGTAATGCATGTATGTTACAAACATTGCGTTATGGATCACATTAACCGTATATGAAAATAATTGAATGAGGTTTACCATGAATAATGAACTGATGTATGATCATGAGAATATACGTGATTGTCATTGTGGATGTTGAATTGATCGGTGTTCCATTCAGACACACTAACGTCAACCAATTACCACGTTTCGACATAAATATGGAATCAATTGACACATTTTGGCATAAACATTGGATCGGGTACCACCATCATGTATGCTAACAATTTGGGGTTGGGTCCCTTGAGAGTACCAATAACTTGACGTAATTATATATCTTATAATGGTGAAGTTGCATGTTGTTCGTAAAAAGTGATATTTGATGTTGTTTTCCCAAAATTTTAAATAATTATGAAGACCTACTTATGTTTGTTCTACTAGGTTGACTTAACCCATTATGTATTTCGTTGTTGAAAGAAACTGGAAGGGCAATGGTAAGAAGTGGAGGTAGTTCACGTGATGTAAATACTTAGGTTGATTTATCCTTGGAGAAAGGGCCCGAGGTTAGTAGTTAGCAAGCTTTATATAATGTACCACGTGGCAAATGCGGGGTAACATAAAAGAGGAAATAAGGGTAAGTATAGGGTGGTTAGTAGAAGTTCTTATAATTATATTTGTGGTCTCTTCTAGGCGTTAGAATAGTTAGGCTATGATCAAGAACCTATTGAGTTGGTTGAATAAGGAGGTGGTAAGTAGAGTGGGTACTAGTGTAATTCTAAGGTATTCAAGCGACGTTAAAGGTGGAGAAGCGAGTGGTTTATGACATATTTTTGATAATTTATTTCTTATGTTGTATGGTGGACGCCGGTTAGACTTATATTGCATACTAGTACATGTGGTTTTGTATTTATACTACTCTTGATATGTCTTTTTGGCATAGTTTGGATGTCGCGTAGGTGAATACAAAGAAATTTCCAGCAACTTCTACTTTTCCTTCCGCGTGGTGGGAGATGTGTCATGTATTATTATGTCCATTTTGTAATCTTCGTAGCTGTTGTACCTGTTTAGACTAGATCCTTGGGGGGGTAAATACTTTACAAGTCTTAACCAAAATTGTTTTAAAGGTTCTTATTTATAAAATTCCGTTAGTATAATTTATTTAAGTTTTTTTTAGTTTTTGCATGTTGTAACTGTTGGGATAAGAGGGTTCTCCTACTTAGGTAGTAGTATGTAGTTGCCCACACGGCCTGGTGGGGTTGGTTCGTGATAAATTGGTATCAGAGCCTACATTACCGGTCTCCTAGTACAAGAGAAAAATGTGGACTAGACTCTTGCGGATTAGTGTGTTAACATCCACATCTAATATTCAAGAAGCTAGGAAACATATAAGAAGTTGCTACACTTATTCTGTCATTCGTGCATGTGTCGCTTGTGGTATTATGTGAGTCCAATTGGTATCTCGCGATTACAATTGGTATCTCAACAAAGTAAACTGGACGTCGTGGACACGACTGGGGTACACAAGTAAAGAAAATTGGAAACAAAGAAGGTTTCAATTGATATTTGTCCGTCGAGGTTATGTGTAAGGAGATCTGAACGTGTCTTACTCTAGTGTAAGAACTGTATGAGTACCTAGGTGTATTCTGAGGATGTGTTGATTGTGGTTCTAAAATAATGATAATGAGTTTGTTCAGGCATCATGATATTTACTCTTGGCATACAATGATTTTTCCTAGCACAAAGAATTATCCTACAAGTGCTGGGTAAAAATGGGAATTTTGTGAAATTTAGAAAAGAAAAAAATCTCAGATTTTTTTTTGGCCTAATTTCTGGTTCCATCTGATCTGTTGTTGTGGAATTATTCCCGCCAGGGTGAGTCCGCTAGAGAGGAATTTCAATTGCTAGGGAAGAATAGGGCGAGGTAGAACCTTAGCCTGCCTCCTATGTTTTCCTAAATTACCCACATAAACCATTAATGGTATCCGAGCTAACCCCTGCAATTCAATCAATGTTCCGTAATCAAGAACAATTTATAAAACTTAGTAATTAAAAATTCACTGTGAAAAGCAAGTGGAAACCAGCTGAAAGTTCTACAAAAACATAGGGCAAGATGAAAGGATAAAAGAAAATTTTGTTCTAAAATACTAGCCATTAAAAAGGGGAAGAAACAATTAGGTACTCTGGGACTAGGAAGTGTCATCATAAGAGTCTAAATCATCTAGGACACCTGGCATGTTGTGACCTCACCGAAGCAAGAATAAAGTAGGAACCCCCCATGTTCTTGATTATGGGAACCTCCTGTCCTTGGGGCGACGCAAGTGAGCATGATCTTCATCGCCTTCCACATTTGGACTAGTAGACGCTCCCCCACTACAAACCCCTCCTTCTCTCCTGGCGCAGCCCGCGGCGGAGAATCTAAAGATCTAGGGAGGTCCTGGGGGAATCAGATTGTCCTCAATACCAGTGCGCCCCAGTTTCCTCCGTACAACTTCCAAGTCCTCCTCTATCCGTGCACCTAAAAGTGAGGGCCCGACTACTGTTGGCCCTGTCCGTCCTTCTTTTTTTTTGCTTCGAGAAATAGAGCCTTGTCTAATCAAAAGAGGGTGAAGGGGTCGATCCATAGAAAGTTCCTCATTATTATCTAGGAAGGAAACCCCCGCCTGTTTGCATAGAGCAGTGTTAAAAGTTGGTATGAAGAATGCCTTCTTGTTACCCTGGTAGAACATCTTCCATTGTGAAACGATTTGCGCCCCTACATTCAACTTGATGCCCTGTATAGCGCATGCCACCACCAAGGCCTGAGTAAAGGTCACATCGGTGCTGTTTCTTAAGGGGCGGATCCTCTTAATCACTGAGTGTAACCATCTCTTAGTATGCAGTGACTAATACGAACTAGTAATCTTCTCAACAGTGGGGCAATAGACCTGGTCCTAACGCGCAAGCTCAATTAGGGTATCCCTCAGCCAACCCAGACCCATAACTCTCATCTTGGCCTTGTACTTAGTGTTCGAGACATCAGGCACCTCTAGAGCCTCATTAAGAATTGTGGCACTCAAGGGATGTCAACTCCCGGATGCAGATCATGGGGTGATGTTTTGTACCAATAGACAGTGGGCAGGATATCGTAGATCTACCTTACCCAGTCTATACGCTCACTAGGTGGAGCCTCGGTCAGCAGAGCCCACCTGAACTCCATTATGCGAGCATATAATGTTGAATCTTTCTCCTTCAGGTTGAGTAAGACAAAACCTTTCTCATAATAGAATTTGTTGTTACGATAATCGTGATGCCCTTCCAGACTGGCAGCATCGGGAAACCAGATGAAAGGTAGATTGTCCTGTTTAGAACGGGCCATTTAGAGAAGCCTGCAAGAGTTGGAAAATATACGTTAGAACACGATAGGATTAGACAATTTAAGGTTTAAAAGGGAAGAGTGAAATTTTTTTGAGTTAAGGTACTCATGCCACTGTATCACATAATCTCGCCACTGTGGGAAGAGGGAGGCCTCCATAGGAAGATGAAGGTCACTAGAATGGTTTTCATTTGGGACGAACACCAGGCGCGACCTTCATCAAAAAATCCCTATTTTCATAGAATTTTAATCGATCAGAGTATATAAAGAGACCTAGAACCTAGATATGCAATTATTTTGGAAATATAACCCCTAAATACCCCTCGAATTCGAGTTTACTATTAAGAGACCATTCAACTTCCCCCACCCTTTTGGTATCAATTCGACTGAGTCCCTATAAAATCCTTATGTCTAGGACGTTGTGGAGAAGTTTGGGACGTAAGTGGAGTGATCATGCTACATTTTTCTATCAAAATAGCAACCTACGTTCAACTTTTCAAATAACTAATCGGCAACCATTTCTATTTAATAGTTTATCTTCATGCATTTATAGTTTAGTAAGGAATGAAGAGTACGAATTTTTCCTAGTTTATGAAGTTCAGAAAAAGTGAATGGAGAGGATTATTGGGAGAGTTTGAGTAAGGAAAGAGAGAAATAAGGAAACGTTTCCACCTTTCCCCCTTTACTATTTTCCCATCCCCCAGCAAAGTGGGAGATCCCTCGCCACAAAGGCCCTGCCTTAGTGGAAGGGATTCTGCCCTAGTGGGGTCTGGCTTTGCAAATTAAAACACATTGTTCCTTTGTGGGTTGCCTTAAATACCTACCTGACCCCTTTGAGTATAGCATTTTTGTGTTTCGATTGAAAGAGTCACCATCCATCAAGGTTTCCGTAATGGACCAATCCTTTAGTTTCAAATGAAACCAGAATATGGCGTGAGATTATGCATGCACTATTCATTCAGGGACAAATGATGGGTAAATTGGTATCTATTGTAACGATCTAAACCTTCGTTATTTAGGAAAAGCAAAAATTTGGATAATTATTAGGCCATAGTTCTACAAGGGCGGGCTAGATGCTTCTAGGGCGGCAACGCCGCAACGGGCATGTTGTTGCTAGAGCGAGATTGGAAGGACAAAATGTAAATAACATAATATATTATTTTTTCTTTCTTCTAAAACTACCTAATTTAGACATAATCCACCTTAGAAACCCTTAAAATATACTCTAATATTGGGGAGGAAGGAGAAGGAGATTCTAGTGTAAATAGATCAATGAATTGTGGATTTTCTGTCAAGATCACCGTCACAAAGCACGAGAACAAGAATCGAAGTCAAAATCTCAATGCATCTTCTTGGCGCCCAGGTGGTCTAGGTTTATTAATTAAGAGTGGTAAGTATGTTTTCACTGCTTAATTTAGTGTAAGTCAATGGTAAGAACTATGCATATGCCTTTGTGCAGCAAAAAAAAGAAAATTAAAATCATAGCAAGAAGCCTTAGATGACGAACTAGGGATAAGTATGGTCGATTTATGGTGTTATTGATATATGTTAACGAATATTTCGTTGGTGATGGTTGTAAATCTATGATTGATTGATATATGTTTTCTCTTTCTTCGTTGTAATGCATGTATGGTGCAAGTATTGCATTATGGATCACATTAATTGTACCATGAATGGTGACTTGATGTATGATTGTGAGAATATACGTGATTGTGATTGTGGTTGTTCAATAGATTGGGTGTTGCATTCCGACACACTAACTTTGATTGATTGCCACGTTCTGGCATAAATATAGGATTCATTGCCACATTACGACATAAACATTGGATCGGGCACAAGGTTCCGGTATGATAACAGTTTGGTTTTGGGTTCCTTGAGAGGACCAATAACTTTAAATAATTGTATATTTTTTAATGGTGAAGTTGCGTGTTGTTTGTAAGTGGTATTTGATTATGTTTTCCCGGAATTGTAAATAATTATGAAGACCTACGTATGTTTGTTCTACTATGTTGACTTAACCGATTATGTATGTTTTTTGTTGAATGAAACTAGAAGGGAAAGGATTAAAGAGGAATAACATTGAGATACAAGGGTTGTGTATGTTTCAAGGGTGAGAAGTGGAGGTAGTGTACATGATGTAAATACTTAGGTGGATTTCACCTTGGAGAAGGGGCTCGAGGTTATTAGTTAGCAAGCTTGATATAACGTACCACGTGGAAAATGTGGGGTAACATAAAAGAAGAAGTAAGGGTATGTAGTGGGTGGTTAGTTTAAGTGCTTTTAGTTATATTCGTGTGGTCTCTTCTAGGCGTTAGAATGGTTAGGCTATAATCAAGAACCTAGTGAGTAGGGTGACTAAGGAGGTGATTAGTAGGGTACTAGCGTAATTTTGAGGTATTAAAGCTAGAATAAAGGTTGTGAAGGGAGTGGTTTATGACATATTCTTGCTAGTTGATTTCTTATGTTATGTGGTAGGCGCCGAGTTGACCGATGATGTCTGCCAGTACGTGTGGTTTCGTACTAATAATACTCTTGCTATGCCTTTTTGGCATAGTGTGGATGCAGGTTTTGTGATGTTTCATTAGGTGAAGGCGAACAAATCTCCAACACCTTCTATTATCCCCTCTACATGGTGGGAGCTGTGTCATTTATTATTATGTCTAGTTTGTACTCTTAGTAGCTATTGTACATGGTTAGACTATATCCTTTGGGGTGTTAATTACTTTAAAAGTCTTAACCAAAATTGGGTTAAACGTTCTTATTTATTAAATTCCGTTAGTACATTTTATTTCCTTTTTATTTAATTTCTGCATGTTGTAACTGTTGGGATAAGAGGGCTCTCCTACTTAGGTAGTAGTATGTAGGTGCTCGCATGACCCGTGGGTTGGGTCGTGACAGAATGGTTTCCTCTCATTTTTAATCTACAATTTTGTAAGTTTTCTTCTCTTCCTCTTCTTATAACATCTCAAATGTTTTTTTGCAACAATATATTAAGTTCAAATTAAAAATATTCAAGGTGCCACATAAGAAAGAGTTGGTAAATAAATTATAGAAAATCATTCATCAATTCATACTCATATTCACATACATACTTCAATATTGTTTGTATCACTTTAGAACATTAATATCCTTTTAATTAACAAACATATTTTACTATTAATAGTCGCAAAAATGTTAACCTTCATGTTACTTCGGTCATAAATCACAACCGTTCACTTCTTATAAATTCATTGGGATCTCTTTTCTAATGCAATTTGAGATCATTTAATTTTTTCATAAATGATTCGTCTACAATTCATGGACATTTAAATGTGAACTTTGTTTCACACAAAAACTTCTATACACAGAGCGCGAGAATTTTCATTTCGTTTTCTTGTTTTGTGTCTTCAATTAATTTCTTTGTCTTTTCATTCGAGAGAGAGAATATAATTATTAGTTTTCACATAGCGAGTGTACAGTGCCAAATACACACAGAGATTATTTTTTCTAATAAACTTAATTGATCAAGTTGTGATAAAGTCAAAACTAATAAACAAATACAAGAAGGCACATGATCATCTTGGTTTTTCAATTTTTTTTTATTCTTTTACCCTCAAACAAAACAATTTCTTTCTATTTTTTCTAAAATAGCGAGCATCGATGTAGTCCATTGAATTATTAGTTTAAATAGACTATTTCAAAAAATAGATTATAAGTTTTACTTATAATATAATAATATAGCCATGATGATAAATATTTTTTTAATAGGTATGTAAGTATAAGTGAACATAGAAAGTAATGTTTTGGTAATAAGATATTTCAATCAAAAGTTACACTAGAGCGAGTGTAGCATGAGCATGTATTTCGTCTTCCTACTTCATTGATTATGAATTGTGTTCCATATATTTTTATGTTTGTATATTTTCGTTCAGTAAACAATTTCTTGCTATTTTGTGTTCGTTTTAATCTATGAAAATGTTATGACACAAGATACACTCCTTGCTAGCTATATAAAATTAGATAAGAAAATAGTGATTGATCATAAAATAATTTTAAATCAAATTAAGATTTTGTAAATAATACGTTAAATTTTATTCATGAATAAATTTTTTAATTAAAAAATATAATATTTTATATCACAGTACAACTTCTATTACATACTAGATACTAGATACTTTCATTAAACAACAAATTAGTTATTGTATGCGACAAAAGGGAGAAGACTATAACTCTACAAAGATAAGATAGAAACATAAAGAAATAAAAGATTTTTCACCATAGGTAATGTTTTTTTTATATTAGGATTATATTATGCTACTATAATACATATATATATATATATATATCTAAAACAAAGCATTGATTGAGCTAAATATGTGACATACATTATAACAACATTTCACTATAACAACCTAGTTTTCTTTTGAACTAATTTTTGATATTATATTTATTTTTATCTATATAACATTATACCTATAACACTATATTTACTATAGAAGTACTTTTTTTCTAAACAAAAGTATCTATTACGTATAAAGATATAATATGAAAATAAGTACTATTAGTGTCATGCACGTACTAAATATAAAGCATGGATATTTAAGTAAAAAATTATATTTAAATGGTGTCCATCATTTATGATCATAATATTAGAAGAAAAGACTGTTGGTGACCTTTTCTATATTGATATATTTTTTATTTCTTTATAAATGTTTTTTACAATATAATACTACTAAAGAAATGTCACTTTCTCCCCATATTTAAACTTTGAATGTATTTTGAAATGACTAGTCATTTTGATCTCAAAAAACAAGTAAATCTAAGTGTCACGACCCAAGCCGTCGTGATTGGAACCAACACTAATTATCTGGTGGGAAAACCACTACTACAACCCAAACTAAGCAACTAATGGCGGCAATTATATAACAGAATAAAGTTAATTACTAAAAAATGCGGAATTGAATACCTAGAACCTGAAAGTCATTGTACCAAAACTCTACTAACAACACGTCTAAGAACAAGGGGTACAACCCTGAAACTGAACAATACCTTTAACAACTAGTTTGAGTCCAAAAAGAGTGGACTTAAACAAGGAGAACTCAAGGCATCCCGTAAAACTAACTCACCCTTGAATTCAAAACGGTCACTAATCTTCTAGAACATGTATTTAAATAGCCGCCGGAGGATTCCATGTACTCAACAAAATAAGATAAAGTGCAGTATCAGTACACAACCACAATATACTTGTAGGATCACGCGTCTATCCCAACAAGTGAAAAACATATAAGTAACCACAACATTATGAAACAGGAATATACCAAACATAAACATTATCATCATTATTCAGATCTACGAAAAATTTCACAATTCTAAACAATATACAATTAAATCATTTAAAGCAACAAATAGTCTTTCAATATCAATTATCACTAGATATTAATGTAATCATCACAAGTAGATACACAACACAATTCAATGGTCCTCTCACGGAACCCAATTAAATGGTCCTCTCATGGAACCCACATCCAAACTCTTAGCTTGCCGGAACGTGGCAATCTGATCCCATTTTTATGTCGGAACTTGTGCCGAAACGTGACAACCCGATCCAATATTTATGCATGAACTTAGCAATTTGATCCAAGTTAGCTTGCCGGAATGTGGCAATCCGATCCCCATTCAAACAACACAATCACAATAACAAGTACATCATCAAGATCATACAACAAGAGGTGATTCATTTCATACAATTATTCAATTATCGTTATTTACGATTAAGGTGATAAATAATGCAACATTCACATGCATACATGCATTATAATACAATAATTACAAACATATGTCACACATACATGAAATCACAAACATCACCTATCGCAAAATCCAAGCTTAAATCCCCTACGACACTTGAATCTTCCCTTTACAAATTATTTCCGCTTGTTCTAGGTCTACAACAATTAATGTACGGAGGATCGATAATTAAAGGTCTAATTATTCAGATTATAATAAACCCAAAAATCCTAGACCAAACCCAAGATTCTAATACCCAAATTAGGTCTTTTTCCACCAAAATTTATAGATCAAAACCTTTCCATATCGATAATAACCCAAGAAAATAGGTTCTACAAATCGAAAAATGGATTCGGGGTGTTAAATCTTACTTTTACCCTAAAAATGGTGAAAAACTATCAACAACTCGTATAGGGTCACCTCTTTATCTCCCAAAGTCAAAAAGTGCCAAATAAGGTCATTAAGGGTTTATTTACAATTTTAAGTCGAGTTCGGGCCCTCTACAACGCCCAAAATCCCGCTATAGTAGCCTCAACTGAGACTTAATGTACCCATTCATCCTGAAATCATTTTTGAGAGTTCTACTTGCCCGAATTCAATTCCATAAAGTTGTATGGGTTCCTTTTTGTCTTAGCTATCAACACATGTAATCAAATTCATAATTAGATCTTTAATTCAATATCAAATTTTCCCTACACCTTAATGACTTCAATTTCGTCCAAATATGGACTAGGTTGGGAAATTCTACATTACTATGAAAGAGTTTTCTCGCCCCAATTCTTTCCTCATTGGCTTTTACATAATGACGGAATCAGGTCGTTACAATAGATACAAATTTACCCATCACTCGATCCCAAGTAATCAACTAGGAAAGACTTGGCTAAAAAAAGGTAGAGTAGTATATAAAACATCGATTACTAGGGATACTTGTCTCGCATGACCTTCTTACCATATCTAACTACCCCATATGGATTTCGCATCTCCAACCTCAAACCAACAAATTGAATAGCCACACATCCTCTTTTACAATGCCTTAAGGAAGTCATTTGAACATTCGAGTGATAAATATTGTTGTATATAAACTTAACTAATCAACAAAACGAATCCCAATAACCACAAAGTTTATCGTACACATGTTTGCAACATGTTATCAAGGACTTGACACAAACATCAAGACAAATCCTTCTCCATTAAGCATGATAAAATCCTAAAGCAAAACTCGCCACAATTAGAGGTGAACCTTAACGAACCACCACACGCTCATGACACTCAAACAATCATATTCCTTATCAACATCTCCATCTCTCAAGAAATTTCCATAAGCTTAAGTTATAAAAATTTGTCCTTTAGATAACAATTACTCGTTGAGGGATAAGTCAAAGCATACAAAAGGCTACCAACAATGCCATTGAAACATTAGATTTTGTAATTGTATACTACCTCTTATGAACAGTAGAATTGGATTCAATGATCCCCACATTGCACACCACATATTCGATACATGACCTCGACGACAAGATGAAAGTCAAGGTTGTCGGACAACCATAAGTATGCTAGGTAGCTCTTCTATAAATTCTCATAAGCAAGGTGGTAAATGTAAACCCACTAAAATTCTATACAACTCCAAGACAACACCATATAAGTCATGTAAAATAACCACGTCTACCTAACTCATCCCACTCAACCAAGAGAACACTGCAAGATCCCTACATCTAATCCACCACTAGAGATCCATCAACGAGATCCAAAAGAATAGTTTCTAGGGATCGAAAAAAGGATTCAGGGTGTTAAAATTTTACCTTTAGCCTAAAAAATGGTGAATATTATCAAGAAATCGGCTAGGTCGCCTCCTTAGCTCTAAAAATCGAAAAGTGCCAAATAAGATCGTTTAGGAGTTTATTTACGACTTTAAGTTGCGTCGGGGTCGCTACAGCGCCCAAAATCCTACTACAACAGTCTCAAAGGAAACATGATGTACCCATTCACGCTAAGATCATTTTCAAGAGTTCTACTCGCCTGAATTCAATTCCGTAAAGTCGTACGGGTTCCTTATCGACTTAGATATTTACTCATGTAATCAAATCCCTATTTAGATCTCTAATTATTTATCTGAATTTCCCTACACCTTAATGACTTCGATTTCATCCAAATCTAGACTAGGTTGGGAAATTTCAAGTTACTATGAAATAGTTTACTAGCCCCAATTCTCTCTTCATTGAATTTTTCATAACGATGGAATCAGGTCGTTACACTATTAAAATTTGTATTAATCATTTGAAAGCACATTTTCTATGTTCTTTCAATTATAATCATTTATGAAAAAAATTCCATTTTACAACACCATATATGATATGATACACACGTGCAACGCACCATGAAACTAGTGTGTATATATATATATATGTGTGTGTGTGTATATATATATATAGAGAGAGAAAAGGAGATAGAGAGACAGCGAGTTGTAAGCTTAAAGTAAAATAAGACACCAAATATAGAGATGAAAGCAATAGAAACAGAGAGACATGACATAATTGTTGTTCTTATACTTCCAAGAATTCAAATGCTTACAACTTCCAAGAATTCAAATGCTTACACTATGAACTCTAATATCTCTATTTATAGTGTTTCATAGATCCATAGTAAAGGTTTGTCACTCCTTGAGCCTACACATTGGGTGGGTCTGGCACATGAGAACCGTTGCTGGCCCCAAGAAAATCCTTGTCCTGACATACATACTAAGTGGAAGATTTAAACATTAGATTACCTCAAATGAGGAAATTATGAGAAAAGCATCTGCAAGACAAAGCTAAAGGACTCATAACAAATTGTCTGACTATCTATGTCCTCTAAAACAAAGAAGGATGTGGGGACAAGACCTACGACATTCTAATGAACTAACTACTGAAACAAAAGATAAATAGGAGTCCTCAAGACATCAAGGAGGCTCACCAATTGACTTTGAGTGCTCAAATGGATCAACGAGGCACTAGATGATGTTCCTGGTCATCAGTGTCTACATCATAAAATGATGCATGTCAAAAGGCATTAGTACATTGAATGTACGAGTATGAGAGGGGAATACTAAAACATAACGTAAGCTTGAAGATAATTCGAAAGGAATACTTACTTTGGCTTTACTCAACTCATCAATAACTTAACTCAATATAAAGCAATAATACACATGCAATCTATGGAAAACTTTTAAAACACTCGAAAGAGACAGTTTGTTAATGAAATGCAATAACAACTCAACTTACTCATATAATAAAGTAATATAATTTTTTGTGGGAGTTTCTCTAACCGACAACACCACTTTGAGCCTAAGTGGTGAAACAACGTCTTGTCCACGCTACTAGAACTGCCCTATACTTTACCGTCATATAGTACGCATTAACTAAGTGGATTCGCTAGTCTATGCTTATAATCACAAAGGAATCATCTAAAAAGTATGATCATTTACTATTCATTATGGATACATGGTCTATGGAGACTTGAGCTATTATGAACTTGCGTCCCTATATCAATGCTCAATACTATTTCAAAATATACTTAGCTCATGTGTTTTTAGATCAAAACTCTTTCTTTTGTTTGAGATAATTATTCAAAAACTTATGTTAAAATATCTCTTGGAATCGATGTTCCTTTTCTTTCTCTAATGTGAAAACATTTCTAACTTTTGCGAATACTTACTTCCTGTATAATATGTCACATCCAGGGAGCACCCCCTAGACGTAAGCTGCGTCCTCCTCCTCATGGAGTACTAAGACTATCCTCTTAGCATTCATCATTACATTCATAGGTTAAAAATGCACAAAATTTAAAACTTTTCATTTACAATTACTTTAGGAGGTTTACTTAGACCTCTCACCTACACATAATATATTCATAGCGAGTATACATAGACTCTTCGTATAAGAGATTACATAGTCTTCTACTTTTACGGCACATATATATATAAGATACACAATATAGTCTTAAAAGGGATGTCTCATATTAAACCAATTAAAGGGAATAGAACAATATGGGCAAACCCCTTACACAAATGTAGAAATGACACTTAGGGCTTAAAACAATATCTTTGAAACAACATGAATGAAATGATTGTCTTTAGACTATAACAATATAACACACGTAGAGTGACAGAAAATGCATCAACCTCGGAACTTGAGGAGATACCCACACTTTGACAAATGATCCAAAGCGTCCTTCAAAAGTGGTCATAAACCCTTCAACGACCGAAACCTAAAATGTTGGGGAAAAGGGATAAATAGGGGTTAGCACATCACTTGTACTATGTATGGAAAATTATGCACACTCAACATAGAAATCATGCTAAAAAGGGACATTTGACAAAAGCATGCAAAGTTACTTTGAAAAGCCTTATGCAAAATCCAAGAACACATATAAGGTAATAATCATATAATTCTTATGATACAAGCACATTCATCACAAGACCAACCTACTCAAATTAAGCCAAGTCAACATGTTCATAGCATAATATAATTCATAACCAATGTAACTCTAACATAATGTCATAACCACAAAACATATTTATGAGTCCATAACATTACAACATAAATAAGACCATTATCTATAACCCTCACCAAGTCTACTAGCGCAATGGTCAAGTGAAGCTGCACAACCTCAATCAACCAAGCAAACTAGCCAAAGAATCATGAATAATGTCTATCTTCACATATCATAGCATTATAAATATTCATCCACATATTTATCAATATAGACCATTAACATAAGGAATCAACATAAGAATAACAATCATCTCATAAGAGCATAACACTAAGAATCACTTCATAGGATTTCCCTCAAGGCCAACTAGTGCAATGCATAGGTAGAGTCCCATAGCCCTACCTAGACTAAGTCAATACCCTTAAGTCCTCCTAGCTAGAGTTCACTTTATTACTTCATTTTACCTTCGGGAACATGTTTCCTTAACCGAAATAGACCACATGAGCTAATGTGGAATCCGGTGTCATGGAAACCTACACCGAAAGAAGGTGGACAACTTTCCAAGGTAGTACCAAAACATGAACATAGCATCTAGGTGGATCCACTAGCTAGTATTTCTATGGGGGAAACATAGTTCAAGAGCTAGAAGATGTGTTTGGGACCCTCTTTATGCTACATACTGTCACGACCCTCAAGTACACCCTAGAAGTTAGAGCATCCTTGAGTTTGTCACACGGCAAATGAGACTTCAAGAAGTCTCAATTAAGCCTCTCGTACCTTTCATTGCATAATAAACATTCTAAAATGAGTAAGAATTTAAAACTTTCCTCACACACGAAGAACTCTTTCTATAAACAATACGCAAACGGAGGACTTTTATTTAAAACATTAAGCCTTTACAATATCCCTTTGAACCATCTAAAATTTGGAGTATACAATACTTGGGATTAAGCCCATACAAGACATAAAGTAAAGACTTAAGACATAACGGATCATGTGGATATTGTCCTCGAATAGATGAGGACTCAACAATACTTCATCTTCAAACCTTAGAAACCTATCAATCCTCTATGGGACACCATGACTTCCAATTCCATACACTTTAGTCAAAAAGGGAAAAGAAGGGGTTAGCACATTAGATGTACTAAGTATGGAAGCCATGCAAAAACCATGAAAAAGGGACATTTAGTCAATAACATGCTTTTCATGAATTTTGATTAGAACCTCATACTATAATCATAAGAACAACATTTAACACTTTAGAAATACATAAGAAATCATTTAAGAAATTAATCACATTTTAATAGTCACTTTCCAATAACTCACTTCACTGAACAGTGATGTTCCTTCACTGTTACAATGAAGTACTTAGCCTTCACATTTGCCATCTTCTAGAATGTAGTCAACCCGCTAAAAGCTATCCTAAGACTAACTTAAGTTACACAAAGAGAGACCGCCCATACACCCTCTTAAAGCATGCCTAAACGATCCTTAAGACTACTTAGAATGAGACACATACACACTTACAATACATCAAACACATGAACATGAGATCCTCCTACAAAAGGTGATTCCAAGGTTCACTTGGGTGAGTGTGGAGCGACCTCCAATACAATCCATTTCACACACACAAGGGATCCTATAGACTACCTAAGATAGAATCATTCTCACTTAATACCATGACATACATCAAACATGACATTCTCCTTTCAAAGGTTATCCAAAGACCCACTCAAGTAACTCAAGAAGAGAATGTCCATAGTTAACCTCTTCAAGATTACCTAAGTAGTCCTTAAGACTTACCTAAGTTTCGATGTCTACACAACCAATAAATTTCCTTAACTAGAATCATCACTAAGACTTATCTAAGTAAGATATGAAGTGACCATTCCCTTGCCCCCTTCATACCTTAACTAGACAACCCTTAACTACTCTAGATAAGTACTTATTCACTTAACATTCTTTCTTAACTTAAGTCATTACATTCGTTAGTTAATTTAAGAGACATTCATCACATAATGACATTCAAGTAATGGTCTTGAAGAAGACCTAGGGACTCTCACTAACATCTTCAAAGCCTATTGTGCAATGTCTACATAGCGTCCCATACCACTACCTAGACTTCATAGAACTCCTCCAACACTAGTAAGTATCCCACATGATGAGAATAGACAATAACCGACATAGACCATGTTAGCAAAGCATGGAATTTAGAGTTATATCCTACTCCGATGAGGTTGTTCTACTTGCCAATGGTAGAACGTGGACACATCCCATGTAGGCACATGGTTATGGAATATGAAGGGCTTACTTTGGACTCTAGTCTCGTTCTTCACTAGAGCTACTTCCCTTACCATACTCACTCGGTGCTAGCCTCCATTCTCATAGATTACATCACATTAAGGCTCATTCAAAGGGTTTTACATCATGTTCATAATCCAATCACATTTACCCTACCAAAGAGGTCCTCAACGGGCTGCCTTCCAATGGTGACAAGAAGCTCATCATGACTTTCTTAAGTATTGATATGATGTTGTTCCAGCCAATCAACCTTAAGTCCATCATTACATTACTTGAAGGATACCATTACGGCTTTCGACTTCAAGTTTCATGACCGTAGCTTCTAGGTCATAAGGGACCCTCTTATCATCATTCAAGGTCTCACATCATTCATACATTTAATACTAAGACGCTTTAGCTTCCTAAGTCAAGACATCACATATTCATATTCATACATGCATCAAGTAAGGGATACAAGTCTACCTAAACAAGACACAACATACTTTACTTTAGCACATATTACATGTTATTCTAGAAGCACATAAGGACAACCATTATCATCATTAAATCAACCTATACACTACTATATCACCATTATAGACTTCACATAGCTAAGTAGAAATAATCATGCATTCAACTCTATGACTACACACATGAACATAGTCCTAGTCTAACATGATCACCTAAATAGCATCAATGGAAGAACACATACTTTCACATTATTTCAGATATAGCTTGATATGATCTTACATCACAAAATTAAATACACAAATAATCATATTACTTCAAGTAGTGCCGATAAGGCCATGATCATCATAATACTTAAAATGACGCCGACAAGGCCAAATCAATCACATAACACCGCCACCATAAGTGGACTATACCAATAACACATAATTCAAGAGTTAAATTACAATAGTTATACATAATAATAGGAGAGTTAGGGCAGCATACCACCCACTTGATCTCACCACTTCAATCCAAAGCTAAATCATCCAATTCAATATTATAAGGCCCTTACCCATGACCATGAACATCAATCCAAAGCATAAATCATAATACTCAATGAATCTAAGTTAATTCAAAATAGATTAACCAATATAAGAACAATTAGATATCAATTGAAGATAATCCTTACATCATTAGAAAGCCCATAGAAATCTAGACTATAATCTATAAGCATTAAGTTAATATCAATTCAATAAGCTTAACATTCAATAGATCTAAGAGTATTCATTACTCAATTAATCAAATTGAAACAGCCAATACACCATACATACATATTCTATACATGAATCAAAAGCCCATAACAATCTACACATGAATTCATTAATCTCAAAGAATAATCAATTCACCCATATTTTAGTGAAATCAAGAGATTTGAGAAGGTCAAGGGTTCGTGGAGAATTTCATTGGAAAACATCAATTATACATCAATAACATCATATCTTAAGCTTTGAAAACATTTCATGCAAGAAACCAAGACTTAGAGTAGAAATTGGACTTTTTCATCTTTTTGAAATCTTTGAAAATCATCTTTGAAATTTGCTCTAAGGTGACTGCAAGCCTTAGATGAAGGCCTACCATACCTTATTTTAAGAACCCAGATCTAATTGAAGAAGAAATTCCATTGAAGACCCAACTTCAAGCTTCATCTTCACTTTGAACTCTCATGGAGGTTTTTGGAGAAACTTTAGGAGGGAAGGGGTTTTGATCTTAGTGTTAGGGTTTAAATGAGAGTTTAATCACTTATATACTCTTAAAGTACCCCTAAACACTTAAAACAACGGTCACTTAAAACAACCGTCCCCACATTTTATAAGACTTTGGGTGAATTTCCCAAAATCCCCATGTTATAACAGAAAAACTGGCAGCAACTCACAGCAACATCGACACCTCACCATCGACGGTCCGTGGTGAGACCACGCCCCGTTGATGGGGTCTCATTGTTTGCTCCTGATGCTCCTCAACCCTCACACTTTCAGTCTCCATCGACGAGACCCATCGACGGGCCGTCGCCTGGTCGACCGGCCGTCGTTTGGGTCGTCGTTTGGCACTGCCTGGCAGTGTTGACCTCCAAGTAGGGGTCCTCCTCTAGGGCCCCTTGTGGATCCTACATGGAGCCATACCCGGACGTTTCAAACCCAAACATGTATGTATACCAGTTTAGGACCTTCGACATGAGTTTCATCCAAAACGAACACGTAAAACTCTACGAAACATGCTTAGACACACAAGGTCATTTCAAGGCACATCTTTCGAACGTCATGGACGTTCTTGAGCGTTTGACCTCCCAACTTCACGAAACTTGAAACACTGTCTATATATACCATATACACTAACTTAAGGACAATATAAGCTCATGTATTACGCATAAACACATACAACCACGTATGAGGCACTTAGGTGACTTAGTCGTCGAACGTCTTGGTCGTCCCTTGACTTTTGACTTCCAATGCACCTAAACTCTTATATACTGCCTCAATAACACTTTATAGACCATTTTAGGACCTTAGACCATCATGACAACCTCGTTACGTTCTAGATTCACCTAAGTCATTTTCGAGACCTTACAATATCCCCCACTTGGACAACATTCGTCCTCGAATGACACTTGCCACTCTACGAACACTTCCAAGTATACAGATTCAATTAGAAGCTCATAACCATACCACATAACTCACAATCGACGAGAAAACATCAGTTAAACATAAGCAAGAGATTCACAACACAACAAGAAACTAGAATAGATTCTATAACTCATCATGCTATATAACTCACATTCTTCATTCCAAATAGGAAAACATCATTTTATATTCATTATCATACTCATATGCATCAGTTCTAACAACATTATAACAATTTTAGACCAAAGAATCAATTAGTCAATTTTCAAAAAAAATCACAGTGAACTGGAAGTGCATTACAGTGAATTGACAACTTTTGCAAAAATGCAATTTTTAGGCAATTTCATGATATAAACATGCTTATATGCAAGGTAAATTCATATAAACACCTTTTACAACAAAATCATGACTTCATAAAATACAAAATGTAAGAAGTGAATGAAATTCAATTTCAACCAAGCATGCATATCATAAGGAGAATGTTTGGAACTCATTTTCCACAAAAGACTCCTACACAAATCAAGTTACTAAGAACTCTGTGTTTTAGGCTTCAATAAACACATAACTAAAGGTTAAGGTCAACATAACATCGACCTCACTTAGGAGAAACCCATTTTAAGGTCAACATAACATCGACCTCAAGGAACTCCCTCAAGGCACCTTAAACCTTACTAATACTTTCTCACCCAAAGTCTAGTTCATGAAACTATAGAATCTCAAAGATTCAACCATATAACCACTACATCCCCCTTACTATGAGAAACTCACCATTACTCTTTCAAAACTCTTCACTTCCTTTACACTTCTAACTTTATACCTTACCATTCTTTTTTTCCAATTACACTACCCTTCCAAAGGTAACTAAACCAATCTAAGGTCATCAACACCATCTTTCAAACCTCATCTGACAAGCCACATCTCATCTTTTCTCTCCCTCAACCCAATCTTTATAAAGTCACACTCAAATGACCAAACACATAAGGGAGACAAGGGAAACACCATATACAAGGCTCTTAGGCACGATTAGATGAATGAAAAAGTGTAACTTTCCTAGCACCCAATATACTCCTATTCATAATGTGGCGTACTTCACATTATAAACAAGACTCTATTAGATGTGGTTCATGAGACAACTACGACATTCCCAAATCTTATGCTCTGATACCAAGCTTGTCACGACCCTCAAGTACACCCTAGAAGTTAGAGCATCCTTGAGTTCGTCACACGGCAAATGAGACTTCAAAAAGTCTCTGATAAGCCTCTCGTACCATTCATTGCATAATAAACATTCTAAAATGAGTAAGAATTTAAAACTTTCTTCAAACACGAAGAACTCTTTCTATAAACAATACGCATATGGAAGACTTTCATTTTTAAAAAATTAAGCATTCACAATATCCCTTTGAACCATCTAAACTTTGGAGTATACAATACTTGGGACTAATCCCATACAAGACATAAAGTAAAGACTTAAGGCATAACGGATCATGTGGATATTGTCCTCGAATCGATGAGGACTCACCAATACTTCATCTTCAAACCTTAGAAACCTATCCATCCTCCATGGGACATCAAGACTTCCAATTACTACACTTTAGTCAAAAAGGGAAAATAAGGGGTTAGCACATTAGATGTACAAAGTATGGAGGCCATGCAAAAACCATGAAAAAGGGACATTTAGTCAATAACATGCTTTTCATGAATTTTAATTAAAAAATCATACTATAATCATAAGAACAACATTTAACACTTTATAAATACATAATAAATCATCTAAGCAATTAATCACATTTTAATAGTCACTTTCAAGTAACTCACTTCACTGTACAGTGATGTTCCTTCACTGTTACAGTGAAGTGCTTAACATTCACATTTGCCATCTTCTAGCATGTAGTCAACCCACTAAAAGCTATCCCAAGACTCACTTAAGTCACACAAAGAGAGACCACCCTTACACCCTCTCAAATCATGCCTAAACGATCCTTAAGACTATTTAGAATGAGACACATACACACTTACAATACATCAAATACATGAACATGAGATCCTCCTACCAAAGGTGATTCCAAGGTTCACTTGGGTGAGTGTGGAGCGACCGCCCATACAATCCCTTTAACACACACAAGGGATCCTATAGACTACCTAAGATAGAATCATTCTCACTTAATACCATGACATACATCAAACATGACATTCTCCTTTCAAAGGTTATCCAAAGACCCACTCAAGTAACTCAAGGAGAGAATGTTCATAATTGACCTCTTCAAGATTACCTAAGTAGTCCTTAAGACTCACCTAAGTTTGGATCATGTCTACACAACCAATAAATTTCCTTAACTAGAATCATTACTAAGACTTATCTAAGTAAGAGATGAAGTGACCATTCCCTTTCCCTCTTCATACCTTAACTAGAAAACCCTTAACTACCCTAGATAAGTACTTATTCATTTAACATTCTTTCTTAACTTAAGTCATTACATTCCTTAGTTCATTTAAGATACATTCATCACATAAGGACATTCAAGTAATGGTCTTGAAGAAGACATAGGGACTCTCACTAACATCTTCAAAGCCTATTGTGCAATGTCTAGATAGCGTCCCATACCACCACCTAGACTTCATAGAACTCCTCCAACACTAGTAAGTATCCCACATGATGAGAATACGAAATAACCGACATATACCATGTTAGAAAATCATAGAATCCGGAGTTCTATCCTACTCCGATGAGGTTGTTCTACTTGCCAATTGTAGAACGTGGATACATCCCATGTAGGCACATGGTTAAGGAATATGAAGGGTTACCTTTTACTCTTGTCTTGTTCTTCACTAGAGCTACTTCCCTTACCATACTCACTCGGTGCTAGCCTCCGTTCTCATAGATTACATCACATTAAGGTTCATTCAAAGGGTTTTACATCATGTTCCTAACCCAATCACATTTACCCTACCAAAGAGGTCCTCTAGGGGCTGCCTTCCAATGGTGACAAGAAGCTCCTCATGACTTTCCTAAGTATTGATATGATGATGTTCCAGCCAATAAACCTTAAGTCCATCATTACATTACATGAAGGATACCATTACGGCTTTCGACTTGAAGTTTCATGACCTTACCTTCTAGGTTCAAGGTTTCACATAAGGGACCCTCTTATCATCATTCAAGGTCTCAGATCATTCATTACATTTAAGACTAAGACGCTTTAGCTTCCTAAGTCAAGACATCACATATTCATATTCATACATGCATCAAGTAAGGGACACAAGTCTACCTAAACAAGACACAACATACTTCACTTTAGCACATATTACATGTTATTTTAGAAGCACATAAGGACAACCATTATCATCATTAAGTCACCCTATACACTACTATATCACCATTATAGACTTCACATAGCCAACTATAAACAATCATGCATTCAACTCTAAGACTATACACATGAACATAGTCCTAGTCTAACAGGATCACCTAAATAACATCAATAGAAGAACACATACTTTCACATTATTTCACATATAGCTTGATATGATCTTACATCACAAAATCAAATACACAAATAGTCATATTACTTCAAGTAGTGCCGACAAGGCCATGATCATCATAATACTTAAAATGACGCCGACAAGGCCACATCAATCACATAACACTGCCACCATAAGTAGACCGTACCAATAAAAAATAATTCAAGATCTAAATTACAATAGCTATACATAATAATCAGAGAGTTAGGGAAGCATACCACCCACTTGATCTCACCACTTCAATCCAAAGCTAAATCATCCTATTCAATATCATAAGGCCCTTACCCATGGCCATGAACATCAATCCAAAGCGTAAATAATAATACTCCATGAATCTAAGTTAATTAAATATCGATTTACCAATCTAATACCAATTAGATATCAATTGAATACAATCCTTACATCATTAGAAAGCCCATAGAAATCTACACTAGCATATATAAGCATAAAGTTAATATCAATTCAATAAGCCTAACATGCAATAGATCTAAGAGTATTCATTACTCAATTAATCAAATTGAAACATCCTATACACCATACATACATAATCTATACATGAATCAAAAGCCCATAACAATCTACACATGAATTCATTAATCTCAAAGCATAATCAATTCACCCATATTTTAGTGAAATTAAGATATTTGAGAAGGTCAAGGGTTCATGGAGATTTTCATTGGAAACCATCAATTATACATCAATAACATCATATCTTAATATTTGAAAATGTTTCAAGCAAGAACCCAAGACTTAGAGTAGAAATTGGACTTTTTCATCTTTTTGAAATCTTTGAAAATCACCTTTGAAATTGGCTCTAAGGTGATAGCAAGCCTTAGATAAAGAACTCAAACTTTAAGGCTCCATCAATGAGACGCATCGACTGGCCGTCGCCTGTTCGATCAGCCATCGTTTGGGTCATCGTTTGGCACTGCTTGGCAGTGTTGAGCTCCAAGTTGTGGTCCTTCTCTAGGGCCCCTTGTGGGTCCTACATGGAGTCGTACCCAGACGTTTCCAACCCAAACATGTACATATACGAGTTTAGGACCTCCCACATGAGTTTCATCCAAAACGAATACGTAAAACTCTACGAAACATGCTTAGATACTCAAGGTCATTTCAAGGTACATCTTTCGAACGTCATGGACATTCTTGAGCATTTGACCTCCAAACTTCACGAAACTTTACACACTGCCTATATACACCATATAAACTCATTTAAGGACAATATAAGCTCATATATCACACATAAACACATATAACCACATATGAGGCACTTAGGTGACTTAGTCGTCGAACGTCTTGGCCGTCCCTTGACGTTTGACTTCCAATGCACCTATTCTCTTAGATACTGCCCCAATAATACTTTATAGACCATTTTAGGACCTTATACCATCATGACATCCTCGTTAGGCTCTATTTGAAACTAAGTCATTTTTAGGACCTTACATATGCATTATAGTCTCCAATCTCATGAGTACAATAGTGATTCTACCTTTCCTATGTGGGAAGGGACACTCCTCTCTACTAGTTCACTTGGTTCTAAGCTAGAGTCCCTTTTGAAATATCTTTACTTAACAATCATAACTTAGTTTAGGTCATAGGAGAATAGAACCTTATATATTAATAGTCATTAGCTTATTGGGAATTGCATGAGAACAACTTTCAATACAACCCTTCACATTAGAGATTAACACATTAACATCAACATAATATAATAAGGCACATAGGTGCTTCATCACCAACCTTATATCAATTCATCTTGAGCATAATCTCATAATCATATAATCAATACATCTCAATTTCAACATCATACCAACCCTACTTAATCAATTACAAAAAAACTTCAATTGAACTTCATCACCAAGTACAAGCCATTATATTCGAAGTTAAGGTTTGAGATCATAAAGTCGTACCAAATCTCCTTCCAAAGTCATTATCCATGGTCTTATCATAAACCAACTAATATCATCCAATAATAGGTGTAATAACATCATACAATAGTAAATAACACAATCGCTAAGTCAATTGCATCATCACTATCCCAATTAACTTCAATTCATAACCTAAGGTTAGGGGGGGAAAGTTCATCATGATATCTTCAAGAAATAGATCCAATCCCAACAATACCTTACCCTAGGCATCCCATGAATAAATTAGAATAGATTAAACAAGTCTAACAATTAATACATTCATCAATTTCCACCAATCCATAAGCAAGATCCAAAATTTGGGGAAATTGGGGAAGGGGACATGATCCACACGAAATTCTCTTAATTAACATCAATTACTCAACAATCTATACTTAACTATACATAGGTAATAATAATTAGTAGTGATCATTCATCAATTTCAAGTTTAGAAGAAAACCCATTTGTAGAAGAAAACCCTTGGAAATGGGTTATTTAGAAATCAACTTTGAGAGGACCTCTGTGGGAATTCGAAGAGTGAAGAACCCATACGTTAATGAAGATTAATCCACGAAATTCAAGTGAAATCCTAGTGAAATTAGTCTTCTTCTTCAAGAGTTTTCTTCTTCCTTCAATGGAGGTTTAATAGAGAGAGAATGTATAAAGAGGTGAGAGCTTTTGGATTTTGATTTGGAGATTTTCTTTGAGGAGTAAAATGTGTGTGAAACTGATCTAAAATCAATAGATAGACCCCCCATGAAATACCCAAAAGACCCCTCACTTAAGTTGACCCTTTAATAAAGTTAAACTTGAATTCCAAATTATTGATTTTCGTCGGGGAACAACTCCGCGACGCAGAGCTGCTCCCGCATGATTTTCTAAATTAATTTTTGAGACAGTAGATTCCGCGACCTGCCCGCGATGCAGACTTGAAATTTTGACCAAAGTCCCACCAAGTCCGTGACGCGAACACATTTCCTCTATGTGTATTTTTTCTGCTTTTTTTTTAGCTTGCTTAGACCTGTTTGGGGGGTCGTACCTGGACGTTTCCACCATATAAACATGGTTTTACCTATTAAAATTTATTTTATAAGTTTTAGACTCATACAACACCTCTAAACCTATCCGAAACCTAAGGACGTTTCACAAGTTAAATTAGACTAGCTTGGACGTCTTGGACGTTTCTTGACGTCTTGAATCTAAAACTTCCTAAATGGATTATAATCATTATTTTAGTTTTAGAAACAGTGATTTAAGGTTTATTTCATCATGTGAGGCTATAGCTTAGGTCATGGACTTTCAGAGTGTTACATTATCCCCCCTCAGGAACATTCGTCCCCGAATGACACAAAAATCTTTTGTAGGGAGAAAATGACTCAATACAAGCAGCCCAACCAATGTGTATATAATGAGTCACAACTCATAGGAGTACTTCACAATTCCATTCAACAAATATTAACGACAACATGACAAAACATGAGTTTCAACACAATCAACATAACAACATGACATTTACACAAAGTAACTGAAAGCATCAATTACTTCATATAAGAGCTCAACATTACCACATGACAAATTTCCTTCTCAACAACAACATGAGCTCAACACAACATGTAGTGGCACTTATGCCAAAATTTCTTTCAAAACACATCAATCATGCTCAATATCATTTTATAATGTTAACATCATACCAAATACACAAATAAGTGCAAAATTGAGCAAAAGAGCCTTTTCACATGATACTTTATTTTAGCAAAAACTTTTATCAGAAATATGCATATCTTTGCAAAACAAGTAAATTTAAATTTATTATTTATTTTAATTATTAGTAGGAACAACTAACCTTAATCAATAAAGATGAGGGTAACGGGACTTCATGTCGACCTTGGCCTCCCATGTTTCTCCCTCAACTAGGTGGTTCCTCCATATGAATTTTACGGAGGCCACCTCTTTGTTCCTTAATTTCTTCACTTGACGATTAAGGATTTCAACCGGAACCTCCTCATAGGATAAAGTCTATTTTACACCTAAACCCTCAATAGGGAGAATGGACTCGGGATCACATACACTTCTTAAGCATGGAAACATGGAACACCAGATGAACCGAAGTCAATTCACTAGGTAATGTCAACTTGTATGCAACCTTTCTAACCCTTTGTAAAATTTCATAGTGACCCACATAATGAGGACTCAACTTCCTTTTCTATCTAAATCTCACCACTCCTTTCATGGGTGAAATTTTTAGATACACCTAATCCCCCCTCTTCAAATTATATGTTCCTTCGCCTATGGTCGGCATAAGACTTTTACCCACTTAGGTTATTTTCAATTGGTTCCTTATAATATGAACTTTCTCCAAAGTCTTATAAATAAATTCGGGATCAAAGAGTGAAGACTCTCCCACTTCAAACCAGCCAATTGGAGATCTACTTCTCGTACCACACAAGGCCTCAAAAGGAGCCATAGATATAGTTGAATGGTAACTATTGTTATAAGAGAACTCAATCAAAGTCAAGTGTTTATCCCAAATCCCTTGAAATCAATTATACAAGATCTAAGCATATCATTAAGGTTTTAAATAATACGCTCCGCTTGACCATCTGTTTGGGGATGAAAAGCGGTGCTTAACTTCACCTTTGTACCCAACCCTTTTTGGAATGACCTCTAAAACCTAGATGTGAAATGTGCACCCCTATCCGTATGATGGATAACAGAATACCATGGTGACACACAAAATAATCTATGAAGATCCTTGAATAATCCTACGCTGAGTTTGTGTCCGAGGCAAACCTACCATGAAATCCATATTAATGTTTTCCCACTTCCAAGTGGGAACTTGTATTTCTTGAAGTAAACCACTTGGATTTTGGTGCTCGGCTTTCACTTGTTGGCAATTTGGACATTTTGCAACAAATTTTGCTATGTCCCCTTTTAAGCTTTACCACCAAAACACTTCTCTAAGGTCATGATACATCTTTTTAGAACCCGGATGATTGGAATAATGGGAACCATGAGATTTCTCAAGAATCCGGTTTCTCAAGTCATCAACATTGGGCACACACAACCTTCCTTGATACCTCAAGATACCATCCCCCCCTAAGGAGAATGACTCATTAAGCTTACCAAGAACCGATTCCTTAAATTCCATCAATGATTTATCAAGTTGTTACTTAGACTTCACCTCAACCACCAAAGACGATTCGGAGTTATGATGGACCATAAAACCACCATTTGGAGAATCTTCCAATCTAACACTCAAACGAGCCAACCTGTGAACATCTTTCACTAGGTATTTCTTGGCTTCTTCTACATGAGACGCACTACCCATGGTCATACGACTTAGAGCATCCGAAACCACATTGGCTTTGCTGGGGTGGTAGAAAACACTCATGTTTTAATCTTTCAACAATTTCGACCACCTTCATTACCGGAGATTTAACTCCTTTTGATTAAATACATATTGAAAACTCTTGTGGACGGTATACACATAAACATGGACACCATACAAATAATGCGTCCATATTTTCAAGGAAAATACCACGGTTGTTAACTCAAGATCATGAGTTGGATAATTCTTCGTATGCACCTTAAGTTGTCTAGAAGCATGAGATACTACTTTCCCATGTTTCATAACAACACACCCTAAGCCCACTTGGGATGCATCATAATATACAACGACGCCATTAGTACGCTCCAGCAAAGTCAAGACCGGAGCGAAAGTAAGCCTATCTTTTAAGATTTGTAAGCTTCTTTGACATGCCTCCGACCACTCAAACCTCACACTCTTTTGGGTCTAAGTAGTCAAGGGAGAAGAAATGGACGCAAAACCATCCACGAACCTCCAATAATTTCCCACTAGACCCAAAAACTTCTAATGTCGGTTGGAATCAATGGTCTTGGTCAATTCTCTACCGCCTTTCTTTTCCTTGGATCAACCTCAACTTCCTCACTAGAGATGATATGACCAAGAAACGCCACCAACCTCAACCAAAACTCACATTTTCTATACTTGGCAAATAGTTGGTTTTCATTAAGCACTTGCAACACCACTCTTAAATGGTCCATGTGTTCACCCTCATTTTTCGAATATACCAAGATGTCTTCAATGAAGACAATGACAAATGAATCTAGGTAACTCCGAAACACCCTATTCATTAGGTCCATAAATGCTGACGGGGCATTAGTGAGACAAAAAGTCATTTATTGAAACTCATAGTGACCATACCTAGTTTGAAATGCCGTTTTTGGTATATCCTCACCTTTCCCCCTAAGTTGGTGATACCCCGATCTCAAGTCAATCTTAGAAAAGTAGCTTGCCCCTTGGAGTTTATCAAACAAGTAGTCAACCCGAGGGAGAGGATACTAATTCTCAATAGTGACTTTATTGAGTTTGCGATAATGAATGCACATTTTAAGGGACCCATCCTTCTTCTTCACAAACAATATCAGAGCACCCATGGAGAAATACTAGGTCTAATAAAGCCTTTGTCTAGAAAGTCTTTGAGTTGAGCCTTAAACTCTTTCAATTCGGCCGGATCCATCTGATAAGGATGAATTGAATGGGGTTGGTATCCGATAGCAAGTCAATACCAAAATCAATTTTCGTTCGGGAGAAATTCTAGGAAGATAATTAGTAAAGACCTCCGGAAATTCCTTCACTACGGGGACCAACTCAATGGGAGGATTTTTGGAGTTTAAATCTTTGACTCTTACAATATGGTATAAACACCTTTTTGAGATCACCTTACAAGCCTTTAGACAAGAAATGATACGACCTCTAGATTTAGAATTACCCCATTTCCACTCCAAAACGAGTTCATTAGGAAAATTGAATTTGACAATTCTTGTTCTACAATCAATGGAAGCAAAACAATCATGCAGCCTATCCATCCCCAAAATGACATCAAAATCAACCACATAAAGTTCTACTAATTCAACATGAATAACTCTATTGGTCAACTTTATAGGACAATTCCTATATACCCTCTATGCAACCACCGACTCACCCTCCCGGTTGGACACCATTAAAGGTTCATTCAAGATATCGGGCAAAATATCAAACCTTCTAGCTACTAAAGGAGTAACAAAAGATAGGGTAGCACATGGATCAAGTAAAGCATAAACATCAATAGAGAAAACTTGTAACATACCGGCACCACATTGGGAGAACTCTCTTGTTTACCCCTAGAGCGAATATAAAAGCGATTCTTCTTTGGAGCATCAACATTAGAACCACTAGTTTGAGATTGCCCACACCCTTTGTCTTACCCCTTCAAATTAGGGCAATCCCTAACCTTGTGGCCACTCTTGCAACACCCAAAGCAATTGTCCGTCCCAACAAGGAAATCACCATAATGCTTCTTGACACACTTTCCACAAGTTGGCTTCTTGCTTGGTGAGTTATTACCTATTCCCTTTTGAGACTTAGGGTTAGGCACCCTATCATCACGAGCCTTGGGAAATTTGGAGGGAAATTGATTAGAAAGCCTCTTCTTGAATCTAGACTTGTCTTGAATGTCAAGCCTACCCTTTGAAGAACCCCATCATAAGACCTTGCCTTCTTGGCCTCTATATTGTTCTTTATTAGCGTAATTTCTTCCACTTGTTGAGCATTAACCATGAGACGAGAGATATTCATATTATAATGAAGCATAGCCGAACGACATTCTTCAACCAAGTCTTTGGACACCCCCGTAGTAAAATGACTCATCTAATCCCTTGAGTTAGACACCAAGAATGGAGCATACTTGAACAATTTAGTGAATTTCAAGGAATAGTCAAGTACACTCATACCTCCTTGACGAAGGTTGATGAATTCTTCCACCTTGGCTTCCCTCAACTCTCTAGGAAAGAAGCTATCAAGTAAGGCCTTCATGAAGATCTCCCAAGTCACTAGACCACCTCTTAATGCCCAATTATCCCTCCATTGCACGTACCAAGTTTGAGCAAGATCTTTGAGTTGATAAGTCGCCAACTCGGCCTTCTCAATTGAGGTCAATCCCATATCATAGAGAATATTATAGACCTCATCGAGAAAATCTTGAGGGTCCTCATCCGACCTCGACCCAAATAACACAGGTGGATTCATTCTAGTTAAGTCTCTTAAATGAGAGGCCATAAATGTTAGCATATTGAGGCACTAGAGGTCCAACCTCCCTGTTCACTTGGGCCGTCATGGCTTGGACTTAAGAAGTGACGACATTATCTTGAGAGGTCATGGATTGGGCCGAATTGACAAAAGTTGCCCTTATCTTTCCATCGGTCATTGGTGGTGGAACAACCAGAACTTGATCACCCGTAGAAACTTCTTCAAGTGGAGGCACTTGGTTGTCTTATGGAGGCACTTGGTTGTCATGAGCTCCTAGCCATTTCTTCATCGCCCTTCTAACAGCTTCTCTTCGAGTATTCATACCTATAACAACGATACGAGGTTTAGGTGAAAGCACATAATAAGACTCTAGAGGCACGACACAGGAATTCAAGGAGAAGAGACTTTCTAAGCATCACATAGTTTCTCGTTCATAAGTGTGGCGCACTTCACAATTATGAATAAGAATCTACATAGATGTGGTTTAATGATACATCGTTTCCAGGGATATTTAACCTCATGCTTTGATACCAAGTTTGTCAGTTCCGGGGATCACCCCCTAGAAGTAACCGTCATTGCCGTCCTCACAGAGGAGTAAGACTAGCCTCTTAGCATTCATCATTACATTCATAGGGTAAAAATGCGTAAAATTTAAAACTTTTCATCTACAATTACTTCATGCGGTTACTTAGATCTCTCGCTTACACATAATATATTTATAGCGAGTATACATACACTCCTCGTATAAGAATATTACATAGTCTTCTACTTTTATGGAACATATATATATATATATATATATAAGATAGCCAATATAGTCTTAAAAGGGACGTCTCATATTAAACCATCAAAACTGAATAGAACCATATGGTCAAAGCCCTTACAAAAATGTAGAAATGCCACTTAGGGCTTACAACAATATCTTGAAAAAACATGAATGAAATGATTGTCTTTAGACTATAACAATGTAACATAGGTAGAGTGACAAAAAAGGCATCATCCCCGGAACTTGAGGACATACCCACACTTAGAGAAATGATCCAAGCCTTCATTCAAGTTGTCACAAAACCTTCAATGTCCGAAACCTAAACTGTTGGGCAAAAGGGAGAAATAGGGGTTAGCACATCACTTGTACTAAGTATGGAAACATATGAACACTCAACATTGAAATCATGCTAAAAATGGACATTTGATAAAAGCATGTAAAGTTACTTTGAAAACCCTTATGCACAATCCAAGAACACATATAAGGTAATACTCATATACTTCTTATGAGACAAGCACATTAATCACAAGACCAACCTACTCAAGTTAAGCCAAGACAACATGTTCATAGCATAATATAGTTCATAACTAATGTAACTCTAACATAACGTCATAACTACAAAACATATTCATGAGTCAATAACACTACAACAAAAATAAAACCGTTATCCATAGCCCCTTACCAAGTCTACTAGTGCAATGGTCAAGTGAAGCCCCATAACCTCACTTAACCAAGCAAACTAGCCAAAGGATCATGAATAATGTATATCTTCACATATCATAGCATTATAAGTATTCATCCTCATATTAAGCAATATAGACCATTAACATAAGCAATCAACATAAGCATAACATTCATCTCATAAGAGCATAACACATAAGAATCACTTCATAGGATTTCCCTCAAGGCCAACTAGTGCAATGTATATGTAGAGTCCCATACCCCTACCTAGACTAAGTCAATCCCCTTAAGTCCTCCAAGATAGAGTTCACTTTATTACTTCATTTTACCTTTGGGAACATCTTCCCTTAACCGACTTAGACCACATGATCTAATGTGGAATTCGGTGTCATGGAACCCTACACCAAAAAAGGTGGACGACTTGTCAAGGTAGTACCAAAACATGAACATAAAATCTAGGTGGATGTACTAGCTAGTATTCCTATGGGGGAACATACTTCAAGAACTAGGAGATGTGTTTGGGACACTTTTTATGCTATATGAATTATAGTATCCAATCTCATGATTACAATAGTGATCCTACCTTCCCTATGTGGGATGGGACACTCCTCACTACTAGTTCACTTTGTGCTAAGTTAGAGTCCCTTTTGAGACGTCTTTCTTTGACAATCATAACTTGGTTTAGGTCATAGGAGAATATCTCCTTATATATTCATAGTCATTAGCTCAATAGGAATTGCATGAGAACACCTTTCAATACTACCCTTCACATTTGAGATTAGCACATTAACATCACCGTAATATAATAAGGCACATAGGTACTTCATCGCCAACCTTATATCAATTTATCTTAAGCATAATCTCATAATCATATAATCAAGACATCTCAATTTCAGCATCATACCAACCCTACTTAATCAATTCACAAGATAACTTCAATTGAACTTCATCACCAAGTACAAGCCATCATATTTGAAGTCAAGGTTTGAGATCATAAAGACTTACAAAATCTCCTTCCAAAGTTATCATCCATGGTCATACCATCAATCAACAAATTTCATCCAATAATAGGTGTAATAACATCATGCAATAGTAAATAACACAATAGCTAAGTCAATTCCATTATCACTATCCCAATTAACTTCAATTGATAACCTAAGGTTAGGGGGAAAAGGTTCATCATGAAATCTTCAAGAAATAGATCCAATCCCAACAATACCTTACCCTAGGCAGCCCATGAATTAATTAGAATAGATAAAATAAGTCTAACAATCAATACATTCATTAATTCCCACGAATCCATAAGTAGGATCCAAGATTTGGGGAAATTGGAGATGGGGATATGATCCACACGAAACTCCCTTAATTAACATCAATTAATGAACAATTTATACTAAACTAGCCATGGGTAATCACAATTAGTCATAATCAATCATCAATTTCAAGTTTAGAAGAAAATCCATTTGTAGAAGAAAACACTTGGAATTGGGTGATTTAGAAATCAATTTTGAAAGGACCTCTTTGGAAAAGTAATCCCAAGAGTGAAGAAAACATACCTTAATGAAGATTATCAACAAAATTCAAGTTAAATCCTAGAGAAATTGGTCTTCTTCTTCATGCTTTTTCTTCTTCTTTCAATGGAGGTTGAATAGAGAGAGAAAGTAGAAACAGGAGAGAGCTTTTGGGTTTTGATTTGTGGATTTGATTTTAGTGCATAAAATGTGTGTGAAACTGATCTAAAATCAAAATGTAGACCCCCCATGAAATACCCTAAATACCCCTCAATTAAGTTGACCCTTTAATGAAGTCAAACTTGAATTCAAAATTTTTGATTTTCGTCGCGGAACAAGTCCGTGACGTGGAGCTGCTCCCGCATGATTTTCTAAATTAATTTTTGAGAAAGTAGAGTCCGCGGCCTGCACGAGATTCAGACTTGATTGTTTGACCAATGGCCCTCCAAGTCTGCGGCACGTACACATTTCCTCTATGTGTATTTTGGCTGCAGCTTTGGCAGCTTGCTTGGCCCTGTTTGAGGTGCTTTCGTGGACCCCTAGGGCGATCCTTGGGGGTGGGACCTGGACGTTTCCACCCTATATACATTTTTTTACCTATTTAAAGTCATTTAACTTTACTCAAATTGAATTTACGGATTTAAGGATTGTGATTTGTGATAGGAAGGATCTCCTAATGTTTAGGAGTATTTTCAAATAGTTAAACATGACAAAAAATCAAGAAATCACTGTCGGGAAATAAGTCTGCGATGCGGAGATGTTTTTGACTATTTGCTCTTAAAATAATCTGTGACCTCTCCGCAAAGCAAGGGAGAATTTTCCCAATCTGAGGAACAAGTCCGCATTGCGGAGCTGGTACCCAAATTTTCCTCACTTGTTCCTCATTCATTTTTCTGACCCCAATTCACTTAAACTCAGCTCTTTTCCTCAAATTCTCGTTAGATTCAGATTCCCATTATGTATGAGCATGAATTTAACTCAAATAACTCTGGGAAAAAACATTATAACCTCAACGAACTCCTCAACCTCAACCTAACTGAAGAACGAAGGCCAATTTCAATATTCATCAACTTTCACTTTTCTAGTATGAACTTCGCTGAAATATACATGATTGGAATGTGGGTGAACTAACTAACGCTATGAAAGACTCACATATCTCGTAGGATCAAATCCGTGATTGTAACAACCCTAAAAATGACTATGCTAAGTAATGTCTAACGTATCTAGAATGCCTAGATTAGATCGGGTTCACACGAATTGATGCGCGTAGAACCAGACCTCTGAAGCTCTGCAACAACCAAGACAACTAACTTGGTGAGTTTTTTGAGCTAGGAAAGGTTGGGTCCAACCATGTAGGGCACCCGAATATGACGATTTACCCGGATGAGTCTTAACCAGACTTAAAAATGGGTAATCTTAAGTTTGGAGGGTCTAGGGGTAAAATGGTCTTTTCCAGGCTAAGGGTAGTATTGTAATTACTCTATATATTTAATTAATTAATTAATTAATATGGTGGAGGGGCAATTCGGGTAGAGGTTGCGAATTTGACCCTTTAAGAAAAATCTAGCTTCACCCGGGTTCGAGCCTTGGTGGAAGCAAGGATTAAATTGATTTAATTTTATTTAGTGAATTAGTTGAATTAATTAATATTTAAAAAGCTGATTTAAGTAAGGGAAAAATCAGATTTTTAATAAAATAATAATAATAATAATAAAATTAAGAAATAATGAGGAGTCCTAGTTTGACGTAGTCTCCACCTAACTATCCTAATCCTAATCATAATCCTAATCTTCTCATTCTCACGTCTCTCACTCTCATTCTCAGGTTTTTTTTATCATTAAAATAACTGAAAATAATATTTCTTCACTCTTGAATAACTTACACACAAAAACTCAAACGAAAAACTTAGCTAAAAACGAAAATCAACAAGAACTTCTTGACGGGATTGTGCTTGAAGTTTCGGTGGTGAGGCTTGGTTTCATGGTAAATTGGCAGAATTTAAACAAGTTTTGAACGATATTAAGGTATGGGTTTTCTTCTCTCTTGGTCCCTTTCCCAAGAGACCCTTAAGGTTCAGTTTAAATCACGATTGAAAGACTAAGGCTGTCCCCGTTGCATGCCCCTGTCATTAGATCCTTTGAATGATTCAAAGCATGCGTTGGTATGTCTTCTGGTAGATAATGTTAGGTCTGGCTGTGATTATGTGTTGAATGTGTTGTAGGAAATCATGTAAAGGATGCAAAATATATTCCGGAAAAGTGTATTAAGTGGACTGTTTTGAGCATGTGTGTGCTGAAAATTTAACTATGTTTGCTGCCTGAAATTTCTATGTTAAATGTTGTGTTTTGCGTGTGTAAAAATGCTAAAAACGTGATGTTTATAAAAGGTTAAGGTGGCTGACTGAATGTTACTCAAAATTCTACAAAAAAATCAACAAAAGAATGAGAGAAAAATGGATTGGAAGAGACCAAATTTCCAGTAGTCTCGGCCAAGAGGTGAGAAAAATGACTATGTTTTTTTTTTTTTTTAAAATTGTGAGGTCATTAGGAATTGAACTCAAGACCTCACCAAATGTAAATTACATATAAATTTCATGAAAAAAATGAAAGGAAATATAAATGTGGAGAGTGGGGATTGAACCCCCAACCTCTTGAATGGATGAGAGAGTTAGGAGAAAAATAAAGGAAAAAAATAAATGTGGAGAGTGGGGATTGAACCCACAACCTTTTAAATAGATGAGAGAGCTAGGAGAAAAATAAAGGAGAAAAAAATTAAATGTGGAGAGTGGGGATTGAACCCACAACCTCTTGAATGGATGAGAGAGTTACGAGAAAAATAATGGAGAAAAATAAATGTGGAAGTGGGGATTGAACCCCCAACCTCTTAAATGGATGAGAGAGTTAGGAGAAAAATAAAGGAGAAAAATAAATGTGGAGAGTGGGGATTGAACCCCAAACCTCTTGAATAGATGAGAGGGTTAGGAGAAAAAAAGAAAGGAAATATTAAGGGGCTGATGGGGATCGAACTAGGGTCCCTCAAATCTGAAAAATGCAATCACCAAGTTTAATGTAAGATTAAGTGTTGCCCAAGGGTTTCAAAATCATGTCCCCTTGCCCAATTCCGTATTGACACATAAGTCATACGTAAATAATTATTTAATGAATGCTGCCTCCAAAGATCGAAATCAATATCTTGGCATACCTACAAGATGCATAAGTCTTGTAGCACATAATCTTGGGTAAATATGAATCACTTAGATACACTATGAATGAAGCCTCATGGCTTGTATGTGTGGACACATAAGTCTAGCATACATTTAAAAAGTAAGTGAACCTAAGATATTATGTGATGAGATAATGAAATCCTAGAGGGGTCAAGTAAGAGTTTGACACACACTAAAGAGCCAAGTGCATTGGCATACGATGAAATGAACATTCACGTAAAGTGGTGAGTAATTATTAAGAGTAAATGTGCTAAAGTTAAAGAATGTGGTGACAACATGATAAGAGGCTAATGTGAAAGATGAGAGCAATATCAAATGAGCCTAAGTAAATGTTACCAAAATGTACTCACCTATGAGAGTGTAAAGTTAATGAAGAGACCAGTCTCTATGAACACTCTAATGAAAGTATTGAAGTTAATGCATACTTAATACTAATGATGAGATGAGAAATCATCTAATGAGCTATGATGTCCTCATGCTAGAAGCCAGCTTCCATGATGTATGAGTTGAATGTAATGGAACTTTATACTAAGCACCGATAGGCTAGTTATGAGTGGTGATGCCTTCCTTCGGGAAGGGTGGAGGTTCACGTAAATCTCATGATATGAGACTGTCCGGCATGCCGGGTATGGGTCTCCTTATATCTCCTAGTATTTGAACCTATACTGCCAATATAGGGATCTAGCAGGGTTCAACTCCCTATATACGCTAGCATGTTCGGGTCACTTTGACCAATGATTCCACCTCTTTTCGGTGTGGGGCAGACACTGGATTTCATGATGCTCACATGATCAATATCAGTTAAGGTTAAAGTTCCCAAAGAAAGAATGAGGCCAGCCTAAAAAAATACACATAATAAAATGAACGATACCAAAGGTGTTAGGATAGGATAATCAGAGATGAGCTAGACTTAAGTAATGACAGTATGTTGTTCTTGGTCATTGCACAGCGAACCCGATGAGAGTCTTAAACTACATCCTAGGTATGACTAGTGGTTGCACTAGTATATGAAAAGAATGAAAATAAAGTACGTATGAATGAATGAAGCAGACTCTGTGTTTGCTAAAGAAGGCTCCCTAGTTGAGGTCCCATATGTTGAGCCCTCATTTTAGGAAGTCCTAATGTCAAGTCCATGATTCCGAGGTCTCATGGCATATGAAATAATGATATGAACTATGTGATATGATATGTGCAATATTTATGTGTTGTTTGCAAAATGATAAGTATGATAATGCATGTTACTCTCATGGCATGACTTTCCTAATCCGAATTTGGCAAGTTCACTGACTTGACTTTCCATAATTCATATCGTTAGGAAAGAGCTATTCTTAATCATGCATGTCCTCGGTGTGTTCTTGAATATACCCATACTTAGTACAAGTCTGTACTAATCCCATACAACTCTACATTTTTAGGTGCAGGCACAAGTGGACGTTAGAGCTTACAGGTCGACGCTGAAGCTATCCGGACGTGGAGCATTCATCCGGATTTGGTAGGCCCTCATGCTTTCGAGGACGCTTGCCCATTATATTCTAGCTTAGATATAGGTTTGAGTTAGTGGAGTATGTTCCTCTAGCGTTTCTTTCTCATCTTATTTCAGACATTGTATTGGTGTAATTTTGGCAAGTATACACTTAATGCAGTATTGAACTATTTCTTTCATTTGATGATCTTATTATTAGATGGTTGATTTTGAACGTTTAGGAGTTTAAATAGAATGTCTTAATGAATGTTAAGAAATAAAAAGTTCAAATTTTCCGCTAAAATTAACCTAGATGACGTAACGATGAGGTATGTAGGCTTGTCTGCGACCTGTGAGAGGTCAACGACGCCGATCTCGTCTGGGGTCTAAACTCCGATCGTGACAAAGTTGGTATCAGAGCACTAGGTTAAATTACTAGGATAATACGTTCACATGAACCACATTGAGTAGTTTCTAAGTCATGGTAGTGAAGTGCACCACTATCCTGAATTAGAGACTGCATGATGCGTAGGAAAAATTCCCTTCTTCTGATCATATCGTGCCTTCTCTAATGTCTGATTCCTTGGTGTTATGAGCGTATCTAACATCAATTCTACTTTTTCAAAAAATGAACACATGGAAGAACGCAGGTTGGGGAAGAGGAGAAGCAGTTGCTGGGGGCAACTAAGTTCGTCCCAGGCCCCAGCTGCTAAGATGGAGATGCTTGTTAACCCAACTGTGTTGACAGATGGAGAAGTAAGGACAACCCTGGTACAGATGGCCCAAGCCATCACCTTACAAGGTCAGGCTATGACAGCCCAGGCAGAGCAACAAGGTGTTCCCAGGAAGAACCCACCTGCCATCACCATGGCTAGTAGGTTAAGGGACTTCACGAGGATGAATCCTCCCGTTTACACTGGATCTAAGATTGCTGAGAATCTCGAGGAGGAGTGTAGGGCAGCTATGCTACATGCCAGCATGGGACTTTCCAGGCTTATGGTCCATGTCCAACAAGTGGAGGAAAGCAGGAAGAGGAAGCACACTAGGGCAGGCAATAGGTCAAGGCAAGCTGAGGAGAATTTTTCGAGGAAGAGTTGTACTGAAATCAGGGATAAGCCCAGGTTTAGGAAGGGACTCTCCCACCAAGGGGAGTCAGGTTCATCCAAGGGTCACTATGATAGGGATTCCGAGCCCAGAGTTAAGAGAAACAGTGAAGTAGATACACCACAGGAGAGGCCACCTTGTAGGAAGTGTGGCAAACTTCATGGAGGAGAGTGTAGGGGGGGCTCTAACGCTTGTTACAGTTGTGGAAAACAGGGTCACATGATGAAGGATTGTCCGTATATGAGAGGTCGAGAAAAAGAGAAGGAGAAAGTACAGCCGAATGGTCCAAGTGAAGAGGTTCTAAGGAGGCAACGATTCTACACACTCAAGTCTAGGGGTGTAGGGGAAGACACCTCTGGTGATGTCTCGGGTGCGTAGCCTAAATTAGTTTTTCATGTGTATGGTTTTATGCACTAGTATGAAGTTAATATATTGGAGTCATTATGTTGGTTGCTGACCTAGGTGACTTATGTGTTTATTTATGTTGTATGCTTTGATGAGACTAGTTTAGGAAGGAGTTCCATAGTCTATTAATGCGAAGCTGCTAGTAGGTTTCAAGGATGTGCACCAACCTACAAATATGTGAATGAGATATTCACCAATTAAAAGCATTGAATAACTTAGGTATGTATTTTCTCCATAAGTGTTATGCTACCATAGACTATCAAACCAGGGTAGTGAGGTTTCAGTTGCCAAATGAGATAAGGTATAAATTGGTAGGGCGTGGATTAATCCAACAAAGCCATATAATTTCAAATCTTAAGGCCAACAAGATGTTATCTAAGGGGTTAGATATACTCCTCCTAAGGCTGATTTTGTTTTAGAAACTCTAAGTTTTAGTGCAATAGTCGACTTGTTGTTGTAAGTCCATAATCGTATGAGTAATAATTGCACTATGTGAGTTAAAATGAATTCATGTTTGCATGTCATGTTGCTGTTTTTGTATAGCTTGGACATGATTTTTGTGTTGCATGAGTTGTGAGGTGCATCAAGTTAAGTGCGATTGAGAAGGAAGTTCCTCAATCTCAAATATGAAGCTTCAGATAAGCTTGAGTAATATGCATTATCCAGAGTAAGTGTGAAAAAAAATTTCAGAAAGCGTAAAGTCTCAAGTATGTCAAGATATCTTCGAAAATCACCCTCTTTATTTTGAAATGATGTGTAGTGTCATTCGGGGACGAATGTTCCTAAGGGGGGGATAATGTAACAACCCTAAAAATGACTATGCTAAGTAATGTCTAACGTATCTAGAATGCCTAGATTAGGTCGGGTTCACACGAATTGATGCATGCAGAACCAGACCTCTGAACCTCTGCAACAACCAAGCTAACTAACTTGGTGAGTTAGTTGAGCTAGGAAAGGTTGGGTCCAGCCATGTAGGGCACCCGAATATGAAGATTTACCCGGATGAGTCTTAACCAGACTTAAAAAGGGGTAATCTTAAGTTTGGAGGGTCTAGGGGTAAAATGGTCTTTTCCAGGAAAAGGGTAGTATTTTAATTACTCTAAATATTTAATTAAAAAATTAATTAATATGGTGGAGGGGCAATTCGGGTAGAGGTTGCCGAATTTGACCCTTTAAGCAAAATCTAGCTTCACCCGGGTTCGAGCCTTGGTGGAAGCAAGGATTAAATTGATTTAATTTTATTTAGTGAATTAGTTGAATTAATTAATATTTAAAAAGCTGATTTAAGTAAGGGAAAAATCAGATTTTTAATTAAAAAAAAAATAATAATAAATAATAAGAAGTCCTAGTTTGACTTAGTCTCCACCTAACTCTCCTAATCCTAATCATAATCCTAATCCTCTCATTCTCACGTCTCTCACTCTCATTCTCACGTTTTTTATCATTAAAATAACTGAAAATAATAGTTCTTCACTCTTGAAGAACTTACACACAAAAACTCAAATGAAAAACTAAACTAAAAACGAAAATCAACAACATGTTGTTGACGGGATTGTGCTTGAAGTTTCGGTGGTGATGCTTGTTTTCATGGTAAATTGGCAGCATATAAACAATTTTTGAACGACATTAAGGTATGGGTTTTCTTCTCTCTTTGTCCCTTTCCCAAGAGACCCTTAAGGTTCAGTTTAAATCACGATTGAAATACTAAGGTTGTCCCCGTGGCATGCCCCTGTCATTAGATCCTTTGAATGATTCAAAATATGCGTTGGTATGTCTTCTGGTAGATAATGTTAGGTCTGGTTGTGATTATGTGTTGAATGTGTTGTAGGAAATCATGTAAAGGATGAAAAATATATTCCAGAAAAGTGTATTAAGTGGACTGTTTTGAGCATGTGTGTGCTGAAAATTTGACTATGTTTGCTGCCTGAAATTTCTATGTTAAATGTTGTGTTCTGCTTGTGTAAAAATGCTAAAAACGTGATGTTCATAAAAGGTTAAGGTGGCTGACTGAATGTCACTCAAAATTCTACAAAAAAATCAGCAAAAGAATGAGAGAAAAATGGATTGGAAGAGACCAAATTTCCAGTAGTCTCGGCCAAGAGGTGAGAAAAATGACTATGTTTTAATTTTCTTTTAAATTGTGAGGTCATTGGGAATTGAACCCAAGACCTCACCATATGTAAATTACATAAAAATTTCATGAAAAAAATGAAAAGAAAAATAAATGTGGAGAGTGAGATTGAACCCCCAACCTCTTGAATGAATGAGAGAGTTAGGAGAAAAATAAAGGAAAAAACTAAATGTGAAGAGTGGAGAATGAACCCCAACCTTTGAATGGATGAGAGAGCTAGGAGAAAAATAAAGGAAAAAAATTAAATGTGGAGAGTGGGGATTGAACCCACAACCTCTTCAATGGATGAGAGAGTTAGGAGAAAAATAATGGAGAAAAATAAATGTGGAGAGTGGGGATTGAACCCCAACCTATTGAATGGATGAGAGAGTTAGGAGAAAAATAATGGAGAAAAATAAATGTGGAGAGTGGGGATTGAACCCCAACCTCTTAATAGATGAGAGAGTTAGGAGAAAAAAGAAAGGAAATATTATGGGGCTGATGGGGATCTAACTAGGGTCCCTCAAATCTGAAAAATGCAATCACCAAGTTTAATGTAAGATTAAGTGTTGCTCAAGGGTTTCGAAATTGGGCCCCCTTGCCCAATTCCGGATTGACACATAAGTCATACGTAAACAATTATTTAATGAATGCTGCCTCAAAGATCGAAATCAATATATTGGCATACCTACAAGATGCACAAGTCTTGTTCCACATAATCTTACGTAAATGTGAATAACTTAGATACACTATGAATGAAGCCTCATGACTTGTATGTGTGGACACATAAGTCTACCATGCATTTAAAAAGTAAGTGAACCTAAGATATGATGTGATGAGATAATGAAACCCCAGAGGGGTCAAGTAAGAGCGTGACACACACTAAAGAGCCAAGTGCATTGGCATACGATGAAATGAACATTCACGTAAAGTGGTGAGTAATTATTAAGAGTAAATGTGCTAAAGTTAGAGAATGTGGTGACAACATGATAAGAGGCTAATGTGAAACATGACATCAATCTCAAATGAGCCTAGGTAAATGTTACCAAAACGTACTCACCTATGAGAGTGTAAAGTTAATGAAGAGACCAGTCTCTATGAACACTCTAATGAAAGTATTGAAGTTAATGCATACTTAATACTAATTATGAGATGAGAAATCATCTAATGAGCTATGATGTCCTCATGCTAGAATCCAGCTTCCATGATGTATGATGAATGTAATGGAACTTTATACTAAGCACCGATAGGCTAGCTATGAGTGTGATGCCTTCCTTCGAGAAGGGCGGAGGTTCACGTAAATCTCATGATATGAGACTGTCCGGCATGCCGGGTATGGGTCTCCTTATATCTCCTAGTCTTTGAACCTATACTGCCAATATAGGGATCTAGCAGGGTTCAACTCCCTATATACGCTAGCATGTTCGGGTCACTTTGGCCGGTGATTCCACCTCTTTTCGGTGTGGGGCAGACACTGGATTTCATGATGCTCACATGATCTATGTCGGTTAAGGTTAAAGTTCCCAAAGAAAGAATGAGGCCAGCCTCAAAGAATACACATAATAAAATGAATGATACCAAAGGTGTTAGGATAGGATAATCAAGAGGTGATCTAGACTTAAGTAATGACACTAGGTTATTCTTGGTCATTGCACAACGAACCCGATGAGAGTCTTAAACTACATCATAGGTATGACTGGTGGTTGCACTAGTATATGAAAAGAATGAAAAATGAAGTACGTATGAATGAATGAAGCAGACTCTGTGTTTGCTAAATAAGGTTCACTAGTTGAGGTCCCATATGTTGAGCCCTCATTTTGGGAAGTCCTAATGTCAAGTCCATGATTCCGAGGTCTCATGGCATATGAAAGAATGATATGAACTATGTGATATGATATGTGCAATATGTTATGTGCTGTTTGACAAATGATAATTATGATAATGCATGTTACTCTCATGGCATGACTTTCCTAATCCGAATTTGGCAAGTCCACTGACTTGACTTTCCATAATTCATATCGTTAGGAAAGAGCTCTTGTTAATCATGCATGCCCTTGGTGTGTGCTTGCATATACCCATACTTAGTACAAGTGTGTACTAATCCCATACAACTCTACATTTTTAGGTGCAGGCAGAGGTGGACGTTAGAGCTTACAGGTCGACGCTGAAGCTATCCGGACGTGGAGCATTCATCCGGATTTGGTAGGCCCTCATGATTTCGAGGACGCTTGCGCATTATATTATAGCTTAGATATAGGTTTGAGTTAGTGGAATATGTTCTACTAGCGTTTCTTTCTCATCTTATATCAGACATTGTATTGGTGCCATTTTGGCAAGTATACACTTAATGCAGTATTGAACTATTTCTTTCATTTGATGATCTTAATATTAGATGGTTGATTGTGAACATTTATGAGTTTAAGTAGAATGTCTTATATGAATGTTAAGCAAAAAAAAGTTCAAATTTTCCGCTAAAATTAACCTAGACGATGTAACGATGACGTATGTAGGCTTGTCTTCGACCTCTGAGAGGTCAACGACGCCGGTCTCGTCAGGGGTCTAAACTCCGTTCGTGACAGTGATGAGACCAACAATCAATTCAGCGAGGATGAAGAAATCTCAATTTTTATTCTCCTTTCCTTCTCCTTTTTCTTCTCTCAAAGCCCTAGTGTAATTCTCAATAGCGTAAACTGAATTAAAATAATTTAGACCCTAAATAATTTACTAAACGGATTTAATTATTTTGTAATGAAAATATCGTAATGCCCTTCTAAAATCTGGATAAGACTTTTCTTATCTGAACAACCCAAATTTAATTGAACATATCTAACTCATATGTACTCATAATCGCAAAAACTCGGATGTGTTAGAAAGATAGTTCAAAGATCTTTCTTACGGTATCTTGTATCCCACATAAGTTATCCTGATCTAGTATTTATAGTTATTCGATGTTGACCAAAACCCAAACTTAATATACTTAATAACTTTTCTAAATTTTTCCCTTTTTCCTAAAACAACTCGGTCTAAATCTAGCACTTTCTAGTTCTTTCAAATAGAGAGTTGTTACAATATCTACCCCTTGGGAATATTCTTCCTCGAATAAGATTACTCTTAATAGGCTAAGGGTGTAACACCTAACATTCAGCTCACAAATCCAACAAGCAATGCAATTACAACCTGCAAACTTATAAATTAAAGAGTATTGAGAAGATAATTAGTACCTTGTTTGGAATTTTTATGGGCTCAAAGAGATGTGGATTTCTCTTCTTCATATCTTCCTTAACTTTCCAAGTATCTTCCCCAACACACTAGTTCCTCCAAAGGACTTTGATTGATGTTACTTCTAGAATCTGAACTGGAATCTCTTCATAAAATAATCTATCCTTGATACCAATATATTCAGTTTGTATGATAAGTAAAGGATCTCACATGCACTTCTTCAACATGTAAATATGAAATATCGAGTGAACCGCTGCTAACTCCTATGGTAGTTGCAACTCATAAGCTACATTACCAACCCTTTTGGATAATCCATAAGGGCCAATATACCGGGAACTGAGCTTCCCCTTCTTACCAAATATCATAACACCCTTAATGGGTGAAACGTTCAAGTATACCCAATAATCTACTTTGAACTCTAACTCCCTCCTCCTAACATCAATGTAGTATTTCTGACGACTCTGCACCATTTTCAACTCTTGAAATCACTTTAACCTTCTCCATAGCTTAATGAATTAAATTTGGTCCTATCAACCCAGCTTCACCAACTTCAAATCATGCAATAGAAGATCTACTTCTTCTCCTAGGAAGATCTTCATAAGGAGCCATTTGGATCCTATAGTGGTAACTACTGTTGTAAGCAAATTTAATAAGGGGTAGGTGATCATCCTAATTACCTTTGAAATCAATCACACAAACAATAAGCATATCCTCTAAAGCCTTAATAGTATGTGCTACTTGCCTATTTGTCTGAGGATGAAAGCCAGTACGTAAGTTCAACTTTGAACCTAAGCCTTTTTGGAATGACTTCTAAAACTTTGCAGTAAATTGCACACCTCTTTATGAAATAATGGAGACTGGAACCCCATTAAGTCTTAACACATCTTGAATGTATAACTTGGCATAATCTTATGCTGAATGGGTAGTCTTTACTAGCAAAAAGTGGGCTGATTTTGACATTTTATCAAAAATCACCCAAATCAAATCATATTGCCTGCAGGACCTTGGTAAACCTTTGATGAAGTCCATATTAATCATCTCCCACTTCCATTTCGGAAGTTTTATATTTTGAGCCAAACAATCATGTATTTGATGCTCTACTTTAACTTGTTATCAATTTGGACACTTAGCAACAGATTCTACAATGCCCTTCTTCATACTACTCAACAAATAGATTTATCTCAAATCGCGATACATCTTTGTGGAACCTGAAAGGATAGAATATATGGAGCTATGAGCTTCCTCCATGATCCTTTCTTAGAGTTCATCCAATCATGGTACACACAATCTACCTGGATACCTCAATACACCATCTCCCATTGTTCAAAAGCCATTACTTTTTACTTGTGAACATTTGACTTCAATTCAAGTAAAATATGATTTTGGTATTGCTTCTCTTTTACTTCTGATACAAATGATGATTCAGCCCCAGTCATCACTACTACTCTTCCTTCTGTGGAATCCATTAGTCGAACTCCTAATCGTGCAAGTCTGTAACAACCCTAAAAAATTGGCTATGCTAAGTAATGCTCAATGTGTCTAGAATGCCTACGATTAGACCGAGTTCACACGGATTGATGCGCGTAAAACCAGACCTCTGAACCCTTGAAACAGCGAAGCCAACCAACTTGGTGAGTTAGTTGAGCTATAAAAGGTTGGGTCCAGCCATGTAGGGCACCCGAATATGAAGATTTACCTGGATGAGTGTTAACCGGACTTAAAAAGGGGTAATCTTTAGTTTGGAGGGTCTAGGGGTAAAATGGTATTTTCCAGGATAAGGGTAGTATTGTATTTACCCTAAATAATTAATTGATTAATTAATTAATATGGTTAAGGAGTAATTTGGGTAGAGGTGGCCGAAATTGACGCTTTAAGCAAAATCTAGCTCCACTCGGGTTCGAGCCTTGGTGGAAGCAAGGATTAAATTGATTTAATTTTATCAAATGAATTATTTGAATTAATTAATATTTAAAAAGCTGATTTAAGTAAGGGAAAAATCAGAATTTTAATAAAAAATAATAATAATAAAATTAATAAATAATGAGGAGTCCTAGTTTGACTTAGTCTCCACCTAACTCTCCTAATCCTAATCATAATCCTAATCCTCTCATTATCACGTCTCTCACTCTTATTCTCACGTTTTTATCATTAAAATAACTGAAAATAATAGTTCTTTACTCTTGAAGAACTTACACAAAAAAACTCAAACGAAAAACTAAGCTAAAAACGAAAATCAACAACAAGTTCTTGACGGGATTGTGCTTGAAGTTTCGGTGGTGAGGCTTGATTTCATGGTAAATTGGCAGCATTTAAACAAGTTTTGAACGACATTAAGGTATGGGTTTTCTTATCTCTTGGTCCCTTTCCCAAGAGACCCTTAAGGTTTAATTTAAATCACGATTGAAAGACTAAGGTTGTCCCCGTTGCATGCCCCTGTCATTAGATCCTTTGAACGATTCAAAGCATGCGTTGATATGTCTTCTAGTAGATAATGTTAGGTCTGGTTGTTATTATGTGTTGAATGTGTAAGAAATCATGTAAAGGATGAAAATATATTCCGGAAAAGTGCATTCAAGTGGACTGTTTGAGCATGTGTGTGCTAAAAATTTGACTATGTTTGCTGCCTGAAGTTTGTATGTTAAATGTTGTGTTTTGCGTGTGTAAAAATGCTAAAAATGTGATGTTCATAAAAGTTAAGGTGGCTGACTGAATTCACTCAAAATGCTACAAAAAAATCAACAAAAGAATGAGAGAAAAATGGATTGGAAGAGACAAATTTCAGCTTGCTGGAAATTTGTAGTCTCGGCCAAAATGACTAATTTCTTTTTAAAAAAATAAAAAATGTGAGGTCATTGGGAACTGAACCCAAGACCTCACCAGATGTAAATATAAAAATTTCATGAAAAAAATGAAAGGAAAAATAAATGTGGAGAGTGGGGATTGAACCCAACCTCTTGAATGGATGAGAGAGTTAGGAAAAAATAAAGGAGAAAAATAAATGTGGAGAGTGGGGATTGAACCCCCAACCTCTTGAATGGATGAGAGAGTTAGGAGAAAAATAAAGGAGAAAAATAAATGTGGAGAGTGGGGATTGAACCCACAACCTCTTGAATAGATGAGAGATTTAGGAGGACAATAAAGGAGAAATATAAAAATGAGGTGAATGGGGATTGAACCCACAACCTATTTTGATAGGTGAGAAAGTTAAAAGATAAATTAAGAGAAAAAGAATGAGCTTGTGGGGGATTGATCCCACAACCTCCTTGCCTTGGACGAAAAATAAAGGAGAAAAAGAAAGGAAATTTTATGGGGCTGATGGGGATCGAACTAGGGTCCCCCCAATCTGAAAAATGCAATCACCAAGTTTAAAATAAGATTAAGTGTTATCCAAGGGATTCAAAATTGGGTTCCCTTACCCAATTCCGTATTGACACATAAGTCATACGTAAGTAAATATTTAATGAATGCTTCCTCTAAAGATCGAAATCAATATCTTGGCATATCTACAAGATGCATAAGTCTTGTACCACATAATCTTGGGTTAACATGAATCACTTAGACAAAATATGAATGAAGCTACATGGCTTGCATGTGTGGACTCATAAGTCTAGCGTACATTTAAAAGTAAGTGAACCTAAGATGTATGTGATGAAATCATGTATCCCTAGAAGGGTTAAGTAGAGTGTGAAACACACTAAATGGACAAGTGCATTGGCATATGATGAAATGAACATTCACGTGAAGGGGTGAGTAATTATGAAAAGAAAATATGTTAAAGTTAATGAATGAGGTGACTATAAGATAAGAGGCTAATGTGAAAGATGAGGGCAATCTCAAATGAGCCTAAGTAAATGTTATCAAAACATACTCACCTATGAGAATGTAAAGCTAATGAAGAGACCAGTCTCTATTAACACTATAATGAAAGTATTGAGATTAATGTATACTTAATACTAATGATGAGATGAGAAATCATCTATTGGGCTATGATGTCCTCATACTAGAAGTCAGCTTCCATGACGTTTGAGTTGAATGTAATGGAACTTTATACTGAGCACCGATAGGCCAGCTATGAGCGGTGATGCCTTATTTCGGGAAGGGCATAGGTTCACGTAACTCTCATGAGATGAGACTGTCTGGCATGCCGGGTATGAGTCACCTTATATCTCCTAGTCTTTGAACCTATACTGCCAATATAGGGATCTAGCAGGGTTCAATTCCCTATATATGCTAGCATGTTTTGGTTTACCTTGGCCGGTGATTCCACCACTTTTTGGTGTGCGGATGACACACTGAATTTCATGATGCTCACATGATCTATGTCGGTTAACGTTAAAGTGCCTAAAGAAAGAATGAGGTCAGCCTCAACGAATGCACATAATGAAATGAACGATACCAAAGGTGTTAGGATAGGATAATCAAGAGGTGAGCTAGACTCAAGTAATGACACTAGGTTATTCTTGGTCATTGCACAACAAAACCGATGAGAGTCTTAAACTACATCCTAGGTATGACTAGTGATTGCACTAGTATATGAATGAAATGAAAATGAAGTACGTATGAATGAATGAAGCAGACTCTGTGTTTGCTAAAGAAGACATCATAGTTGAGGTCCAATATGTTGAGCCCTCATTTTGGGAAGTCCTAATGTCAAGTCCATGATTCCAAGGTCTCAGGGCATATGAAAGAATGACGTGAACTACGTGATATGATATGTGCAATACGTTATGTGCTGCTTGCAAAATAATAAGTATGATGATGCATGTTACTCTCATGGCATGACTTTCCTAATCCAAATTTGGCAAGTCCACTGACTTTCCTAATCCAAATTTGTCAAGTCCACTGACTTTCCGAATCCAAATTTGGCAAGTCCACTGACTTGACTTTCCATAAATCATGTTGTTAGGAAAGAGTTATTCTTACTCATGCATGTCCTTGGTGTGTGCTTGCATCTACCCATACTTAGTACAAGTGTGTACTAATCCTATACAATATCTACTTTTAGGTGCAGGCACAAGTGGAAGTTAGAGTTTACAGTACGACGTTGCAGCTATCCGGACGTGGAGCATTCATCCGGATTTGGTAGGCCCTCATGCTTTCGAGAACGCTTGCCAATTATATTCTAGCTTAGATATAGGTTTGAGTTAGTGGAGTATGTTCCAGTAGCGTTTCTTTCTCATCTTATTTTAGACATTGTATTGGTGCCATTTTGGCAAGTATACACTTAATGCAGTATGGAACTATTTCTTTCATTTGATGATCTTAATATTAGATGGTTGATTGTGAACGTTTATTAGTTTAAGTAGAATGTCTTACATGAATGTTAAGTAACAAAAAGTTGAAATTTTCCGCTAAATTTAACCTAGATGAAGTAACGATGACGTATGTAGGCTTGTATGCGACCTCTCAGAGGTCAACGACGCCGGTCTCGTCTGGGGTCTAGATTCCGGTCGTGACAAAGTCTATGTACAATTCTTGCTAAATTTTTCTTATCTTTCTCAAATGTGCAATACTACACATAAACAACCCGCTCAAGGAATGAAGAACATCATTAGCCTTACTTGGGTGATAAATAATACTTATGTCATAATCCTTGAGTAATTCTAGCCACCTCTTTTATATGAGATTATACTTTTTCTGAGTAAACACATACTGAAGACATTTTTGATCGGTGAACACATCCACCTGAACACCATAAGATAATGTTGCCATATTTTCAAAGCAAATACAATGGCATCCAACTCTAGATCATGGGTTAGGTAGTTCCTCTCATGAACTTTCACTTGTCTGTAGGCATAATCTATAACCTTGCATTTGTGCATTAAGACCCCACCTTGACCAACTCTAAACGCTTCATAATGTACAACAAAGTTGTGTCTGCCTTCTCGTAAGGTCAATATTGGGGCAGTAGTGAACCTCTTTTTCAATTCCTAAAAGCTTTTTCACAAGCTTTATACCATTGAAACTTCACTGTTTTTAGTTAACTTGGTCAAAAGGGATTAAATAAGTGATAAACCCTTGATTAACCTTCTATAATAGTCAGCCAAACCCAAGAAACTCCTAATATTGGTTGGAGATGTCGGTCTAGGCCAATTCTGCACTGCCTCTATTTTTTGGGTATAATCATTAATTACTTCTCCAGATACCATGTGGTCTAAGAATGCAGAGACTCAAGACAAAGCTTGCACTATTGTGAGATGACTAACATGATATTCCTCATTTCTCAAATAGATTAGTATGTCATTAATAAACACGATGACAAACATATCTAAATAAGGCATGAATACTCTATTCATAAGGTCTATGAAAGTTGTATGCATATTGTTCAAACAAAAAGACATAACTAAGTACTCATAATGACCATCATGGGTTTTACATGTTATCTTCTGAATGTAACATTCCCTTACTCTTAACTGATGGTAACCTGATCTGAGGTCTATCTTAGAGAAAAAGTAGCACCCTGAAGATGATAGAAGAGATCATCAATCTGTGGAAGAGGATATTTGTTCTTGAAGTAAACCTTGTTCAGCTGGCGATAATCTATACACATTCTAAGGGAACCATCCTTCTTCATCAAAATTAAGACTGGAGCGCCCCAAGGTGAGGCACTTGGTCGAATGAAACCATTATCTAGGAGATGTTTCAACTGCACTTTTAGCTCTTTCAACTTTGTTAATGCTATTCAGTATGATAGAATAGATATAGGATGAGTATCTGGAAAAATGTCTATACCAAAGTCTATTTCTGTCTAATGAGGGACTCCGGGAAGATCATCTAGAAAGACTCCTGGAAACTCTTTTACTACATAAAATGACTGAATAGGAGATATCTCAACACTAGAGTCATTGACTCGGACTAAGTGAGGACACACCCCTTGGAAGCTAACTTTCTTGCCTTAAGGTACAAATAAAATGACTCTTAGGCACTGCTAAACTACTTTTCCACTCTAAGACTGGCTCATTTGGAAACTTAAATATGACAAGTCGAGTTTTACAATCAACTAAGGCATAATAGGCATAAAGTGACTCCATACCAAGAATTACGTCAAAATCTTCCATGTCTAATTTGACTAAATCACCCATGGTGTCCTTGTGATTTATGGAAATAACACAACCACAATATACTTTCTCGGCTAGGATAGACTCCCCAGTGGTTGTAGAAACACTAAAGAGTTCACCGAGTTTTATTGGAAGAATATCAAAATTATTTGCAACATAAGGAGTCACAAAAGATAAACTGGCTCTTGGGCCTAGCAAAGCATTAACATCAAGAGTATAGACATTGATCATACTAGTGAAAACATCTAGAGAATTCTCTTTCTCTTGACAACTATTGATTGCATAAAGGTGGTTTGCTCCTCCATCTGTACCGAAAGTAACTCCTCTAGTTGCAGGCCTGTCTGGTTGAGCAACTGATGAAGATTGGGCGTTATTGCCCTGATTCTCATAACCTTGCTAATTCTTATGGAACTTTTTCTTGAAATACCCTCTTGTCCACACTGGTAAAAAGCTGTGGAGCCATCGCGACATTTACATGGGTGTGTTCAACCACACTTTGCACATGCAGGAGCCCAGTTAACTCCTTATGCCAGTCTACCCTGAGACCTTGCAGGTCTAGCTATAAAATGCTATGAATTTTTATTCTTATAATCATCTTTATTTCTGGGTGCAGGGGCACTAGTAGATGATGGAGCATGTCCCTTTTTCTTTTGTTGGAAAGAAGATCATTTCAAATTATTTCTCTGCTTCCTAGACTAATTCCCTGTCTTCGCTTTAGTGTTTCTAAACTCCTCCCTATCCTTCAGCTTCTCCTCCTCAACTACTGCACATAGACTATCAACCTTGATACATCCATATCACCTATTAGCATTGCATACTTACCTTCTTTTCTTGATAGAAGAGTCAACCCATCAACAAATAAACTCATTTTACTCCTTATATCCACAACTATATCCGGAGCATAATGGGATATTAAGACAAAATTCAACCCATACTCATGAGAACTTAGTGAATCCTGCTTAAGGGTGACAAACTCTTGTACATTGGCCTCTCTCAGTTCTCGGGGAAAAAAATGCCCCAAGACCCCTCCTCATAACAAGCCTAACTCTCAGGTGGTGCTCCCTCATGTCTACCATTCTTCCACTAGTAAAACCAAGTCATAGAAACATTCTTCAGTTGATATGCATCTAGTTGTACTCACTCAGCATCGACAACGTGCATTACCCCAATACATTTTGTAGTTCCTCAATAAATTTCTCTGGATCTTTAGTAGTTCTTGAATTATTGAAACTTTGAGGAATCATCCTCAAAAACTTATGCATCCTTAAAGTATCAGCTTCTTCTTTTCAAACCCCTCTTTGTTTCCCATCATGGTTAGTAACAACTTGGCTTAACATCTTGATCGCTTTCGTGAACTCATCATTTGTAACTTCTCTTTAGGTTACACTTTAGGTGAATTAGGTACCCCTTGATCTTGAACGTTTCTCCTAGCAGGATGACCTCAGATAGGTCTTTGTGAAGGCATGATTAACTTAATAATACACGCAAGCGCTAAATTAAAGAAGCTTCATAGATATTAACACTATCACACAAAATGAATGTGAAAAAGGTGAGAATATTTCATAAGTGTTGCATCCTCCTAATTATAGACGTGGAGCGCTTTATGCCGATAACTAGGACTCTACATACACAGATTCATTGACTCCCTAGAACTCTAGAACTCTTTTCTTTGATAACAAGTTTGTCATATCGTGAGCCTAAACCCTAGGCGAGACTAGCATTCAAGAACCATTGTTGGCCCCAATCGAACACTTGGTCTGGCTACTTACTATGTGGAAGACTAAACATCATAAATACCTCAAATAAGGAAATTATGAAATAACTTATAATGTCTTTAAATATAACATTCAAACTAGCTAAAATGGCTACTCAAGTCTGATAAAAAAACATCTGCAATACAATGCTAAATGACTCATAACTAACTGTTTCGCTGCCTATGAAGACTCTAAAACAAAGAGAGATGTCACGAAAATACCCACGACATCCTAATGAACTAAATACTAAAATAAAAGATAAATATGAAACATCTGGATAGCAACGAGGCTCACCAACTAACTCTGAGTGCTCAGCTGGATCAACTACACACTGGATGCATGACAAATAGCGTCAGTACATTGAATGTACGAGTATGCGACGGGAAAACTAATACATAATGCAAGCTTGAAGAGAATCTAAAAGGAACACTGACCTTGGTTTTACTCAACTCGACAATAACTTAACTCAATATAAAGCAACAATATACATAACATATATGAAAATCTTTTAAAATAGTAGAAAGCAATTCAGTTTGTTACAGAAATGCAATAACAAGTCAACTTACTCATATAATAAAGTAATATAATTTTTATGGGAGTTTATCTAACCGACAACCACCACTATGAGCCTAAGTGGTGTTACATCATCGTGCACACGCTGCCAGAACTATCCTATACTTTGTTGTATATCGGATGCCTTAAATAAGAGTATCCACCAGTCTATGCTTTAAAGCTCTAAGGAATTATTTAAAAAGTATGATCTTTTTCTACCCATGATTTCTACATGGTTTAGGGAGAATTGAGTTCTTATGAACTCGCGTCCCCATATTGGTGCTCAATAGTACTCTTAAAATATACTAAGCTCGCATATTTTTTTTAAAAAGAAACTCTTTCTTTGGTTTGAAATATTTACTCAAAACTTAGCTTAAAAGTTCTCTTGGAATCGATGTTCCCTTTGTTAGTCGACTGTGAAAACATTTGTAACTCTTAGGAATACTTAGTTCCTATAAAATCTTTGAAGAAAAGAACTTTTACTCTTTCTCTTTGCTCAACTCAAAACTTAAGTCTTAAAACAAAGTTAAGATGTTTGTAAAAGACTTTTGAAAAACTTTATGAACTTCTATTAATTTGATTCTTAACTTCTTAGATTGACTCTTAACTTTCCTTAAATGAATTTATGGATTCAAGTATTGTGATTTGTGATAGGAATGATCTCATGATGTATAGGAGTGTTTTTAGATAGTTAAACGTGAGAAAATATCAAGAAAACATTGTCTCGAAACTAGTCTGTGGTGCGGAGATGTATTTAAATATTGTGTCGCAAAATAAATATTGCAGCAGAACGGTCAATGACCACTCCGCGATGGGAGGGAGGATTTTCCCAATATGAGGAATAGGTCCGCGACCAGGACCTTGTGCCTAGACTTGCCTGACTTGTTCTTTCTTCGTTTTCTAACCTCAAATGTTGGTATTTGTAGTGTTTGTTGTGACCAAATCACATTCACAAATATGCTGCATTATTGAACTCATTCTAATATATAATTTTATGACTTCATCGATATGATGAGTCTTTGAATATCGGCAAATACATTCTAAAAAATTATTTTATTCGTGCCCTTTCTATTTCATGTAAATTTCTCATTCAACTTGTTCATAATAACAATCATGTTATGGGTGTTTTCATTTGCAATTAATTGTCTTGTAGAATAACTTGATATAACTTTGGTGTGATATGAATTTCTTCTGAATATGATATAATTTCTTAAATATGATAGGGAATGGTTCGAACCAAATACACTCCCGCCTTACTTCATAGAAATATTATTTATGCATGTTTTGAAGAATTGTGTACTAGTGTTTGATTCTTTGAATGTCAAGATTTTTGTGTGCCTCCACATGTAAATTAATATCCCATTTGCGTTCATGCTTTATGTGGATCAAATAAATATTTTACGAATTAAATAATTTCTTGACTCAAAAATTGATCATCTCAATTTTATTGAAGCACGTCTTTTCGTCTCAAAGAACATTACATATATTTTATGTGTTTGGTTACTTTCTTTGTCAGTTTAGTGGCATAAGTTGAAAGATAATATGATAGTCTCTTCACAAAAATTTTGTCACGTAGATCAAATAATCTTCTACCATTTGCACAACCAGAAATCTATAAGTATACCAATTGCAGTAATACATGATATTTTTAAAGCATTTTCATGAGATTAAAAGGATTTCTTCTCTGTCTTAAGCAATCTCAAAATCACTGGGTATTAAGCAATCTGAGAATCACTTCAAATTTAGTCATGTAACCTTCATCGTCTAGTTACACATATTAATCATTCATTATACATAATAAACATAATAATCATTCATTATACATATTAAATTATTTCATCTATTGACAAATTGAAATAAATCTTATTGAATCAACCGCTGGAGAATATATCTCCATTTAATAATAATGTCAGGACTGTTGTGAAAATAATTTAGGCACCAGAGCACAAACCACACTTTAAATCTTATGGTTATACTATTGTACAATAATTCATTTGTACTCCACTGACATTGTTTCATGGTCTATGAACTATAAGTTCAAAAACATCACTTTCTAAGTAAAACAAGATATACTTGAATAATGCATTTTATTTGTTCAGTCATTTATCTGTGTACACCATATGATAAATTTTAATTTAAGATCCACACATCAATTTATAGCATTGAGTTCTACTTCTTATAAATGACAACGTTGACGGTCATTTGACTTGATTTCGATACGACATAACTTATCGAGACCTCTTCATTTCTCATTATTTTCAGGTACCTAAACCTTTCAAACATTATATCAAGTGTAATGTCATTATGCTCTTTCAAAGTATTTGCCTTATTATCATGATCATTTTGATAATTTTTTCTTCTCTTCATTAAAGAATTTTATGTTTTGTATCGATTGGTCTATCAAGCTGTTGGTGTACCATAGACTCTATTCTTCAACGAACATTCATTATACCATTTACATCGTAATTAAAATATTGAGTCAGCAAATACATCTAACAAGTTATTTGTCAACCCTGAGGCTACCCCCATGACGTAACACAGTACCTAAGATAACGAGTGACCCCAAGCTAAACCTCAACTGGCATATCATAAGCATACTCAAAGATTCATTTAAAATAGAAATATTGTGCAGAGGATTAAACATGATATAAAATGAAATGATGGGGAATACCCATTCAAAGTCTGAATATATAAAAAGACTAAGAGTTCAATAACAGAGAAAGATTAAAATCAAATATAAAATTGAATCTAACTATGTCTAAAATAAACCTCTAACTAACTACAGATATTGGGACATGCACCAACTAATCCTAGCAAAACTGAAACTAAAACAAAGAAAGACTGAATAGAAAATATATTTACTCATTCTCGAAGAATGAGGACTCACCACTTGTAACACTTCGAAAATCCAAGATGTGTCTTAAAGCCTAACATAGGTGTCATAAGGTCTAGAAACTGTTTTAAGTCCATTCTAATGAATATAGGTCATTTATGGAGTTTAGAAACCAAAACGTCCAAGAACGTCCGGAAATTCGATTAATAAAGGTGCTAGTGTACCTTAGCCTATTTGACTAGCTTTTAGGAGTCGGAAATTCATGAAATATGGTTGAAATATGGTGGAAGGGTGTATAACATGTATTAAAGTTGATTCATGGTGAAAAAGTTTGGGTAAGACACCCCAAGGACCAAACAACGGCCTTTGAGGAGGACCTTAGCACGAAGGAGGCAACACTACCTAGGCAGTGTGCACCAACGAAACATAGTCTACGATTCGTGTGTGGATCGATGTGGCGTCATTGCCAACCGTCGATAAACACTTCGAATTTTTTTTTTGAAGGACCACACCTGCAGAGTCTCTGACCAAAAGAACGAGTGTGCAGCACCGAAGGGGGTAGCAACCGTCGACTCACAAACGGACCGTCGATCGGGGTCTGGTCTGTGAGGGTCCAATTTCCTGCACGTTCTAAGTTAGTTTAATTTAATTAGTTAAGGGGTTAGGTGGTTAGTTAGGGGATTAAGGGAGCCTAATTAAGTTAATTAACCCCCCATATAAAGACCCCAACCCCATTAGATTAATTACAACTCACAAAACAAATCTTCTTCCTTCTTCCTTCTCTCTTCTTTCTCTCTCTATTGGAAGACTCCATGGAAGACTAAGATAGGGAAGGGTTTTGGGAGATGTAAAGTGGGGATTTTACCATCAAATCTTCATCAAACGTTGAGTTATGGGATCTATTCACCTTTGAGACTTCTTTCCTCAAAGGGTTCATTCAAAGTATTTCTAAAAGTTTAGTTTCCAAGTGGGTTTCATCTAATCTCGAAATTGATGTTGTGAACTAAGTTGTTTATGATTTCTTTAGTATATAATGAATATATTAACATGCATTTTAACTTGATTATGATAATTGTTTATGGTTTGGTCTAAATTGTAGAACATCCTCAACCCTTAACCCAAGGTGGTGATCTTGACATGTATTGTATAATGTTCATTCAATTGACTTGGTTATTGATTAGATTACTATCCTATGTTGTTATTATGAATATATTGAGATGAATTCTAGGTCTATCATTATATTTCGTGAGATGTGGGTTTAGGTTATGAAGTATATTATGATATTGACCTAAGTATCTTGTCTTAAGCTATGATCTAGTATTGAATTGTGTTATAGTGACGCAATTGGCCTTGTTATTCTATTAGATATCATTGTGTGATGATGTTAATCCCCTAATTGGGTTGAGTTATGGGTTGATTGTAAGACCATGATGATGAACTATATAGGAGACTTGGTAAGTTTTGTGATCCCTATACATTACTTCAAACTATGGTTAATTGTGATTAAGTCATGAGGTTGTGTTGGAGTATGTCTTGTTTAGGATTGATAGGGTGGTATGATATTGAATTAAAATGTCTTGACTATTGTTGTGAGGTTGATTGATATAAAATGTTATAAGGATGTTGATGACTATCAATGTGCCTTATTATTAATGAACATGTAAATATGTTAACCTTACTTATATGAATTGTGATGAAATGATTATACTCATGCAATTCCTATTGAGCTATGATGATGATTATTATACAAGGGCTAGACCCTACGACCTAAACTAAATTATGATTGACAAATAAATACATTAAAGACATTTCAATAAGGAACTTAGCTTAGCACCGAGTGAACTTGACAATGGGAGGTGATGACTTTCCATAGAGGAAGAGTTACCCTATAGTTTTATATGTGATGTTGACTCCCCTTTAAGAGATACTCATTCAATGAATTCCCATGAGAGGAGGCCTCAATTATCAAGTGGTATGAAGAGGGAATTACCTATCTCTTATTTCTTGAACTATTTTCCCCCATAGGAAGACTTGCTAGTGGATCCACCAAGGAAGATATGTTTATGTTTGGTTTTACTTTTGCCGGTTGACTACCTTTCATCGGTGTAAGTGTTTACAACACCGGATTCCACACTTAGCACATGTGGTCTATGTCAATTAAGGCAAGTGTTCCCTAAACTAAAAAGAAGTAATGAGGTATAAACTAACTAGAGTGACTTGAGAGGTTTGACTTAGCCTAGGTATGGGTATGGGACTCTACCTATGACTTGTACTAGTTTTCCTTGATAGGAGCTTTAGGAGGTTGATATTATGTATGTATATGATGATAAATGTAACTGACATTATATGATGATGATGATGCTTATGAACATGTAAGTGGTCCTTATTGGTAAAGTAGGGTTTTAAGTATAGTTGAAGGTTATGTTATTGGAAGTGGGTTGTTAGGTTTGATTCTTGTTGGGTTACTTGATTGAGTAAGGTTATGGGGCTTTGCTTGGTTATTGTACTTGTTGACTTGATGGGGATTCATGATTAGTGTCTTGCTTTATTATGATATAATAAACTCTTATTCACGCTAGTGATGTTATTACTTGATGATAGAGTCGTATTGGAATATGGGTTCAAGTATGTTGATATGCATAAGACTTGCTTTGACTTGTTGAACATGTCTTGATGATTGGTATGGTTTGCTTGATTGTGCATAAGACTTTCAAAAGGTAAAATGGCATGATTTAACTAAATGTCTTTCTAGAATGATTTGGTGTTATATGTGCATATGGTCTCATACTTAGTACAAGTGGAGTATTAACCCCATTTTCTCCCTTTTTCCCAAATATTTTAGGTTCCGGCCGTTGAAGGCTCATTTGAGAGGACTTGAAGAAGAATTGGATATTCTCTACCATCCAAGTGGGTAGGTCCTCAATTTTTGAGGGAGATTTCAATATCTAGGTTATAGAGTTGTCTAGTTCTAAGACTCTTACATTCATTCTATTTGCATTTGAGTACGATTTGTATAAGCCTATATGTGGCTTCTTTACATTGATGTAGGGCTATGCCCAAATTACTATTATCGTTTAAGATGGTTATGAGATGAGACAATCTTGAGACTATGCTCTATTTTATATATATATATATACATATATATATATATGTGTAATAAAAGTAGAAGACTATGTAATCTTCTTATACAAAGGGTCTATGTATACTCGATATGCCTATATATATGTTTATGTAGAGGTCTATGTAAATCTCAATGTAGAAGTAGTAAAAGTTTTTAATTTTTTCGTATTTTTGGCCTATGAATGTTATGAAGAATACTAAGAGGTTAGTCTTAGCCCCGAAAGAGGACGACGACGCCGGTTACGTCTAGGAGGTGCTCCTCGGATGTGATAAACTTGATATCATAGCATGAGATTGAATATCTGTCACGATCGGAATCTAGACCCCAGACGAGACCGGCGTCGTCGACCTCTCAGAGGTCGCAGACAAGCCTACATACGTCATTGTTACTTTATCTAGGTTAATTTTAGCGGAAAATTTGAACTTTTGTTTACTTAAACTTCATATTGGAAAACATTGATCTCACATAATACTATCTACGTAAATTCATAAGCGTTCATAACAACCATCTAAATCAAGATAATCAAATGAAAGATAAAGTCATAAATATAGAGTTTCTAAAATGGCACCAATACAACGTCTGAAAGTAAATACGAAAGAAACGCTAGTGGAACATACTCCACTAGCTCATGCCTACGTCTACGCTAGAATAAACCAGTAAGCACCCTCGAAAGCATGAGGGCCTACAAAATCCGGATGAAAGCTCCACATCCGGATAACTTCTGCGTCGACTCGTAAGATCTAACGTCCAGCTGCACCTGCACCTAAAAGTAGATAAATATATGGAATTAGTACACACTTGTACTAAGTATGGGTATATGCAAGAACACACCACAGACATGCATGATTTAAAATAGCTCTCTCCTAACGATCTGAGTAATGGAAATTCAAGTCAGTAGACTTGCCAAAATTGGATTAGGAAAGTAATGCCATGAGAGTAACATGCATCATCATACGTATCATATTGCACACAACACATAACATATTTCATATAGCACATAACATATTGCATATAGCACATATCATATTTCATTTCATTCGTTCATATGCTATGAGACCTTGGAATTATGGACTGAACATTAGGAATTCCCAAAATGAGGGCTCAATATATGGGACCTCAACTACGGAGCCTTCTTTAGCAAACACAGAGTCTGCTTCATTAATTCACACGTACTACATTTTATTTCATTCATAGGCTAGTGTAAACACCAGCTATACCTAGGATGTAGTTTAAGACTCTCATTGGGTTCAATGTACAATGATTAAGAATGACCTAGTGTCATTACATAAGTCTAGTTCACTTCTTGATTATCCTACCCAAACATCTTTGGTATCGTTCATTTCATTGCGGGCATTACATGAGGCTGGCCTCATCCTTTCTTTGGGAACTGTAACTTTAACCGACATAGATCATGTGAGCTCCATGAAATCTTGTTTCTACTTAAAACCGAAAAGAAATGGAATCACTGGCCAAAGTGAAACCAAAAACATGCTAGCGTATATAGGGGATTGAACCCTGCTAGATCCCTGTGTTGGCTTCATAGGTTCAAAGACTAGGATATATAAGGAGACCCATACCCGTCTGGACAGACAGTCTTATCTCATGAGAATTACACGAACCTCTGCCTTCCCGAAAGAAGGAATCGCCACTCATAGCTAGCCTATCGGTGCTCAGTATAAAGTTCCATTACATTGATCTCATACATCATAGAAGTTGGCTTCTAGCATGAGTACATCATTGCTCATTAGATGATTTCTCATCTCATCATTAGTATTAAGTATGCATTAACTTTAATACTTTCATTAGAGTGTTCATAGAGACTGGTCTCTTCATTAACTTTACACTCTCATAGGTGAGTACGTTTTGGTAACAATTACTTAGGCTCATTTGAGATTTCTCTCATGTTTCACATTAGCCTCTTATCATGTTGTCACCACATTCATTAGTCTTAGCACATTTGCCCTTCATAATTACTCACCCCTTTCTACGTGAATGTTCATTTCAATATATGCCAATGCACTTGGCCTTTTAGTGTGTTTCACACTCTTACTTAACCCTTATGGGGTCTCATCATATATCACATAACATCTTAGGTTCACTTACTTTATAAACGTATGCTGGACTTATGAGTCCCCACACAAAAGCCATGTGGCTTCAGTCATAGTTCATTTAAGTGATTTATATTGCCCAAGATTATGTGGTACAAGACTTATGCATCTTGTAAGAATACCAAGGTCTCAATTTGATTCCTATAGGCAGCATTCATTAAATATTTAATCACGTAAGACTTATGTGTCAATACGGAATTGGGCAAGGGAACCCGATTTCGAATCCCTTGAGCAACACTTAATCTTATATTAAACTTGGTAATTGTATTTTTCAGATTTGGGGGACCCTAGGTCGATCCCCATCACCCCAATATATTTTTCTTTCTTTTCGCTCCTCTCTTTTCCGTTTAAGGCCTAGAGGTTGTGGGATCGATCCCCCACAACTTCATTTTAATTGTCTTAGTTTTGGTCTTAACTTTCTCACCTATCCAAGAGGTTGTGGGTTCAGTCCCCACTCACCTCATCTTATTTTTCTTGATTTTTGTCTCAAACATTTCGGCCTGGGGAACCCAAGATCGAATCCCCACGCCCCCATTCTTTTCTTTTTTCTTTATTTACTTGATTCATTCGTTTAGATTAAGAGGGTGTGGGTTCGAATCCCACATACCTCATTTTTATTATTTCTTTTTTTTTTATTTTTCTCCTCTCCACTTCATCCGTCCAAGAGGTTGTGGGTTCGAACCCTACACGTCTCACTTCATTTTCTTTCATTTTCACTTTGCTTTTCACTTGAGCTTTACCCCATTTCAAATCCCCCTTACCACATTTTTATTATTTAATTTTTATGACATGTATATGGTGAGGTCTTGCGTTCAATCCCCACGGACCTCAAGCATTAAAAAAAATATTTTTTTGAACGTGACTTTTTACAGTAACCTGAATTTCCAGAATGCTGGAAATTTGTTCACCCTCTTTGCAGTCCATTTTTCTCAACTTTTAAATATTAGATTTAGGATAAATTTTCGTGTAACATCTAGTGCATATTTAGGTATGTTTTCATGGTTACTTTCGAGAATTTAATCACCTTTTTGCAGTCCATTTTCTCACCCTCTTTCACGTTAAACATTAAGACATTTAGAGTAGTTTTTAGGGAGATCTTTTGGTACATTTTCAAGATTACTTTCAATCAAGAATTTTCATTTAATTCAGAAACCTTGAACTTATATTAACATCATGTTTTTAACTTATTCATACACGTAAAATACAACAATTTAATCATGCCAAATTTCATGCTCTTAGACGAGACCAAGTCCCAGTACACACGTGCACTCAAAAGTTAACATATCACACATTTTCGGAAACACTTCTTTCAATTCTATATAATTCCGAATGCACATTCAAACACGTAATCACAACCAGCCCTAAAATCATCTACCAGAAGTCATACCAACGCATACTTGAATCTTTCAAAGGATCTAATGACAGGGGCATGCAACGGGGACAACCTTAGTTTTTGACTGGAATTAAGCTGAACTTAGGGGTCTCTTGGGAAAGTGACCAAGAGGGAAGAAAACCCATACCTTAATGTCGTTCAAAGTGTTCTTACGTGCTGCCAAAATCCTCCCACTAAGCCAATGTCTCACCACCGAAATGACAAGCACAATCCCTAGAGAACTTGGTTTTTGCTTTTCGTTTTGAAGCTTGCTTTGCTTTTTGAGTTTGAGCGTTCAAGTTCTTGATGAACTTTATATTTTCTTTTTGTTTTGATCTATTGTTTTACAGAAGTTAAGCGTGTAAATAAGGTGAGAGTAGAGAGAAATGTGAGAATGAGTTAGCTAAGGATTGGGAGATTAGGTGGAGACTTAGCCAAACTAGGACTCCCCATATTTTATTAATTTTATTATTAAAAATCTGATTTTCCTTTACTTAAATCAGAAAATTAGATATTAATTAATTCAACTAATTCACTAAATACTAACTAAATCAATTAAATCATTGCTTCCACCAAGGCTCGAACCCGGGTGGAGCTAGATTTCGCATAAAGGGTCAAATTTGGTCAACCCCTACCCGAATTGCCCCTTACTCACATTAATTAATTAATTAATTAATACTTAGGGTAATTACGATACTACCCTTAGCCTGGAAAAGACCATTTTACCCCTAGACCCTCCAAACCTAAGATTACCCCTTTTAAGTGCGGTAATACTCATCCGGGTGAATCTCTCCAATTCGGTTGCCCTACATGGTTGGTTCTCACCTTGCCTAGCTCAACTAACTAACCAAGTTGGTTGGCTAGGCTAGTGCATAGGTTCTGAGGTCTGGTTTTACGCGCAACAAGTCGTGTGAACCCGATCTAATTCAGACATTCTAGGTATGTTTAAGCATTACTTAGCTTAGTCATTTTTCAGGTTGTTACATTATTCTCCCCTTAGGAACATTCATCCCCGAATGACACTACTTTTTACTAGAAACAAGCCATCAATCTATAGAACATATGCATACATAGGCAATTCAATACTCTTCATTGGTGAATATCTGATTCACATATTAGCATGATGGTGAACATCCTTGAAACCTACTAGCAGCTTCACATTAATAGACTAAGGAACTCTTTCCTAAACTAGTGTCATCAAAGCATACAACATAAGTAAACATATAAGTCACACAAATCCGCAACCAACATGATGACTCAAACATATTAACATCATACTAGTTCATAAACACCATACACAGTCAAATACATGAAATCATAATTAAGGCTATTCACCCGAGACTTCACCAGAAGTGTCTTCCCCTGCACCCTTAGACTTGAGTGCGAAGAATCGTTGCCTCCTTGGAGCCTCTACACTTGGACCATTAGGCTGAACTCTCTCCTTCCCTTGTTTTTGACTTCTCTTATTCGGACAATCCTTCATCATGTGACCCGGTTTGCCACAACCGTAAAAAGAATTAGAGACAATCATACACTTTCCCCCATGCAGTTTGCCACACTTCCTACAAGGTGTCCTCTCCTGAGGTGTATCTACTTCATTGTTTCTCTTAACTCTGGACTCGGAATCCTTATCATAGCGACCCTTGGATGAACTTGGCTCCCCTTGGTGGGAGAGTCCCTTCTTAAACCTGGGCTTATCCCTGATTTCAATACTACTCTTCCTTGAAAAATTCTCCTCAGCTTGCCTTGATCTATTCCCTGTCCTAGTGTGCTTTCTATTCCTGCTTTCCTCCACTTGTTGGACACGGACCATAAGCCTGGAAAGGTCCATTCTGTCATGCAACATAGCTTCCCTACACTCCTCCTCGAGATCCTCAGCAATCCCTGTCAAGAATCTACTCATCTCATCTTTGCTGTTAGACACAAGGGAAGTGGAATACCATGAAAGCTTTACGAACTTTAGGGAGTAATCCCTGACTGACATCGAGCCCTGCTTAAGGTTGATGAATTACTCAACCTTAGCCTCCTTCATTTCTCTGGGAAAGAACCGCTCGAGAAAAAACATCTTGAAAAGATCCCAAGTAATAGGACCTCCTCCTAAGGCACTGCTATCCTGCAACATATTATACTAGGATTGAGATATACCCTTTAGCTGGTAGGATTCCAGCTCAGCCTTCTACACATCAGTCAAACCCATTGCACACAGTATCTTGTGGATCTCATCCACAAACTCCTGGGGATCCTCCGCAGTCTTAGATCTAGTGTAAACGGGAGGATTCATCCTTTTGAAGTCCCTTAACCTGCTAGCCATGGTGCTGGCAGGTGGGTTTTCTATGGGAACACCTCGTTGCTCCGCCTGGGCTGTCACAGCCTGAGCTTGTAAAGTGATGGCTTGGGCCATCTGTGCTAGGGTTGTCCTCACTTCTCCATCTGTCAACCCAGCTAGGTTAACATGCATCTCCATTCCAGCAGCTGGAGCCTCGGGTGGAACTTGGTTGTCCCCAGCAGCTGCTCCTACTCTTCTCCGACCAGTGTTCCTTCTTGTGTTCATTTTCTGAAAGATAAGAATTGATATTAGATACGCTCATAACACCAAGTAATCAGACATTATACAAGGCACGATAAGATCAAAAGAACGGAAATTTTCCTACGCATCATACAGTCTCTAATTCATGATAGTGGTGCACTTCACTACCATAAGTTAGAAACTACTCGACGTGGTTGATGTGAACTTATTATCCTTGCAATTTAACATAATGCTCTGATACTAACTTTGTCACGACCAGAATCTAGACCCCAGACGAGACCGGCATCGTTGACCTCTCAGAGGTCGCAGACAAGCCTACATATATCAATGTAACTTCATCTAGGTTAATTTTAACGGAAAATTTGAACTTTTGTTTTCTTTAACTTTATATTGGAAAACATTGATCTCGCATAATACTATCTACGTAAACTCATAAGCGTTCACAACAACCAACTAAATCAAGATAATCAAATGAAAGATATAGTCATAATGGCACCAATACAACGTCTGAAAGTAAATACGAAGGAAACTCTAGTGGAACATACTCCACTAGCTCATGCCTACGTCTACGCTAGAATAAACCAGTAAGCATCCTCGAAAGCATGAGGGCCTACCAAATCCGGATAAAAGCTCCACGTCCGGATAACTTCTGCGTCGACTCGTAAGCTCTAACGTCCAGCTGCACCTGCACCTAAAAGTAGATAAATGTATGGAATTAGTACACACTTGTACTAAGTATGGGTATATGCAAGCACACACCACAGAGATGCATGATTTAGTATAGCTCTCCCTAACGATCTGAGTTATGGAAAGTCAAGTCACTGGACTTGCCAAAATCGGATTAGGAAAGTAATGCCATGAGAGTAACATTCATCATCATACGTATCATATTGCACATAGCACATAACATATTGCATATAGAACATAACATATTGCATATAGCACATATCATATTTTATTTCATTCGTTCATATGCCATGAGACCTTGGAATCATGGACTTAACATTAGGACTTCCCAAAATGAGAGCTCAACATATGGGACCTCAACTAGGGAGCCTTCTTTAGCAAACACAGAGTCTTCTTCATTCATTCATACGTACTTCATTTCATTTCATTCATAGGCTAGTGTAAACACCTGATATACCTAGGATGTAGTTTAAGACTCATTGGGTTCACTGTGCAATGACTAAGAATGACCTAGTGTCATTACATAAGTCTAGTTCACTTCTTGATTCTCCTACCCAAACATCTTTGGTATCGTTCATTTCATTGCGGGCATTACATGAGGCTGGCCTCATCCTTTATTTGGGAACATTAACTTTAACCGACATAGATCATGTGAGCTACATAAAATTTTGTTTCTACCCAACACCGAAAAGAAGTGGAATCACCGGCCAAAGTGAAACCAAAAAACATGCTAGCATATATAGGGGATTGAACCCTGCTAGATCCCTATATTGGCTGCATAGGTTCAACGACTAGGAGATATAAGGAGACCCATACCCGTATGGACGGACAGTCTCATCTCATGAGAATTACACAAACCTCTGCCTTCTCGAAAGAAGGAATCGCCACTCATAGCTAGCCTATCGGTGCTCAGTATAAAGTTCCATTACATTGATCTCATACATCATAGAAGTTGGCTTCTAGCATGAGTACATCATTGCTCATTAGATGATTTCTCATCTCATCATTAGTATTAAGTATGCATTAACTTTAATACTTTCATTAGAGTGTTCATAGAGACTGGTCTCTTCATTAACTTTACACTCTCATAGGTGAGTACGTTTTGGTAACAATTACTTAGGCTCATTTGAGATTTCTCTCATGTTTAACATTAGCCTCTTATCATGTTGTCACCACATTCATTAGTCTTAGCACATTTGCCCTTCATAATTACTCACCCCTTTTTACGTGAATGTTCATTTCAATATATGCCAATGCACTTGGCCTTTTAGTGTGTTTCACACTCTTACTTAACCCTTATGGGATCTCATCATGCATCACATAGAATCTTAGGTTCACTTACTTTATAAACGTATGCTGGACTTATGAGTCCACACACACAAGTCATGAGGCTTCATTCATAGTTCATTTAAGTGATTTATATTGCCCAAGATTATGTGGTACAAGACTTATGCATCTTGTAAGTATGCCAAGGTCTCAACTTGATTCCTATAGGCAGCATTCATTAAATATTTAATCACGTAAGACTTATGTGTCAATACGGAATTGGGGAAGGGAACCCGATTTCGAATCCCTTGAGAAACACTTAATCTTATATTAAACTTGGTAATTGTATTTTTCAGATTTGGGGGACCCTAGGTCGATCCCCATCACCCCCATATATTTTTCTTTCTTTTACCTCCTCTCTTTTCCATTTAAGGCCAAGAGGTTGTGGGATCGATCCCCCACAACTTCATTTTATTTCTCTTAGTTTTTCTCCTTAACTTTCTCACCTATCCAAGAGGTTGTGGGTTCAATACCCCCACTCACCTCATCTTATTTTTCTTGATTTTTGTCTAAAACATTTCGGCCTGGGGAACCCAAGATCGAATCCCCACGCCCCCATTCTTTTATTTTTCCTTTATTTACTTGATTCATTCGTTTAGATTAAGAGGGTGTGGGATCGAACCCCCACAACCTCACTTTATTTTAATTGGATTTTCTCCTTACCTTCTCATTCGGCCAAGAGGTTGTGGGTTCGAATCCCACATACCTCATTTTTATTATTTCTTTATTTCATTTTTCTCCTCTCTCCTTCATCCTTCCAAGAGGTTGTGGGTTCGAACCCCACACGCCTCACTTTATTTTCTTTCATTTTTCCCTTAACTTTTCACTTGAGCTTTACCCCATTTTGAATCCCCCATACCACATTTTTATTATTTAATTTTTATGACATGTATATGGTGAGGTCTTGGGTTCAATCCCCACTGACCTCAAGCATTAAAAAAATATTTTCTTGAACGTGACTTTTTACAGTAAGCTGCAAAAAAAACAAATTTCCAGAATGCTGGAAATTTGTTCACCCTCTTTGCAATCCATTTTTCTCAACTTTTAAATATTAGATTTAGGATAAATTTTTGTGTAACATCTAGTGCATCTTTAAGTAATTTTTCATGGTTAGTTTCGAGAATTTATTTACCTTTTTGCAGTCCATTTTCTCAACCTCTTTCACGTTAAACGTTAAGACATTTTGGGTAGTTTTTAGGGAGATCTTTAGGTGCATTTTCAAGATTACTTTCAATCAAGAATTTTCATTTAATTCAGCAACCTTGAACTTATATGAACATCAAGTTTTAACATATTCATACACATAAAATACAACAATTTAATCATGCCAAATTTCATGCTCTTAGCCGAGACCAAGTCCAGTACACACGTGCACTTACAAGTTAACATATCACACATTTTCGGAAACACTTCTTTCATTTCTATATAATTCCGAATACACATTCAAACACGTAATCACAACCAACCCTAAAATCATCTACCAGAAGTCATACCAACGCATACTTGAATCTTTCAAAGGATCTAATGACAGGGGCATGCAATGGGGACAACCTTAGTTTTTGACTGGAATTAAGCTAAATTTAGGGGTCTCTTGGGAAAGGGACCAAGAGGGAAGAAAACTCATACCTTAATGTCGTTCAAAGTGTTCTTACGTGCTGCCAAAATCCCCCCACTAAGCCAACGTGTAACCACCAAAATCACAAGCACAATCCGCAGAGAACTTGGTTTTTGCTTTTCGTTTTGAAGCTTGCTTTGCTTTTTGAGTTTGAGCGTTCAAGTTTTGATGAACTTTATATTTTCTTTTTGTTCTGTTCTTTTGTTTTACAGAAGTTAAGCGTATAAATAAGGTGAGAGTAGAGAGAAACGTGAGAATGAGTTAGCTTAGGATTAGGAGATTAGGTGGAGACTTAGTCAAACTAGGACTCCCCATATTTTATTTATTTTATTACTAAAAATATGATTTTCCTTTACTTAAATCAGAAAATTAGATATTAATTAATTCAATTAATTCACTACATACTAATTAAACCAATTAAATCATTGCTTCCACCAAGGCTCGAACCCGGGTGGAGCTAGATTTCGCATAAAGGGTCAAATTCGGTCAACCCCTACTCAAATTGCCCTTTACTCGCATTAATTAAATAGTTAATTAATACTTAGTGTAATTACAATACTACCCTTAGCCTGGAAAATACCATTTTACCCCTAGACCCTCCAAACCTAAGATTACCCCTTTTAAGTCCGGTAAGACTCATCCGGGTGAATGTCTCCAATTCGGTTACCCTACATGGTTGGTTTCACCTTGTCTACCTCAACTAACTCACCAAGTTGGTTGGCTAGGCTAGTGCATAGATCCTGATGTCTGGTTCTATGCAACAAGCCGTGTGAACCCGGTCTAATTCAGACATTCTAGGTACGTTTAAGCATTACTTAGCTTAGTCATTTTTTGGGTTGTTACAATATCCTTGATGTTGATGTCTCTATCAACCACGTCTATGTAGATTCGTACTAATAATTGTGAAGCGCGCCACACTTATGAATAGGAATCTATGTGATGCTTAAGAATCTCTCTTTTTCTTGGAAATCCAATATCGTGCCACTAGAGTGTACTTATTATGTGCTTTCACGTAAACCTTGTATTTTGGTTATATGCAATGAATACTCGAAGGAATGAGGCTAGAAGACTTGAGGAAGACCTTGCCAATGTGGGAGCTCCTCCCGTGGTGATCAAGTTCCTCCTCTTGAAGAAGATGTTGTTGATGACCAAGCTCCGGTCAATCCCTCACCTTTGACGGATGGTGACATAAGGGCTGCCCTCTTTCAATTGTCCCAAGCTGTCACTATACAAGCCTAAGTTATGACTGCCCAAGCTAACCGGGAGGTTGTGCCCCGTCCACCTCAACAAGTCACTACCATGGCATCCCGTCTAAGGGACTTCACTAGGATGAATCCTCCTACTTTCTATGGGTCTAAGGTTGAAAAAGACTCTCAAGAGTTCATTGATAAAGTCTACAAGATACTCTTTGCTATGGGTTTTTCTACTAGTGAGAAGGTCGAGTTAGCCACTTATCAACTAAAATATGTGGCTCAATCTTGGTATGTCCAATGGAGGGACAATAGGCCTCTTAGGGGTAGACCAGTGACATGGGAGATCTTCAAAAAGACATTTCTTTATCGGTTCTTTTCTAGGGAGATGAGGGAAGCTAAAGTTGTGAAGTTCATAAACCTTCGCCAAGGAGGTATGAGTGTGCTTGAATACTCTTTCAAATTCACTAAATTGTCAAAATATGCTCCTTCTTTGGTTTCCAATCCTAGAGATGAAATGAGCCGCTTTGTGACGGGGGTGTCGGAAGACTTTCAAGAGGAGTGTCATTCGGCTATGCTACATGACAACATGAACATTTACCGTCTCATGGTGCATGCTAGACAAGTGGAGGAGGCAAGGTCTAGAAGGAAGAGTAGAGATGCTAAAAGGGCAAGATCTTTTAGAGATGGCTCTTCTAAGGGTAGGCTTAACATCCAAGACAAACCTAAGTTCAACAAGAGGTTCTCTAGTCAAGTTCCATCTAAGTTCCCGAGGGCTCGAGATGATAAGGTGGCTAAACTTAGAGATCAAAAGGGAAGGAGTGGAAATTCACCGAATGAGAAGCCTACATGTTCCAAGTGTGGAAAGGGTCATTTTGGTGAATGCTTGGTTTGAACGGGCAATTGTTTTGGTTGTGGCAAGAGTGGCCACAAGGTTCGAGATTTCCCTAATATGAAGGGTAAAGAAAAGAGTGGTCAAGCAAGTAGTTCTAATGATGCTCCTAAGAAGAACCGCTTCTATGCTATTCGTACTAAAGGTGAGCAAGAGACCTCTCCCTATGTGGTGACCGGTATGTTGAAAGTTTTCTCTACTGATATTTATGATTTACTTGATCTGGGTGCTACTTTGTCTTTTGTTACACCTCTTGTAGCTAAAAAGTTTGATACTTTACCCGATATCTTGCATGAACCCTTTATAGTGTCTACACCGGTGGGTGAGTCAGTTGTTGCATAGAGGGTATATAGAAATTGTCCTATCATGTTGCCCAATAGAGTTTCCAATGTTGATCTAGAAGAACTAGATATGCTTGATTTTGATATCATTTTGGGTATGGGTTGGTTGCATGCTTGCTTTACCACTATTGATTCTAGGACGAGGGTGGTGAGGTTTAATTTCCCAAATGAACCCGTTGTTGAGTGGGAGGGGGAAAAATCTATTCCTAGAGGTCGTATCAATTCTTGTCTAAAAGCATTCAAAATGATCTCAAAGGGTTGTCTATATCACATAGTAAGAGTCCAAGATTTAGACTCCGAAATTCCTCCCATTGAGTCATTCCCCATAGTGAGTGAATTTCCGGAGGTCTTTCCTAATGGCCTTCCCGGTATTCCTCAAGAATGGGAAATTGATTTTGGTATCACTTTTCTACCGGAAACAAATCCTATATCAATTCCTCCTTATCGGATAGCTCCGACCAAATTAAAGGAGTTGAAGTCACAACTCAAAGATTTACTAGACAAGGGTTTCATAAGACCTAGTATTTCTCCATGGGGTACTCCGGTTTTATTCGTGAAAAATAAAGATTGGTCTTTGAGAATGTGTATTGATTATTGCCAACTCAAAAAAGTCAATATTAAGAACAAGTATCCTCTCCCTCGGATTGACAACAAGTTTGATCAACTCCAAGGGGCAAGCTACTTTTCTAAAATGATTTGAGATCGTTGTATAACCAACTTAGGGTGAGAGGTGAGGATATACCAAAGACAGCATTTTGGAATAGATATGGCCACTATGAGTTCTTAGTTATGTCCTTTGGTCTCATCAATGCTTCGGAGGAGTTTATGGACCTAATGAATAGGGTGTTATGACATTACAAAGATTCATTTGTCATTGTCTTCATTGACGACATCTTAGTATATTCGAAAAATGAGGGTGATCACATTGGTCATTTGAGGGTGGTATTCAAACCCTTAAAGAGCAACAATTGTTTGCCAAGTATAGCAAATGTGAGTTTTTGTTGAGGTCGGTGGCATTTCTTCATCATATCATCTCTAGTAAGGGAGTTGAGGTTGATCCAAGGATAATGGAGGCGGTAAGAAGTTGGAGTGGTCGGAGTCATGTGAAAAGAGCTTCCAAATCTTGAAATATAGGCTTACTTCCACTCCGGTATTGACCTTACCAGAGGGTACAAAGGGCTTCGTTGTGTATTGTGATGCATCCCGAGTGGGTTTGGGGTGTGTACTCATGCAACATGGGAAAGTGATTGCCTATGCTTATAGACAATTTAAGGTGCATAAGAAGAACTATCCCACTCATGATCTTGAGTTAGAGGCCTTAGTGTTTGCCTTGAAAATATGGAGACTTTATTTCTATGGTGTTCATGTTGATGTGTTTTCCGACCATAAGAGTCTCCAATATGTGTTTACTCAAAAATAGTTGAATCTCCGACAAAGAAGGTGGTTAGAATTGTTGAAAGTTTATGACATGAGTGTTCTCTATCACCACGGAAAGGCTAATGTGGTGGCGAATGCTGTAAGTCATATGAACATGGGTAGTGTGTCTCATATAGAAGAAACCAAGAAAGACCTAGTGAAATATGTTCATAGGTTGGGTAGATTGGGTGTTAGATTGGAAGGTTCTCCAAATGGTGGTGTCATGGTTCATCATAACTCCGAATCGTCCTTGGTTGTTGAGGTGAAGTCCAAACAACACCTTGATCAACCATTCATGGAGTTGAAAGAATCGGTTCTTGGCAAGTTTAATGAGTCATTCTCCTTAGGAGGGGATGGTGTTTTAAGGTATCAAGGGCGGTTGTGTGTTCCTAATGTTGATTATTTGAGGAACCAGATTCTTGAGGAAGATCATGGGTCCCGTTATTCCATTCATCCGGGGTCAACAAAGATGTATCATGACCTTAGAGAAGTGTATGGGTGGGAAGGTTTGAAAAGGGACATAGCGGAGTTTGTTGCTAAGTGTCCAAATTTCCAACAAGTGAAAGCCGAACATCTAAAGCCGGGTGGCTTACTACATGAAATCCAAATTCCTCCTTGGAAATGGGAAGACATCAATGTGGATTTTGTAGTAGGTTTTCCTAAGACTCAAAAACAATATGACTCCATATGGGTGGTGGTTGATAGGTTGACCAAGTTTGCTCATTTTATTCCCGTCATGTCTACTTATTGAGTGGAAGATTATGCAAAGATCTTCATAGATGAGATTGTGTGTCGCCATGATATTCCGTTATCCATCATATCGGATAGGGGTGCACAATTCACATCTAGGTTTTGGAGGTCATTCCAAGAAGGGTTGGGTACTTAGGTGAAGTTGAGTACCGCTTTTCATCCCCAAACGGATTGTCAAGCGGAACATACTATTCAAACCATTGAGGATATGCTTAGAGCTTGTGATAAGCACTTCCCTTTGGTGGAGTTTGTCTACAATAATAGTTTTCATTCATCCATTTCCATGGCTCCTTATGAAGCCTTGTATGGTAAGAGGTGTAGGTCTCCTATTGGGCGGTTTGAAGTCGGTGAGTCTTCGATTCATGGTCCCGATTTGATTATAAGACTTTGGAGAAGGTTCATATTATAAGAAAACGCTTGCAAACGGCCTATAGTTGGCAAAAGTCTTATGCAGATCATAGGAGAAGGGATCTAGAGTTCGAAGAAGGTGATAAAGTGTACTTGAAAATTTCACCTATGAAGGGGGTGGTTAGATTTTGAAAGAAAGGGAAGTTAAGTCCTCGTTATGTGGGTCCTTATGAAATCTTACAAAGGGTTGGAAAGATTGCCTATGAGTTGAGGTTTCCTAGTGAATTGGTTTCGGTTCATCCGGTTTTCCATGTTTCTATGTTAAAGAAGTGTATCGGTGATCCCGAGTCCATTCTTCCTATTGAGGGTCTTGGTGTCAAGGATAACATATTCTATGAGGCAGTTCCGATTCAAATCCTTGATTGTCAAGTAAAAAGGTTGAGGAACAAAGAGGTGGTTTCCGTAAAAGTGTTATGGAAAAATCACCTAGTTGAGGGTGCAACATGGGAGGCCGAGGCCGACATGAAGTCCCGTTACCCTCATCTTTTTGATAATTAAGGATAGTCATTCTTTTTAATAATATAAATATGACTAGAAATTGAAGTTTCTTGATTTTTGGTAAAGTTTTGCAAAATGTGTATATTTGAAAAGCCTTACAGTGACTTACAGTTTAGTGCGCATTTGAGCTTGAAATTTTGCAATTTTGCTTGTTTTAGTTATGTTGTGCATTTTGACATGGTGAGTCTTTATAAAAAGTTATGTAACATGTTGATAAGATGCATTTTGTCCTAATTGACTCATGTAAAGTATGTTGAGCTCATGTATGTTATGAGAAGGAAATTCCACATAATGAATTTTTTTAGCCATATGTGTGGTAATTGATGTTTTGAATTGCCTTGTTGAACTGATATGATTTATGTTGTCTTGTATTGTTGTTGGTTGGGCTGATAGTCTTGAGTCTATTCCCTCCTTCAAAAGAGTTTTAGTGTCATTCGGGGACGAATGTTCCTAAGGGGGGGGGAGGGATAATTTAACACTTCCAAAATCCAAGACGTGTCTGAATTCCTTACATAGGTGTCATGAGGTCTAGACACTGTTTTTAAGTCCATTTTAATGAATATAGGTCATTTAGGGAGTTTAGAAACCAAAACGTCCAAGAACGTCCATGACGTCCGGAAATTTGGTTCAAAAAGGTGCTAGTGTGCCTTAGCCTATTTGACTAGCTTTTAGGAGTCAGAAATTCATGAAATATGGTGCAAGGGTGCATAAAATGTATTAAAGTCGATTCATGGTCAAAACTTCCGGGTACGACTCCCTAAGGTCCAACAAAGGGCCCTTAAGAAGGACCCTAGCACGTAGGAGGTAACACTGCCTAGGCAGTGTGCACCAACAAAACATAGTCGAGGATTCGTGTGTGGATCGACGAGGCGTCGTTGTCAACCGTCGACCAACACTTAGCCAATTTGTTGAAGTCCCTCACCTGCAGAGTCTCTGAACAAAACGATGAGTGTGCAGCACGCAAGGGGGTAGCAACCGTCGACTCACAGACGGACCGTCGATCTGGATCTCGTCTGTGAGGGTCGAATTTCCTGCACATTTTAAGTTAGTTTTATTTAATTAGTTAAGGGGTTAGGTGGTTACTTAGGGGATCAAGGGATCCTAATTAAGTTAATTAACCCCCCATATAAAGACCACAACCCCATTAGATTAATTACAACTCACAAAACAAATCTTCTTCCTTATCTCTTCTTTCTCTCTCTATTCGAAGACACCATTGAAGACTAAGCTAGGGAAGGGTTTTGGGGGCTCTAAAGGGGAGATTTCACCATCAAATCTTCATAAAACGTTGAGGTATGGAATCTATTTGCCTTTGAGACTTATTTCCTCAAAGGTTTCATTCAAAGTATTTCTTAAGGTTGAGTTTTCAAGTGGGTTTCATCTAATCTCGAAATTGATGTTGTGAACTAAGTTGTTTATGATTTCTTTAGGATATAATGGATAGATTAACATGTATTTTAACTTTATTGTGATAATTGTTGATGGTTTGGTCTAAATTGTAGAACAAGATCCTCAACCCTTAACCCTAGGTGATGATGTTGACATGTATTGTATAATGTTCTTTCAATTGACTTGGTTATTGATTAGATTACTATCCTATGTTGTTATTATGAATAGATTGAGATGAATTCTAGGTATATCATGCTAGTTCTTGAGATGTGGGTTTAGGTTATGAAGTATATTGTGAAATTGACCTAAGTATCTTGTCTTAAGCTATGATCTAGTATTGAATTGTGTTATACTGATGCAATTGACCTTGTTATTCTATTGGATATCAATGTGTGATGAGGTTATTCACCTAATTGGGTTGAGTTATGGGTTTATGGTAAGACCTTGATGAGGAACTATAAAGAAAACTTGGTAAGTCTTGTGATCCCTATACTTTACTTCAAACTATGGTTAATTGTGATTAAGTCATGATGTTGTGTTGAAGTATTCCTTATTTAGGATTGATAGGGTGGTATGATGTTGAATTGAAATGTATTGACTATTGTTGTGAGGTTAATTAAGATGAAATGTTATAAGGATGTTGATGACTACCAATGTGCCTTATTATGAATGAACATGTAAATGTGTTAACCTTACTTGTATGAATTGTGATGAAAGGATTATACTCATGCAATTCCTATTGAGCTATGATGATGATGATTATACAAGGGATAGACCCTATGACCTAAACTAAGTTATGATTGAAAAATAAAGACATTAAAGACATTTCAAAAAGGGACCTAGCTTATCACCGAGTGAACTTGACAATGGGAGGTGATGACTTTCCCTAGAGGAAGAGTTACCCTATAGTTCTATATGTGATGTTTACTCCCCTTTGAGGGATACTCATTCAATGGATTCCCATGAGAGGAGGCCCCAATTACCAACTGGTATAAAGATGGAAATATCTATCTCTTAGTTCTTGAACTATGTTTCTCCCATAGAAAAACTAGCTAGTGGATCATTTAGGAAGCTATGTTTATGTTTGGTTTTACTTTGGCCGGTAGACCACCTTCCATCGGTTTAAGGTTTTACAACACCGGATTCTATACTTAGCTCATGTGGTCTATGTCGGTTAAGGCAAGTGATCCCTAAACTAAAAGGATGGAATGTGGTATAAACTTTCTAGAGTGACTTGAGAGGTTTGACTTAGCCTAGGTAGGGGTATGGGACTCTACCTATGCCTTGCACTAGTTTGCCTTGATAGGAGCTTTAGGAGGTTGATATTATGTATGTATATAATGACAAATGTAAATGACATTATACGATGATGATTATACTTATGAACATGTAATTGGCCCTTATTGTTAAAATATGGTTTTAAGTATACTTGAAAGTTATGTTATGTGAAGTGGGTTATTAGTCATGATTCTTATTGGGTTACTTGATTGAGTAAGGTTATGGGGCTTTACTTGGTTATTGCACTTGTTGACTTGATGGGGATTCATGATTACTGTCTTGCTTTATTATGATATGATTGAGAATGTGTATTGATTATCGCCAACTCAAAAAATTCACTATTAAGAACAAGTATCCTCTCCCTCGGATTGACGACTAGTTTGATCAACTCCGAGGGGCAAGCTACTTTTCTAAAATGACTTGAGATCGTTGTATCACCAACTTAGGGTGAGAGGTGAGTATATACCAATGACAGAATTTCAGAATATATATGGCTACTATGAGTTCTTCGTTATGTCCTTTGGTCTCATGAATGCTTTGTAGGAGTTTATGGACCTAATGAATAGGGTGTTTTGACGTTACCAAGATTCATTTGTCATTGTCTTCATTGACGACATCTTGGTATATTCAAAAAATGAGGGTGATCACATGGGTCATTTGAGGGTGGTATTGCAAACCCTTAAAGAGCATCAATTGTTTGCCAAGTATAGCAAATGTGAGTTTTGGTTGAGGTCGGTGGCATTTCTTCGTCATATCATCTCTAGTGAGGGAGTTGAGGTTGATCCAAGTAAAATGAAGGCGGTAAGAAGTTGGCCTAGACCATTGACTCCCACAGACATTAGGAGTTTCTTGGGTCTAGCGGGTTACTATTGGAGGTTTGTGGATGGTTTTGTGTCCATTGCATCTCCCTTGACTACTTTGACCCAAAAGAGTAAGAAGTTTGAGTGGTCGGAGGCATGTGGAAAGAGCTTTCAAATCTTGAAAGATAGGCTTACTTCCACTCTGGTATTGACCTTACCAGAGGGTACAAAGGGCTTCGTTGTGTATTGTGATGCATCCCGAGTGGGTTTGTGGTGTGTACTTATGCAACATGGGAAAGTGATTGCCTATGCTTCTAGACAACTTAAGAAAAGTTGCATGAGAAGAACTATCCCACTCATGATCTTGAGTTAGAGGCCGTAGTGTTTGCCTTGAAACTATGGAGGAATTATTTGTATGGTATTCATGTTGATGTGTTTTACGACCATAAAAGTCTCCAATATGTGTTTACTCAAAAGGAGTTGAATCTCCGACAAAGAAGGTGGGTAGAATTATTGAAAGATTATGACATGAGTGTTCTCTATCACCCCGGCAAGGCCAATGTGGTGGCGGATGCTGTAAGTCATATGACCATGGGTAGTGTGTCTCATATAGAAGAAACCAAGAAAGACCTAGTGAAAGATGTTCATAGCACTACACCATTTTAGGCCTACAGCCACACTTATTCTGGACTACACTTATAAAGTGTTGCCTAAAGTAGTTTTGGTAACGCTTTTAAAGAGTAGCCAAATTTTTTAACTTTTAGCTACAATAATTTTGGCAACACTTCAAAAGTGTACTCTTTAATGGTATAAGGTACACTTTATAAGTGTTGTTAAAATATGATATAATTGACAACACCTATTTACATATATGGCCACACTTCTAAAATGTCTTATTTTTATAATTGAAAAAACAACACTTTATAAGTGTTGTCTTAAAAATTTTCACTAAAATATAGTATTCCCTCTAACATTTTAAACTCTCCCTCCCATTTTTATGGCCAAAAAAACTAATTAATAAAAAAATTAATAAATGATAAATGCTTTTTCTTCTCCAGATCCAGAACACGCTTTAATCTTTCTCCAAAGACATTATGCTCTTTCTCTAAGCTTTACTGAGCTGAAGACGATAACCTAATCAAAGAGTTGAGCTGATGATGGAAGAACTTAGCAGAAGATCGAAGAACTGAGTTAAAGATTTCTTCAATACATGCGATTCTCTTCTCCAGAACACGCTGTTTTTGGAAGAGCTCAAGAGTTGAAGCTAAAGAGCTAAAGATCGAAGAACTTAAGAGAGGAAGCTTAAGAACTTAAGAGCTAAGCTAAAGATCTCTCCGATACGAATTTCGTCAAGGGTAAGTATCAATTCTGTGAAGCTTAAGAATCATCCGCCGAGATTCCTTCTTATTATATGCTAATGATCTAGTACTAAAAACAATTTTCTTGTCAATTGATTGAATTTTGGTTTTGTGTAGAAGGAATCGATTACTCTGGGGTTGTGCCAAAAATCATGGACGTCAAAGTGAGCCCTAGGCATATTCAGCAAACCAGAAAGAGGAAATTACTACTCGGAAGCATTTGAGTAAGTTAGCAACACCTTTGTAAGTTGGTTTGGTAGAAAATCGATGGGTTTCAAAGTATATCTCCAATTTTAACTCTATTTTTATGTACAAAAATTTTGTTTTGAAGGTGAAGTTTCTGAGCTCCGTTGATGTTTCCCACTGTCAATATAAATTACTGCTACCCATTTTTCTTTCAAGGACAGAACTATCTGAAGGGTTTTGTTTTATCAGTTAAGAATTTCTATTTTTTATGTCTAGGTTTATTGTGTGGTCTAATATGTTTCACTTGTGGGTTTTGATTTTCTTATATTATTGATGTGTTTTGTGTTGATTTATTGGTTCGTAGGCTGTATTAGTATTACTTGCATCAGATGGTTCTCCATCGTGGGCATCAGCCATTATTTAAGTATGTGATTTCTGTTTTACCTTAGATTGATAAGTTGATTTTTGTTGAGATCGGTCATGACCAGGTAGATTATCTTGTCCTCATTTAATATTCACTAATTTATCTTTTCCGACATTATTCTTGTTAGAAGTATGTTACTGCTGCTTTTCCTTGACTAGTTTATGACCGACCTCTACCTCATGGACCTAGTTATTTGCATCTAACTCATGTTCTTACTTCACACAGGATATTGATAAGTTTGTATTCGGGGGCTGTTTGCATGTGGAACCACCAAACCCAGGTATGGGAAGTAACATCCACACTTGTTGTTTTTTCCTGGATTATTAAACTCTCAAATCATGAAAGATTTGTACTATATTCTCATTTGTAAAAGTGTGTCCTAAATGTGATCTGGGTTGGGGGAAGCTTACTTCCTGTCATACTTGGATGAATAAGCTAGAGTTAACTTTTGATTATTTGGTGTTGTCATGAATGCTCAAAATTGTTTTTATGTATACTTAGTTGGGGAGAATTGGATTTACTATTAGTGCAATCCACTGGAAGAACACACATTAATTCTTTCACCATTTACTACCGGTTGATATTTGTTGTTTATTTGAAACTCAAAGATACAACAATAACAACGACGCCTCAATTCCAAACAAGCGGGAGTCGTTTACATGAGTCCTTACGAACCATGTCGCTCATCTTAGGCCAAATAAAAATATTACAATATTCTGCCAACATAATGTTTTTATGGATAAATGAATTTCAAGATTATGGAGCATAGAAGCCATTGTACTGAAGTGGGAGGGTCTAATATTCCTTGTGTTATTACTTGTATTCCCTATCTTTATTGCAATAACATATCTCTTAACTGTGACATTGGACTATGCAAGATACTTTAGAAGAATTACTGCGATCCAATGACTTTAACAAAAAATTTCTTCCTGTGATGCCTCATATTAGGAGTATGTTCAAGTATTCATGATCGGTGAATAATATTTGGAGTTACTGCTCCATTATTCCTAGTGATATTTCTTATTGTAACATCCCATGTTAGGAGCATATTGAAGTTTTCATCAAAGATGAATCATATTAAAATTCAATCTTCTTCACTTATTTGTCAATTACTCTATGAGAAGATATTGAGCAAATACATAATTATAGAGCAAAAGTTACATGGTAACAGTATCATCAAAACAGCGCTAACCCATATTTACTATTGCAGACAATGGTTAAATCTTTTGAGGCGACTGAATTACCAGGTATGTTGATAAAGTTTGAATAATCTTTGTTTTGCCAGGACTGTGACCTAGAACTCTTTTGATTTAACTAATATTCAGTTCTGTTAAACACCTAGTTCATTCTTTGCAGTTAGGTCAGCGAAGTTTATAGCACGCAACCAATTGGTTGTTGCCGGTGCTGATTATATGTACAAATCGTCTTTACAAGATTCTATTTTTGCATCATCTTCTTCCATTAGGTGTACCTCTGCCTGATGCTAGTATGCATCCAGTGAGTTGCGCTACAAATGTTATAGAACTGATGAAATTTGGTGACTTGAGTCGTGCTATTTGTTGTACTGCCATGAACAATCGTATTAGCCATTCACACATGTGATGCTGAACTGTATTTAAGCTATCTCTACTCAATTTTCATTAAGACCAACTTAACGGAGTTATTAAAATTTTCAACTGTACTTAAGTTCACATAAAATACATGCAGTGTGCTGACTGTCCACGTGCATGGTGAAGATACACCTGGAAACATAATCCAAAGTTCCCTCCATTTGGTGGATTTTGCTGGTAGTGAACGAGTTGACAAGTCGTAAGTTACTGGAGACAACCTCAAGGAGGCACAACATATTAATAAATCTCTCTCTTGGTTGGGCGATGTGATCACGACATTGGCGAAAAAGAATTCCCACATCGCTTACAGAAACATCAATCTCACATTACTCTTGCAGAACTCGTCTGGTTTGTGCAATTAGCTTGAGATTTTGCTCCTTATACAACTTATTTGACTGATGTAAACGATTTTTGAGCCAAATAGAAACTTAGGCTTTGAAATATTTTGGAAGAGTTTCTTTTTAACTTAAGTAAGTTCTGCAGTTACAGTATTTATAGTTTTCTAATATTGTTTTGGTGTATTTCAGGTGGACATGCTAAAATGTTGATGTTTACTCATGTCAGTCTTGACGAGGTTTCCTTTGGAGAAACAATTAGTACTCTGAAGTTTGCACAGAGGGTTTCGAGTGTAGAACTTGGTGAAACTCGTTTAAATAAAGAGAGCATCGAAGTTTTTGAGCTAAATGCAGAGGTAAAATACAATCATATTATAATATTATATTGTTATATAAGTATAACTGTGTGGCTTGAATGTTGGTTACAACACAACACCATACCCAGTGTAATTCCACATGTAAGATTTGGTTACAACATAACACCATACAAAGGTTAGTACCAATTAAAGTTAGTCATATTGGGATAAAAATGTTCCTTCCTGCTATCTTTATTGGAGGTCCAACAGACTTGGGTCGTCTAAACATGGACGATATTGCATTAGTACAACAATTAGTACATCATTTCCTATTGAACGTCAATCATCATCTCCCCTTATCTACTCTTTGGTCTTTGGTTTTGAAATCTTCATAACCTGCTCATAATCAAGTTCATCAAATGACCTTGCATTTCATAGTCTGTGAGTAGCCTGCATATTTTCTTTTCTTTTGTATCTCTGTTAGTAGTCTGCAATTTGGTTTTTGAGAATCTTGAATTAATAGTGTGAGTTTGAGATAAACAATGAAATAGAGTAAGGTAAAAGAAGAGAAATTGTGGAAAGAAGATATGTGAACTTATTATTGAAAAAAGTAAGGCATTACATATATGTTTATGGTTTGGGATGCATGGTTCTGTTAACCTTGTTTTTAGTAGTTCTGCTTTGTATATTTTTGGGATGCATTAGTATGAATATGAAATAACATTTCAACACTTGACAAGCCCAAGATCCTCTTTCGGGTAAGCCTTTTTTATGTCAACGTTATGTCTCTTTCAAGAATATCTCTTTATTCTCATTGAATGACATTACATATCCCGATTCTCTTGAATTTTACATGTTTGGGATGCATGGTTCTTATTGCATATGGTGCTGCTTTGTACGTGTAATCAGAAACCACAAAGGTTGTATAGTCCCCTGTAGCAACATAGACAGCCTTTACGTTGCTTAGTTCTTCCACTTCCTTAGGATCTGATTCACAATAATCATTATTGTGACCCAAGCACCCATAACCGCCCCATCCCATGTAGATACCCTTCCATCTTTCCCAACAACAGCGGCACGCCAATCCCAGCGTCAACAAGTGCAGTCTGAATACTCAAAGTCTGATGTTAGCCAAAAGAATACACAGACCTGATGTTGGCAAAAAGAAGATGTCAATGAAATCATTTATTGATATGGTACTCATAAAGTGATGCTTGATGAGAAAAAAATCAGATACTTGTAAGAGTATTTGATAAACATGCGTATATCAACGTTAATTTGGTATAGAAAGTCACTCTCAACACAATGAAACACACTTTCTAAAATAGGAAGAAAACAATATGCAAACATGTTATTTACTACTTTGGGTTCTCAAAACAGAAGAATCACATCTAAATATCATCGCTATCTGGATCATATAGTTTTTGTACATGTTTGGAGATCATTTAACTATGAAGGGGTTGGGAAGGGGCTGGTAATTGAACAATATAGTGAGCATATGAAATACATGATTCACTAACTTAAAATTACTTTTGAATGTGCAGGAAAATGCAGCTGATTGAATTTGATCAATACAGGATAGAAGTAAACTCGATCTATTGTAGTGAACGATAAAGAGTTTTTGAAATGTTGTTTGAATACATTTGGTTTTGTGGAATGTATTGCTAGTAGAGATCTTTAAGTAATTGTTTTCTATATGTATGCATGAATCATGTTCTTAAAGTTTATTTAATTTGAAATATATACATTCAGATTATTTATAAGCTATATATATAAAATTGTGATTATTTATTATATGCAAACTATATTTTATCGTAAGTGTTGCTAAATTGTGGCTATAAAAAGTCTACACAACATTGCAACACTTCGAAAGTGTGGCTTATTCTTTATTAATTTTATCTTGTACATAATAAAAGTTACACTTTAGAAGTGTTATTTTAGGTGAGATATAAAAGGCTACACTTTTAAAGTGTAACCAATAACAATGCAAAGGTCCCACTTTTAAGTGTAGTATAATCAGATAAAAGTGTTGCTAATGAAATACTCAAAAGCGTGGCCTTTATACCTCTTTGTCCACGCTTTTTAAGTGTTGCTGCTTTGGCAACACTTCAAAAGTGTTGTCTAATGTCAAAGGTTACGCTCTTTTAGGCCACCCCCTAAAAAGTGTTGCTGAAAGTCAAAAAGTGTGGCCTTTTATCAAAGGCCACACTTTTTGCTAGTTTAGGCTACACTTTACAGGGGTGGCCGTAGACCTAAAATGGTGTAGTGTAGGTTGGCTAGATTGGGTGTTAGATTGGAAGGTTCTCCAAATAGTGGTGTCATGGTTCATCATAACTCCGAATCGTCCTTGGTTGTTGAGGTGAAGTCCAAACAACACCTTGATCAACCATTGATGGAGTTCAAAGAATCGGTTCTTGGCAAGTTTAATGAGTCATTCTCCTTAGGAGGGGATGGTGTTATAAGGTATCAAGGGTGTTTGTGTGTTCCTAATGTTGATGATTTGAGGAACCAGATTCTTGAGAAAGATCATGGGTCCCGTTATTCCATTCATTCCGGGTCAACAAAGATGTATCATGACCTTAGGGAAGTGTATTGGTAGGAAGGTTTGAAAAGGGACATAGCAGAGTTTGTTGCTAAGTGTCCAAATTTTCAACAAGTGAAAGACGAACATCTAAAGCCGGGTGGCTTACTACATGAAATCCAAATTCCTCCTTGGAAATGGGAAGACATCAATATGGATTTTGTATTAGGTTTTCCTAAGACTCAAGAACAATATGACTCCATATGGGTGGTGGTTGATAGGTTGACCAAGTTCGCTCATTTTATTCCCGTCAAGTCTACTTATTGGGTGGAAGATTATGCAAAGATCTTCATAGATGAGATTGTGTGTCGACATTGTATTCCGTTATCCATCATATCGGATAGGGGTGCACAATTCACATCTAGGTTTTGGAGGTCATTCCAAGAAGGGTTGGGTACTAAGGTGAAGTTGAGTACCGCTTTCCATCCCAAAACGGATGGTCAAGCGGAACGTACTATTCAAACCCTTGAGGATATGCTTAGAGCTTGTGTCATTAATTTCAAAGGAAGTTGTGATAAGCACTTTCCTTTGGTGGAGTTTGTCTACAATAATAGTTTTCATTCATCCATTTCCATGGCTCCTTATGAAGCCTTGGATGGTAAGAGGTGTAGGTATCCTATTGGGTGGTTTGAAGTCGGTGAGTCTTTGATTCATGGTCCCGATTTGATGTATAAGACTTTGGAGAAGGTTCATATTATAAGGAATCGCTTGCAAACGGCCTATAGTTGGCAAAAGTCTTATGCCGATCATAGGAGAAGGGATCTAGAGTTTGAAGAAGGTGGTAAAGTGTACTTGAAAATTTCACCTATGAAGGGGGTGGTTAGATTTTGAAAGAAAGGGAAGTTAAGTCCTCGTTATGTGGGTCCTTATGAAATCTAGCAAAGGGTTGGAAAGATTGCCTATGAGTTGAGGTTTCCTAGTGAATTGGTTTCGGTTCATCCGGTTTTCCATGTTTCTATGTTAAAGAAGTGTATCGGTGATCCCGTGTCCATTCTTCCTATTGAGGGTCTTGGTGTCAAGGATAACCTCTTCTATGAGGCGGTTTCGGTTCAAATCCTTGATAGTCAAGTAACAAGGTTGAGGAACAAAGAGGTGGTTTCTGTAAAAGTGTTATGGAAAAATCACCTAGTTGAGGGTGCAACATGGGAGGCCGAGGCCGACATCAAGTCCCGTTACCCTCATCTTTTTGATAATTAAGGATAGTCATTCTTTTTAATAATATAAATATGACTAGAAATTGAAGTTTCTTGATTTTTGGTAAAGTTTTGCAAAATGTGTATATTTGAAAAGTCTTACAGTGACTTACAGTTTAGTGCGCATTTGAGCTTGAAATTTTGCAATTTTGCTTGTTTGAGTTATGTTGTGCATTTTGACATGGTGAGTCTTTATGAAAATATATGTAACATGTTGATAAGATACATTTTGTCCTAATTGACTCATGTAAAGTATGTTGAGCTCATGTATGTTGTGAGAAGGAAATTCCACATAATGAATTTTTTGAGCCATATGTGTGGTAATTGATGTTTTAAATTGCCTTGTTGAAATGATATGATTTATGTTGTCTTGTATTGTTGTTGGTTGGGCTGATTCTCTTGATTCTATTCCCTCCTTCAAAAGAATTTTAGTGTCATTCGGGGACGAATGTTCCTAAGGGGGAGGGGAGGGATAATGTAACACTTCCAAAAACCAAGACGTGTCTGAAATCCTAACATAGGTCTCATGAGGTCTAGACACTGTTTTTAAGTCCATTTTAATGAATATAGGTAATTTAGGGAGTTTAGAAACCAAAACGTCCAAGAACGTCCATGACGTCCGGAAATTTGGTTCAAAAAAGTGCTAGTGTGCCTTAGCCTATTTGACTAGCTTTTAGGGGTCAGAAATTCATGAAATATGGTGCAAGGGTGTATAAAATGTATAATAGTCGATTCATGGTCAAAACGTCCTGGTACAACTCCCCAAGGACCAACAAAAAAACCCTTAAGAAGGACCCTAGCACATAGGTGGCAAAACTGCCTAGGCAGTGTGCACCAACGAAACATAGTCGAGGATTCCTGCGTGGATCGACCAGGCGTCGTTGACAACCGTCGACCAACACTTAGCCAATTTGTTGAAGTCCCTCACCTGCAGAGTCTCTGACCAAAACGACGAGTGTGCAGCACGCAAGGGGGTAGCAATCGTCAACTCACAGACGGACTGTCGATCGGGATCTCGTCTGTGATGGTCGAATTTCCTGCACATTTTAAGTTAGTTTTATTTAATTAGTTAAGGGGTTAGGTGGTTAGTTAGGGGATTAAGGGATCCTAATTAAGTTAATTAAACCCCCATATAAAGACCCTAACCCCATTAGATTAATTACAACTCACAAAACTAATCTTCTTCCTTGTCTCTTCTTTCTCACTCTATTCGAAGACACCATTGAAGACTAAGCTAGGGAAGGGTTTTGGGTCTGTAAAGGGGCAATTTCACCATCAAATTTTCATCAAACGTTGAGGTATGGAATCTATTCACCTTTGAGACTTATTTCCTCAAAGGGTTCATTCAAAGTATTTCTTAAAGTTGAGTTTTCAAGTGGGTTTCATCTAATCTCGAAATTGATGTTGTGAACTAAGTTGTTTATGATTTCTTTAGGATATAATGGATAGATTAACATGGATTTTAACTTGATTGTTATAATTGTTGATGGTTTGGTCTAAATTGTAGAACATGATCCTCAACCCTTAACCCTAGGTGGTGATCTTGACATGTATTGTATAATGTTCATTCAATTGACTTGGTTATTGATTAGATTACTATCCTATGTTGTTATTATTAATAGATTGAGATGAATTCTAGGTCTATCATGCTAGATCTTGAGATGTGGGTTTAGGTTATGAAGTATATTTTGAAATTGACCTAAGTATCTTGTCTTAAGCTATGATCTACTATTGAATTGTGTTATAGTGATGCAATTGGCCTTGTAATTCTATTGGATATCATTGTGTGATGATGTTATTCCCCTAATTGGGTTGATTTATGGGTTCATGGTAAGACCTTGATGATGAACTATAAATCAAACTTGGTAAGTCTTGTGATCCCTATACTTTACTTCAAACTATGGTTAATTGTGATTAAGTCATGATGTTGTGTTGAAGTATTCCTTGTTTAGGATTGATAGGGTGGTATGATTTTGAATTGAAATGTATTGACTATTGTTGTGAGGTTTATTAAGATGAAATGTTATAAGGATGTTGATGACTACCAATGTGCCTTATTATGAATGAACATGTAAATTTGTTAACCTTACTTGTATGAATTTTGATGAAAGGATTATACTCATGCAATTCCTATTGAGCTATGATGATGATGATTATACAAGGGATAGACCCTATGACCTAAACCAAGTTATGATTGAAAAATAAAGACATTAAAGACATTTCAAAAAGGGACTCAGATTAGCACCGAGTGAACTTGACAATGGGAGGTGATGATTTTCCATAGAGGAAGAGTTACCCTATAGTTCTATATGTGATGTTTACTCCCCTTAGAGGGATACTCATTCAATGGATTCCCATGAGAGGAGACCCCAATTACCAAGTGGTATGAAGATGGAAATACCTATCTCTTAGTTTTTGAACTATGTTTCTCCCATAGAAAAACTAGCTAGTGGATCATTTAGGAAGCTATGTTTATGTTTGGTTTTACTTTGGCCGCTAGACCACCTTCCATCGGTGTAAGGTTTTACAATTCCGGATTCTATACTTAGCTCATGTGGTCTATGTCGGTTAAGGCAAGTGATCCTTAAACAAAAAGGATGTAATGAGGTATAAACTTTCTAGAGTGACTTGAGAGGTTTGACTTAGCCTAGGTAGGGGTATGGGACTCTACCTATGCCTTGCACTAGTTAGCCTTGATAGGAGCTTTAGGAGGTTGATATTATGTATGTATATAATGACAAATGTAAATGACATTATATGATGATGATTATACTTATGAACATGTAATTGGCCCTTATTATTAAAATATGGTTTTAAGTATACTTGAAAGTTATGTTATGTGAAGTGGGTTATTAGTCATGATTCTTATTGGGTTACTTGATTGAGTAAGGTTATGGGGCTTTACTTGGTTATTGCACTTGTTGACTTGATGGGGATTCATGATTAGTGTCTTGCTTTATTATGATATGATTGAGAATGTGTATTGATTATCGACAAGTCAAAAAATTCACTATGAAAAACAAGTATCCTCTCCCTTGGATTGACGACTAGTTTGATCAACTCCGAGGGGCAAGCTACTTTTCTAAAATGACTTGAGATCGTTGTATCACCAACTTAGGGTGAGAGGTGAGGATATACCAATGAGAGCATTTCGGAATAGATATGGCTATGATGAGTTCTTAGTTATATCCTTTGGTCTCATCAATGCTTCGGAGGAGTTTAAGGACCTAATGAATAGGGGTGTTTTGACGTTACCAAGATTCATTTGTCATTGTCTTCATTGACGACATCTTGGTATATTCAAAAAATGAGGGTGATCACATGGTTCATTTGAGGGTGGTATTGCAAACCCTTAAAGAGCATCAATTGTTTGCCAAGTATAGCAAATGTGAGTTTTGGTTGAGGTCGGTGGCATTTCTTCGTCATATCATCTCTAGTGAGGGAGTTGAGGTTGATCAAAGTAAAATGAAGGTGGTAAGAAGTTGTCCTAGACCATTGACTCCCATAGACATTAGGAGTTTCTTGGGTCTAGCAGGTTACTATCGGAGGTTTGTGGATGGTTTTGTGTCCATTGCATCTCCCTTGACTACTTTGACCCAAAAGAGTAAGAAGTTTGAGTGGTCAGAGGCATGTGAAAAGAGCTTCCAAATCTTGAAAGATAGGCTTACTTCCACTCCGGTATTGACCTTACCAGAGGGTAGAAAGGGCTTCGTTGTGTATTGTGATGCATCCCGAGTGGGTTTGTGGTGTGTACTTATGCAACATGAAAAAGTGATTGCCTATGCTTCTAGACAACTTAAGAAAAGTTGCATGAGAAGAACTATCCCACTCATGATCTTGAGTTAGAGGCCGTAGTCTTTGCCTTGAAACTATGGAGGCATTATTTGTATGGTATTCATGTTGATGTGTTTTACGACCATAAAAGTCTCCAATATGTGTTTACTCAAAAGGAGTTGAATCACCGACAAAGAAGGTGGTTAGAATTGTTGAAAGATTATGACATGAGTGTTCTCTATCACCCCGGCAAGGCCAATGTGGTGGCGGATGTTGTAAGTCATATGACCATGGGTAGTGTGTCTCTTATAGAAGAAACCAAGAAAGACCTAGTTAAAGATGTTCATAGGTTGGCTAGATTGGGTGTTAGATTGGAAGGTTCTCCAAATAGTGGTGTCATAGTTCATCATAACTAGGAATCGTCCTTGGTTGTTGAGGTGAAGTCCAAACAACACCTTGATCAACCATTGATGGAGTTGAAAGAATCGGTTCTTGGCAAGTTTAATGAGTCATTCTCCTTAGGAGGGGATGGTGTCATTGATTTCAAAGGAAGTTGTGATAAGCACTTTCCTTTGGTAGAGTTTGTCTACAATAATAGTTTTCATTCATCCATTTCCATGGCTCCTTATGAAGCCTTGTATGGTAAGAGGTGTAGGTATCCTATTGGGTGGTTTGAAATCGGTGAGTCTTTGATTCATGGTCCCGATTTAATTTATAAGACTTTGGAGAAGGTTCATATTATAAGGAATCGCTTGCAAATGGCCTATAGTTGGCAAAAGTCTTATGCCGATCATAGGAGAAGGGATCTAGAGTATGAAGAAGGTGGTAAAGTGTACTTGAAAATTTCACCTATGAAGGGGGTGGTTAGATTTTGAAAGAAAGGGAAGTTAAGTCCTCGTTATGTGGGTCCTTATGAAATCTAGCAAAGGGTTGGAAAGATTGCCTATGAGTTGAGGTTTCCTGGAGAATTGGTTTCGGTTCATCAGGTTTTCCATGTTTCTATGTTAAAGAAGTGTATCGGTGATCCCGTGTCCATTCTTCCTATTGAGGGTCTTGGTGTCAAGGATAACCTCTTCTATGAGGCGATTTCGGTTCAAATCCTTGATAGTCAAGTAAAGAGATTGAGGAACAAAGAGGTGGTTTCTGTAAAAGTGTTATGGAAAAATCACCTAGTTGAGGGTGCAACATGGGAGGCCGAGGCCGACATGAAGTCCCGTTACCCTCATCTTTTTGATAATTAAGGATATTCATTCTTTTTAATAATATAAATATGACTAGAAATTGAAGTTTCTTGATTTTTGGTAAAGTTTTGCAAAATGTGTATATTTGAAAAGTCTTACAGTGACTTACAGTTTAGTGTGCATTTGAGCTTGAAATTTTGCAATTTTGCTTGTTTGAGTTATGTTGTGCATTTTGACATGGTGAGTCTTTATGAAAATATATGTAACATGTTGATAAGATACATTTTGTCCTAATTGACTCATGTAAAGTATGTTGAGCTCATGTATGTTGTGAGAAGGAAATTCCACATAATGAATTTTTTGAGCCATATGTGTGGTAATTGATGTTTTAAATTGCCTTGTTGAAATGATATGATTTATGTTGTCTTGTATTGTTGTTGGTTGGGCTGATTGTCTTGAGTCTATTTCCTTCTTCAAAAGAGTTTTAGTGTCATTCGGGGATGAATGTTCCTAGGGGGGGGGGGGAGGGATAATGTAACACTTCCAAAATCCAAGACGTGTCTTAAATCCTAACATAGGTGTCATGAGGTCTAGACACTGTTTTTAAGTCCATCTTAATGAATATAGGTAATTGAAGGAGTTTAGAAACCAAAACGTCCAAGAACGTCCGGAAATTTGGTTCAAAAAAGTGCTAGTGTGCCTTAGCCTATTTGACTAGCTTTTAGGAGTCAAAAATTCCTGAAATATGGTGGAAGGGTGTATAAAATGTATTAAAGTCGATTCATGGTCAAAACATTCGGGTACAACTCCCCAAGGACCAACAAAGGGCCCTTAAGAAGGACCCTAGCACGTAGGTGGCAACACTGCCTACGCAGTGTGCACCAACGAAACATAGTCGAGGATTCGTGTGTGGATCGACGAGGCGTCGTTGTCAACCGTCGACCAACACTTAGCCAATTTGTTGAAGTCCCTCACCTGCAGAGTCTCTGAACAAAACGATGAGTGTGCAGCACGCAAGGGGGTAGCAACCGTCGACTCACAGACGGACCGTCGATCGGGATCTCCGCTGTGATGGTCGAATTTCTTGCACATTTTAAGTTAGTTTAATTTAATTAGTTAAGGAGTTAGGTGGTTAGTTAGGGGATTAAGGGATCCTAATTAAGTTAATTAACCCCCCATATAAAGACCCCAACCCCATTAGATTAATTACAACTCACAAAACAAATCTTCGTCCTTGTCTCTTCTTTCTCTCTCTATTCGAAGAAACCATTGAAGACTAAGCTAGGGAAGGGTTTTGGGGTCTGTAAAAGGGAGATTTCACCATCAAATCTTCATCAGACGTTGAGGTATGGAATCTATTCACCTTTGAGACTTATTTCCTCAAAGGGTTCATTCAAAGTATTTCTTAAAGTTGAGTTTTCAATTGGATTTCATCTAATCTCGAAATTGATGTTGTGAACAAAGTTGTTTATGATTTGTTTAGGATATAATGGATAGATTAACATGTATTTTAACTTGATTGTGATAATTGTTGATGGTTTGGTCTATGTTGTAGAACATGATCCTCAACCCTTAACCCTAGGTGGTGATCTTGACATGCATTTTATAATGTTCATTCAATTGACTTGGTTATTGATTAGGTTACTATACTATGTTGTTATTTTGAATAGATTGAGATGAATTCTAGGTCTATCATGCTAGTTCTTGAGATGTGGGTTTAGGTTATGAAGTATATTGTGAAATTGACCTAAGTATCTTGTCTTAAGCTATGATCTACTATTGAATTGTGTTATAGTGATGCAATTGGCCTTGTGATTCTATTGGATATCATTGTGTGATGATGTTATTCCCCTAATTGGGTTGATTTATGGGTTCATGGTAAGATCTTGATGATGAACTATAAAGGAGACTTGGTAAGTCTTGTGATCCATATACTTTACTTCAAACTATGGTTAATTATGATTAAGTCATGATGTTGTGTTGAAGTATTCCTTGTTTAGGATTGATAGAGTGGTATGATGTTGAATTGAAATGTATTGGCTATTGTTGTGAGGTTAATTAAGATGAAATGTTATAAGGATGTTGATGACTACCAATGTGCCTTATTATGAATGAACATGTAAATGTGTTAACCTTACTTGTATGAATTGTGATGAAAGGATTATACTCATGCAATTCCTATTGAGATATGATGATGATGATTATACAAGGGATAGACCCTATGACCTAAACTAAGTTATGATTGAAAAATAAAGACATTAAAGACATTTCAAAAAGTTACTTAGATTAGCACCGAGTGAACTTGACAATGGGAGGTGATGACTTTCCATAGAGGAAGAGTTATCCTATATTTCTATATGTGATATTTATTCCCCTTTGAGGGATACTAATTAAATGGATTCCCATGAGAGGAGACCCCAATTACCAAGTGGTATAAATATGGAAATACCTATCTCTTAGTTCTTGAACTATGTTTCTCCCATAGAAAAACTAGCTAGTGGATCATTTAGGAAGCTATGTTTATGTTTGGTTTTACTTTGGACGGTGGACCACCTTCAAGCGGTGTAAGGTTTTGCAACACCGGATTCTATACTTAGCTCATGTGTCTATGTCGGTTAAGGCATGTGATCCTTAAACTAAAAGGAACTAATGAGGTATAAACTTTCTAGAGTGACTTGAGAGGTTTGACATAGCCTAGGTAGGGGTATCGGACTCTACCTATGCCTTGCACTAGTTAGCCTTGATAGGAGCTTTAACAGGTTGATATTATGTATGTATATAATGATAAATGTAAATGACATTATATAATGATAATGATACTTATGAACATGTAATTGGTCCTTATTGTTAAAATATGGTTTTAAGTATACTTGAAAGTTATGTTATGTGAAGTGGGTTATTAGTCATGATTCTTATTGGGTTACTTGATTGAGTAAGGTTATAGGCCTTTACTTGGTTATTGCACTTGTTGACTTGATGGGGATTCTTGATTAGTGTCTTGCTTTATTATGATATGATATACTCTTATTCATGATTGTGATGTTATTACTTGATGATAGAGTCGTATTGGATTATGGGTTAAAGTATGTTGATATTCATAGGACTTGTTTTGACTTGTTTAACATGTCTTGATGATTGGTATGGTTTGTTTGTTGGTGCATAAGAGTTTCAAAAGGTAAAATGGCATGATTTAACTAAATTTCCTTTTCAGCATGATTTGGTGTTATATGTGCATATGGTCTCATACTTAGTACAAGTGATGTACTAACCCCATTTTCTCCCTTTTTTCTAAATATTTTAGGTTTCGGTCGTTGAAGGCTCATTCGAGACGACTTCAAGAAGACTTGGATATTCTCTACCATCCAAGTGGGTAGGTCCTCACTTTGCGAGGGCAATGCTAATATCTAGCTTATGGAGTTTTCTAGTTCTATGACTCTTACATTCATTCTATTTTCATTCGAGTACGATTTGTATAAGGTTATATGTGGCTTCTTTACATTGATGTAGGGCTATGCCCAAATTTCTATGATTGTTTTAGATGGTTATGAGATGAAACAATCTTGAGACTATGTTCTATGTTATATATATGTATGTGCAATAAAAGTAGAAAACCATATAATCTTCTTATACGAAAGGTCTATGTATACTCGATATGACTATATATATGTGTATGTCGAGGTTTATGTAAGCCTCAATGTACAAGTATTAAAAGTTTTTACTTTTTCCGTATTTTTTTCCATGAATGTTATGACAAATGCTAAGAGGTTAGTCTTAGTCCTCAAAGAGGACGACGACGCCGGTTACGTCTAGGGGGTGCTCCCAAGATGTGACACCACTGATACTGGTGAACCGGAGATCAAGGACCGATCTATGCATTATTTGAATGTTGAGGACCTGAGCCTACATCAGAAGAAGATGTAGCGCATAGTATGTATCAAACTTTGAAATGTATTGAGTATGCATGATAGGATAAAGCTGAATATTATATACATAACTGAATAAGAAATATGACCAATAGTATAATCTAAACTAAATGTATATACTTAATATACTGAATATTGAACTAACTGAATGCAATGACCAAGTATATAACATGTTTAGACTAAGTATTGAACTGTAACAGATAAACTAGTCAATGCACTATAGTCTGACTGTGGGATATACTATTAGCCGTCATAAAACCATGAGATCTATGAGTAGAGTCCGATGTATATACCCCATCAAAATGAACTAATATACCTTTTTAGTGGTATAAATACATGAAATATGTAATCATTAAATATTATGCCCACAGAGGGGACTTAAACTACGGGGGCACGTAGTTCTCAGACTCTGAGGGTGACTGACCCTAGTCAACTTGATGTTAAGCCTACACCCAATTGAATATGTAATTAACACATTATAACTGATTTTCTGTAATAGTGAATAGCTCAAATACTGACATGCTAACTGAAAATACAACATTTATGTATTGATAATGAATCATTCTTAGCTAGAGCATATATATCTAAATAAACTAACCTAGAAAATGTAATTCATGACCTAAACGAATCTACACAACTAGGGTTCTTAGTTTCATATAAGAATCTAAGCAATAATTCCTCATAACATGATAATTTTAATAAAATTAGTCTAACATTTGAATCACAACACTTTTCTAAAGTTTAAGAAACCATGGGTCTAAACATGATAGAGAAAATCAAGAATCTAACAAAATTCAAGGGACTTAATGTGTGAAAGAAACCCACTAGTGAAATCCCACATACCTGGTGACAAATTTCACATATAAAATCTTTCGATTTCAGGGCTAGAACGGGAGGAAACCTTGTTGTATTTTTGGAGAGGGTTTTTCGACTCTTTCTCCTTCTTTTCGTTCAAGTTTGATTAATTTTGGATAATGACTTGACTAGGGTAAGTTCTAATTTAGTTACTAGGATAAAGTAGACCAAAGCAATGTAGTTTAGGGGTTCAATGGCGTAGTTTACGTGTCCAACACATAGGGAAAATACCAAAATGACCTTGACTTACAAGCTACCAGGACCAACGAACGGACTGTTGATTGACCTACGGTCTGTCTTATTAGTCGTCGAATATTTCTAGACATGGAATTCTAGGGGTCTTGAAACACATACCAGGACCACGGCTCGTGGTCTGGCCTATGATCTGTAGGTCTTGTCGTGGGTCAACTCTTAGACAAAAAATTTCTAGAGTTTCTTGGGAGGGATGGAGGTGGCCAACCATGGACCCACCCAATGTTCGTGGGTCACCCTAGGGTCCGTTTGTGGCACTTGTAAGTTCCAAAATTCTGCACTTTTTATTTTCTAGCATATGGGGTCTTACATTATCTACCCCTTGGGAACATTTATCCTCGAATGAAAACTAAACTAGCTTAATATGGAGTAAAAGAGATTCAAACCCTACCACTTAGTACTGGAAACTGAAATCTGACTAAACTAAGTTCCAAGAACATGCAAATACGCTGAAAGTGCAAATATAAGTGAAGGAACATGATACTAAGACAGGATATTAGCATGAGTAACTTAAATACTGGAGAGGAACTATTACATCAATATTTAACGGAATCAGAAGGAAAGAGATGAGGATACTTGGCCTTTATGGCTACTTCTGCTTCCCATGTAGCTCCCTCTACAAAATGACTCATCCACAAAACCTTCATTGATGAGACTTCTTTATTTCTCAACCTTTGAACCTAACAATAAAAAATATCAACTGGCACTTCCTCATAAGATAGACTATCTTTAAACACCACACTTTCCAATGGTACAATGGATGCTCGATCACCCACACACTTCTTCAACAGCATAATTTGAAAGACCAGATGCACCGCTACTATTTTGTTGGCAAATCTAACTCATAATCCACTTTACCAACTCTTTTCAAGATCATGTATGGTCCTACATATCTAGGAATAACCTTTCCTTTCTTGCCAAACCTTATCACCCCTTCATAGGTTATATATTCAGGAAAACCCAATCATCAATTTGGAACTCCATTTACCTTCTCCTTACATATTCGTAGGACTTCTGGTGACTCTGAGTTATCTTAAATCTATCTCTAATGAGTTTAACTTTTTCCATAACATCATGAACTAAATTTGGTCCTATTAAGGTTGTTTCACCTAGTTCAAACCAATCAACTGTAGATCTATGTCTATGCTAATAAAATGCCTCAAAGGGGGGCATCAGAATACTGGACTGGTAGTTATTATTGTAGTCAAACTATATGAAAGAAGGTGATCATCCCAATTACCATTGTAGTCTATCACGCAAGATCTGGTATGCTCTGGTTGACTATCAGTTTGTGGATTAAATGTTGTGATGAGGTTAACATGAGTACCAAGACCTCTTTGAAATGAATTCAAGATTAGAGAGGTAAATTGAGGACCTCTATATGAGATAATAACCAAGGGAACCTCTACCGAATATGTAGTATTAACAACCAAAAAGTGAGAGGACTTAGTAACTTGTCTACTATCACCCAAATGGAGTCATGTTGTCTGTGGGTTTGAGGTAAACCTATAATGAAGTCCATTTTTTTACTTCCAACTTCCAAGTAGGAATGTTAATATCTTGTGTCATACCTACTAATTTCTGATATTCTACCTTCACCTGTTGACAATTAGGACACTTAGCCACAAAATATGCTATATCCCTTTTCATGCCATTCCACCAAAAGACTTCCAGCAGATTACGTACATCTTAGTGGCGCCTGAATGAATAGAATACCTGGATTTATGCGCTTCTGTAAGGATTTTCTCTCTCAGCTCACCCAACTTAGGGACATATAAACGACCCCAATAGCAAAGATCACCATATCCCCTTAGGAGAAAATCTCAACTTTCTGCTAATAAACTTGACCCTCAACTGAAGCAATAAAGGATCACTGTCTTGTTTTTACTTGAACTCTGCTACCAATGAAGATTAGGACCCATTCTAGACAGTCAGAACACCATCTGATATGCTCACGAGGCAAATTCTCAGGAGAGCAAGTTGATGCACATCTTTTGCTAGTTCTTTCCTTTCTTCCTCAGCATGGGCTACACTACTCACAGATAGTATGTTAAGAGCATAAGCTACTACGTTAGCCTTCCCAAGATGGTAAAGCACATTCATGTCATAGTTCCTGAGGAACTCAAGACATCTTCTCTGGCAAATATTCATCTCTTTCTCGGTTAACACACACTAAAGGCTCATATGGTCTATGAACAGATCTACGTGAACACCATACAAGTAATGTCTCAAGATATTTAGAAAAAATACTATCGTTGCAAGCTCGAGGTGATGATTTGGATAGTTCTTATCATTCACCTTAAGTTTCTAGAGTCATAAGTTATAATCATACCTTGCTGCATTAACACACCACCTAGTCCAACTCTGCATGTGTCACAATAGATCACTTAAACGTTTGAACCGTCTAGTAGAGCCAAAAAAAGTTTATAGCTAACATAGTTTTCAATTCTGAGAAGCTCTTCTCACACTCATCTAACCATTGAAACTTAACCTTTTTTTGAGTCCACATAGTCAATGGAGAAGCTATGGATTAATGCTCTTCCACAAACCTTCTATAATAACTAGTCAAACCTAAAAAACTTCTGATAATTGTAGGAGAGGTAGGTATGGTCCATTGTGTCACTGCCTCTATTTTCTGAGAAACCACTCGAAATATCTTCGTTAGACACTATATGCCCAAGAAAAGAAATCAATTGCAACCAAAACACACATTTGCTAAACATTAGCAAATAACCGGCGATATTTGAGATTTTACAGGACTACCGTGAGTCGCATGTTATTCCTCATTCCTAGAGTAAATGAGGAATTCTCAATAAAAGTGATTAAGAAAAAGTCCAAATATCGCTTGAACACATTGTTCATCGAATCCATCAAAGTTGCAGAAGCATTGGTTAGTCCAAATGACATAACAAAAAATTCATAATAAACAAACCATGTTAGGAAGGTTGTTTTTTGAATGTCACTATCTCTGACTCTGAGCTGATGATAAATAGATCTGATGTATATCTTTGAGAAATTAATACGGCCCTCAAATTTGTAGAATAAGTCATCATTCCTGGGGATAGGGTACTGATTTCTTATTGTGACTCTGTTTAACTATCGATAGTCAATGCACATCTTGAGAGAACCATATTTCCTTTTCACGAAAAACCCTAGTGCACCCCATAGGAAAATACTAGTTCTGATCAAGACCTTATCAAAAAGGTCTTTCAACTTGTCTTTCAATTCCTTAAGCTCAATTGGAGCAATTCAATAAGAAGGAATAGAAATAGACTAGAAGGAGATCAATTATAAAGTCAATTTCCCTTTCGTGATGAACTCCGAGAAGATCTTCTGGAAAAACTTTAGGGAGCTCATATACTACTGGAACTAACTCAAGAATTGGGGTTTCATCTTGAATCCTTAACTTGAACTAGATGATAGAGATACCCCTTAAAGATTTTCTTATGTCCTTAAGGTATGAGATAAATTGACACATAGGAACTGAGATACTACCCTTATATTCTAAGATTGTCTCGTTTGGAAACTTAATATGAATGATCCGTTTTACAATTGACTGAAGTATATTAGGAATGTAACCATTACATTCCTAGAATAATATCAAAGTCTACCATTTCTAACTCTACAAGATCTGTTGAGTGACGTTCTCAGAGATTGTGACAGTGCAATTTATGTATACTCGTCTAGCTATAACTAGGTCATCGATTAGAGTAGAGACGGAGAAGGGTTCTGAAAAAGTGTTTAGACTTACACCGAAGTTTAATGCTTTATAGAGAGTTACAAAAGAAAGTGTAGCCCTTAGATTTAACAAAGCATAAACATCTAAATTACAACGTATCGGTAACCACATCAGCAGAATCTTCCTAATTCTGACGAACCTAGATAGCATACAAAATGTTCTGGTGTTGACTGACACCTGTACAAAATGATTTATACCACAGTTTCGACAAGTTGGGTAGGTTCGAGTGCCTAATGACTTACCTTTCTGATCTTGTCAAAACCTAGGGAATAGAGAACCAGTTAATGAAGGTGTTGGGGCTGAAGATATTTGCTGAAACTATGACCAATTTTTGCTTAGAGTACTCATAGTTGTGTGTCCTAACCTTTTTATTTTCATTAGTCAGTTATCTAAGCTTGTCTCTGTCACATCAGGGGAGCACCCCCTAGAAGTAACATGGTGTACTTGACCTCTCGGAGGTCTTATACAAGCCCATAGTTATCATTCATCGCATTGTCATAGTAAATTTAGCGGAAAATTTAAAACTTTTCATAGCACATTATATGCTAGAAACATCACTTCATATATATATATATATATAATATAAGTCATAATACATATTTAAACCTTAAGTCTCTTTGTCATCCTAGACTCAACATCATTAGAGTACACTAGGGACACGGCCCTTACAACATAAATCATAAGTACAATATTAAGAGACTTTACAGTAAACCATAAGTTAAGGATTCCTTGGACTTAAGGATTCCTTTCTTTGAGCTTGGGAATCCACATATCAAGCTCCTCATGATCTAAAGACATTCTTTTAGCATCCATAACCTACACTTTGTGTAAAAAGGTTGAGAAGAATGGAGTTAGTACAAGCATGTACTGAGTATGAGAACCATGCAAAAACATGCATTTAAGAGGAACATTTTACTTGAAATCATACTTCATGCCTTTTTGTGAAAATCTTCGTAAAACCTTTATACAATAAGCATTATATCATTTACATACTTCATATAAGCATATTCAATGGTCATCAATCATATAAAATCATACATTGCATTTAAGGAAATTTAGAACCACATTACAGTAAGCTATTTTTTTCTTTACACTGAGCTATCTCGTTTACAGTGAATCCTTTTCTTCTTACTTTCTTATTCCCCAAGTAACCCTCTAGTGATACTTGGTGTAATGCATCACCTTAAGTCCACAAGGAAGTGATACATACAATCTACATAAACTAACACATACAATCATGAAAATATAACACACCACAAGGCACCTTCAAGTCAAGACCATAAAGACATTACAGTGAACTCTATTCACTTTGCACATATACTAATGTCACTTTACATAGAACCTCATGAAACCTTACTCAGAGTCCCAACCTAAGTCTCTAGTGCAATGTATATGTGAAGCCCCATAACCTCACACATACTTAATAAACCTATCATGATACCACAAGCCTTAGCATATACTTCATATACCAAACATAATACTATAGTCAACTACATACACTTCAAGTAGGATCTTAGTTACATAGTCATATTAGGACTTCATATCATGCATATCATCACATTATGCATATACTAACACAATGTCATGCAAGAGAACCATAAGCATATGCACATACATTTGACCACCTTCCTAGTACTCCCATAGATAGTACTTGTGCAATGTCTAGGTAGGTTCATTACTTCCACCTATCCTAAGTACCTTCCCTTAGGTTATCCTAGTTAGGGTCCTTTACTTTACTTTACTTCCATTGTCCATTTTACTTTAGGGAAACTATAGCCTCAACCGACACTAAGACCATGGGTGCTAAAAATAAAAATTTGATGTTGTAGAGCCTTACACCAATTAAAGGTGTTCTTACCTATCCAAGGTACAACATTAACACATGGTAGCATACTAAGTGAATTCACTTGCTAGATCCTATGTGGCAAGCATAGTTTATGTAACTAAGAGATATAAATAACCCTATACATGCTCATTGTCATTGGAGCCTCATCTCATGAGAAACCATGGGTGAGTCTTCCTCAAAGGAAAGTCAACACCTTCTGTGGAACCATAGGTGAATTTTCCTACAAGGGAAGTCAACACCTTATGAGAACCCAATGGTGAATCTTCCTCCTAGGGAAGCCAAAACCTCTCATTGTCAAGTTTACTCGGTGCTAAGCTAAGTCCCCTTTATTGAAAGGCCTTTATTACATTATTTCATAAAACATAGGCTTAGGATATTGACTCTTCATATGTTAAGCTCATAGCATATTCAAGCACCTATCTAGTTTTAGGGTACTCTTGAGAAACACCATTCATGTGCCCCTCTATTGACTAGATCATCATTCATGTGTGTATATACATGTGAGTAATCCTGTCACATAACATCTTTAAACCACACATGTTCATAACATACTCATACATTCATATTATGTACATAGGAAACAAAACCTATGAACTATCCTGCTAAGGAACCCATGTGCAATGTATAGACAAGGTCCCATACCCTTACCTATACAAGTACACCTATCAAGTAATCCTACTTAACTGAATGCATAACATGATTCACATACATATACTTTACATGCATAGTAATAGACATTTACTGAATATGAGATCAACTTTTCATTAGACACTTTGGATCTTTACAACATTGTAAGCATGCATAATGTGTGAGTGTGTGTGTACATTTGTAGACATGATCACATAATGGCTATCAACAACACATTGAGTCATTCACCGTCTTAGGACCATAGTACACCTTAAAACAAAGACCACACAACACAACTTAACATAGGAGACAAGACAATCTTCATATTACCCTTAAGACTCCTAGCCTTAGATATTCACACATTCACATAGGGGTAAATGGGTAGTGTTCATCATTCCTTAACACTTCATTAATGGCAGCACCTACACATGATCCTAACATAACCATTTACATGCTCAAAACAAGCAACATAATCTAGATTCACAACTAGAATAGAAGACTAGGCACACGTTACACATAGTATGATCATCATAACCACACACTTATATATTCATCAAAGTGCCTTCAATGACATGGCCAACACATATTTAATGACAATAAAGTAAGCACCGCCACCATAAGTGGACCATACCACACAATGTCAAACAAGGCTTCATCTATTAACAACTCTATAGAAAGTAGAAGATAGGCAATCTTACCAATTTCTCATCCTTTGATCATCATTTATCAATAATCCTTTTTCATCAATAATACAATGTATAGGTCAATAGCTAAATATACTTTAACATAGACGAAATCATACATAAATTCCTACAAGATCATGATACAAATATAGACACCAAACACCAATTCAATAGAGAGTAGAGGAATGTAGACCACTCACCAATTTCCCTTTCTTTGATCATCAATAACAATTTATCAACAATATACATGTAGGGCAGTATCTAAATAGCTCATTACTCAACCGAAATCATGCTTCATCTACCCTAGCATTGAGATCATATCATATACATCACATTACCAATCTATAGGCTAGAAGAACCAAGATCAATTCATACCAAGACTCCTTTATATTGATCATCAAGGATTTATACCCATAATTCATCCATAATATCAACCTAAGGCAGTAGCTACAATGATCTTTACATTATTAAAATCCTACAACAATTTTCATAAAGTCAAGTTACAGTGAACACATAGGAGAACATAGGCTAGTCTTGTTCAAACATTCATATATTCATCCACATGGATCATTCATCAATAATTCATCATCAATATACATAATAAACAGTAGACATAAGCAATTCAACGTAATAGCATCACAATTCCATCATTACAAAATCACGATCACAATGCCCATCAATAGGCTAAATCGAGAGTTGAAGAGAACATGGGTTCATAATACAATTGGATTGAAATTCACGTTAAAACCAATACAATATCATAAATTCATCATGATAAATCCTTTGAAAATGTTTAGAGAAAGAATCCATGGCTAAATTGAAAGATTGAAGGTTTGATCATTAAATCTCTTTTAAAATTTTGAGAAGAACTCTCTAGATGGATGATTAACTAGAGATGAAGGATCACCATACCTTAAAGTAGAAGAAAAACTCTAAAACTTTGTGAAGAACCCATAGGAATCCAAGCTCCAAGCTGTTCTTGAGCATCACCTTCAATGGAGGTTCTAGAGAGAATTTGGTTTTGGAGGAAAATCTGATTTGTGTGAATTGAATTGGGAATGGGGTGTTCACATTTTTTATCATCTATATACACCCAAAAATAACAAAATAAACCAAGTAGGGTCAAGTTAACACGTGGGTTTAATTTCCCATTCACACCTTTAATGAAATAATGCACAGGCATGCAGTTGCAGGAACCATGGACGACCAGCCATCGACGCCCCTTTGGCCCATCAACGGATCGTTTGTGCCTTCCGTCGTTTGGGTCTTAGGCTGTCCTTTGTCTGAGACTTCCAAAGATAAGAGTTCATCGATGCCTCACCATCGACGGGGTGTTGGTGGACTGAAAAACCGTCCCTTGGCTTCCTCGATTGACACTGCCAAGGTAGTGTCTCGACAACCTTTGGGTCCTCCTTAAGGGCTTCTTGCGGGGCCCTTGGGGTGTCGTACCCGGAGTTTTCAACGTAAATATGAACCTTAACAACTAAAGGAACTTCCACATCAGTTTCACAAAAAACAAATGCGTAAAACACATCCAAACATGGAAGGCACACTCAAGACACACATGAAAATCTCAAGGGTTAACTTTCGAACGTCTTGGACGTTCTTGGACGTTTGGCATTCAAACTTCATGAAACTTAATATAATGCCTATAAATACAATTATAACTCATATAAGGACCTCATAAGATCATTACACACACATAAACACATAAAAACACATAAAGCCCCTTTAGTGACTAGTCGTTGAACGTCTTGGTCGGCACTTGATGTTTGACTTCTAAATGACTTCAAGTCACTCATGCATACTTTAAAACACTTAATTAACATATTAAAAAGCTTATTGTAACGCCCTAAAACAAACTAAGGTGAACTAGAGCTTCGTAATGGTTTCTTGAGTTAACTTTAAGTTAAAATGAGTTATATCAGTGTCCTTAGGTAGTGTGTTAAGTTTGATTAATTTTGGAGGTCAAACGTCCAAGAACGTCCATGACATTCAGAAGATATGCCTTAGAAGTGCTTGTGTGTGTTGATGTGTTTAGGGGTTGAATGTTCGGGTACGACCCCACTTAGGACCCACAAGGGGCCCTAGAGAAGGGACCCAAACTGCCTTGGTAGCGTCCACCAACGAGGGCAAACGACGGCCAGTGGTTCAATCAACGGCCCGTCGACTTTCCCCGTCGATTAGACCTCCAAGATGGTCTAACCAGGACCGAAATGGAGCTAAGGAACAACACACAAAACACCACCAACGGACCGTTGATGGACAGACGGTCCGTTGGATCCATCCGTCGATGGTGCTATCCAAAAAGCTGTGAAAAATTTGCCAAGGCTTGGGGTGTTTGGTAAATTCACCCCAAGTCTTTTATGAACCTAGGAAGTCATTTTTAGTGTTATTTAGGTATATTAAAGTATTTCAAACCCTAAGACCTTATTTTAGACCTCACTTCTTAAAACCTAAAACCCCTCTCCCTTAGAACTCTCTCTCAGGTCTTCTTCGAAGTTAGAAGTCAAGAAGAGCTAGGAAAGGTGTTGGTGGTCAAGTTCTTCATCAAAATAATTGGGGTTTCTATTATCTAATGTATGGTATCCATCCTTGAACTCTCTTCCATTCAAGGAGTCACATCTAATGGATTTTCAATGAAAAAGGGTTTTCAACCCTAGTTTCTTCTATCTTCAACTCTAAATATGGGTCTTGCATGAAAACGTTTCTAATGACTTATAAATGATGTTTATAATGTTAGTTGATGATTTTAATGTTAAAACTTCAATGAAATCATGTTAAAACTTTTCATCAAATGTTAGCTTAAGAAATGGGTTAAATGAGCTTAGTTTTGTAGTCTTTGAGCTTTGCTTTACTTGTGTTTTTATTGATGTTTAGCTACTGCCCTAAGGGATAATTTATGATTGATTATTGAGTAATATGTTATAGGTGATGGAATCTTGAATTAAAGGGTAAGTTGGTTATGTTGTTTAAGCTTTAATTATGAAATGCTCCTTAGTGGTATAGTCCACCTTCTTGGTGGCGGTGTTTACTTGATGAATTTGATTATACATGGTATGCATTGTGAGTGTGGCTTTGAATGCCCAATATGTAAATGAAGTGATATTGAAGATTTTCTTGTATTGTGTATTATGAAGCTTGAATTGCATGTTTTTGCTTAGATTATGCCTAAATGAAGTATATGATTATGTGAAGCATGTTAAGTGTGTGATTTGAAGAATGAAGGTCTAAAGCATGTATAGAAGTTAATGTGAATGAAATGATGATTATATGAAAGGTGTGTTCACATGTACACACTCACACTTGAATGTATGAATGAAGCTAAGTTAACTAAAAAGGGGATATTTGGGGTGAACACTCTTCGTGAGTTGAGATGAAGTGTTTAGTAGCAACCTCAATACATCCTAAGAGCTTTCTAATATATGTCGGAGGATAAATACCCTTCGTGAGTTGAGATGTGGTGTTCACTAGCTCTCCTTAACCTATATTATAAAATGTTGAGAATCCGTGGGGAATTATGCTTAGCACTGAGAGGATATGAAGAAGGGGTGGTTACACTTCATGAGTTGAGATGTTGTATTCCAATGTACCTCTTGAGATGAGTACTCTTCGTTAGTAGAGAATAAGTTACTTAGTAGCAATCTCTTTATCCCTTATTTTTGCGCCCGCATAGGTGTAGCTATCGGGAAAGCCATGTAAAAGCTAAAAACAATGACCTTACTCTAGGCAAGTGAGGATCCCTCATCCGATAGGGGTTGATATTGGGATTCCATGTCTAGCTCTCATGGTCTATGTCGGTTAAGCTAACCCCAACAAAAGTAATGAATGTGCTAAGTCTTCTAAAAGAGTGTGCTACTTAGGTAGGTAGTGTAATGGAACGCTATTTATCCATTCCACTAGGTAGGCTTTACGAAAAGGCGAGCCTTGGTGAGTCTTATATGAGTTGAATGAACTAAGTCTCCTAAAAGAACGTACTACTTAGGGTAGGTGGTGGTATGGGACGCTATATATCCATTGCACTATGTAGGACCTTCCAAAAGGGGAGTCTTGGTTCCAAGCCTTCTAAAAGAGTGTACTACTTAGGGTAGGTGGTGGTATGAAACTTCATCTACTCATTGCACTAAGTAGGCATTCCGAAAGGGAAGTCTTGGTGTGTTTTTGAGTGTTCTTTTAATGTCTTGTGATTGAGTGGTGACTTGTTCTCCCGGGTGGAGTAAGCCTATGGTGGGTAGTCTTAATGATCTCCCTGTTGTGTATTGAAGGAGTTGTTTAGGTGTTTCTTTCATATCTTACCGTAGAGAGTCTTAGGATAACCTCCGTTAGGAAACTCCTACGTAAATGAGTTCACTTCCCCATTGACAATACCTTGGAAGTTCACTATTTTGGAGTCAAATTGGTTCACTGTAATGTTAAAAAGAGTTCACTTTAATTTTGGTAACTTCACTGTAAATTGGTCCTTTGGTTTAAAATTATGGAAATCCTTCTCTAAGTGTTAAATGATGTTTCTTATGTTGTTTTGTTTCTAAATTCAAGAATTTTTTATTTATTTGACATAAAAGGTTATTTTACTAAAACGTCCCTTTTTACATGTTTTTGCATATGTCATACTTAGTACATTGTTTTGTACTAACCCCATACTTTTCTATACTTTATAAGTGTAGGTTTTTGGAAGCAAGGCTGAAGGCTAGAAGGCAAGGGTTGGGAATGTTTCTCTCAAGACAAAGTATGTCCTCATATATTCGAGGGCATAGTCCTTTTCTTACTTTCCTTATTTAAAGACTTATTATGTATTTCTTTTTAATGTAAAGGGCCGTGTCCCTAAGATATTATGTCCTGTCTTTAAGTTTGGCTTGTGACGATGAGATTCTCTAACTATTTATGAAAGACTTCCTTTTATTAAATTATTCGTGAGAAGTTTTTAATTCCTCACTACTTTTCATGTCTTATGTAATGAAAGCTAGTTAAACGGCTTGTACAAGACCCCAAAGGGTCAAGTACGCCTTGTTACGACCCAAGGGTTCTTTCTAGCTTCTATGGGGTACTTTCGAGTCGTGAAAGACTTGGTATTAGAGCATAAGGTTATGGGAAATAGTTTAGGATATAAAAGGCTCACAAGCCACATCTAGTATAGTCTTGGTTATTGGTGTGAGTCGCGACACATCTATGAACAAGAGGCTATAGGATGATAGAAGTTTCACTTTCTTCTCTATTTATATCGTGCCTTAGAGATGAGTTCAATAAGATGTCTTTTCTCAACCTCTTCTCTTTGTTTTATAGGATATCAATAAGAGGAGATCAACCGCTAGAAGGGAGGAGGGAGGTGTAGCTAATGAGAGGATCCCTCCCCATGTTGACCAGGTTCCTATTGTTGGCCTAGAGGGAGAGAATGAGGAGGTTCCCCTTCAAGAACCTCAAATTCCTCCGGAAGCCCAAGAGCTTCAAGAGCCTCAAGTGCCTCCTATGCCTAAAACTCCTTTTGTTGAAGGAGATATGACTAATGCGGAGTTGAAGGATGCCCTAATGAATTTGACCCAACTCATGATGGCTCAAGCTCATGTCGTCAATAATCAGTTTGTTGCCCATGCTAATCAAGGATATAGACCTCAACAAAATGCTAGTACTCCTACTTCTAGAATTCGGGATTTCATGAGGAGGGTTAATGAACCCTCCTATTTTTCATGGAACTAAGGTGGATGAAGATCCGCAAGGTTTCATAGATGAGTTTTTCAAAGTGGTAGATGCTATGGGTGTGACCTCTAGGGAGAAAGCAGAGTTAGCCGCTTACCAACTTAAGGAGGTGGCTCAAGTGTGGTATGAGCAATGGATGGGTGAGAGACCCTTAAAAAGTGGTCCGGTTTATTGGGAGGAATTCAAAGAGTCTTTCCTAGATAGGTTCTTTCCCTTAGAGTGGAGGGAGAAGAAGATGGTTGAATTCATAAACCTTCATCAAGGGGGAATGAGTGTGCAAGAGCACTCTCTCAAATTCACCCAACTCTCTAAGTATGCCCCAACCATGGTAGCCAACCCTAGATCTAGGATGAACAAATTAGTGATGGGAGTGTCTAGCTTGGTAGAGAAAGAGTGTCGTACGGCAATGCTTATTAATGACATGGATATCTCTAGGCTCATGGTGGATGCACAACAAATTGAGGAGTCAAAAATTAGGGAGATAAGGCAAGAGGGTAAGATGCCTAGGTCGGATGATTTTAGTCACCAAAAACCTAAGAAAAGGTTCTATCAATATTCTTCCATGGGAAACAAGGATAGGGCTCCAAACAAAAATTCCCAAGCTGGTGCCATACTTTTGAGAGGACTAGGTGTACTTGTGGGAAGCAACATTTGGGTAAGTGTCTTACCGGAACGGATGGTTGTTTTAGTTGTGGTAGCAAAGGCCACAAGATGAGGGACTGCCCTAGAATCAAAGCAAGAGGTAAATAGGTCAATCAAGCTCCCCTAGATACTAATTCTCCAAAGAAGAACCCTCCCTATGGGATGGGAGTTAGGAAGGATAACTAATCCGGAGTTTATGGTCTCGGTAAGTTTTAACTCTTTCTGATTTTTTTTTTTATGGTATGAGATGAGTTTATATGGTTTTATACTTCATATGATCATGCCTTCTTGATGAAATGCATAAGGAATAGATTTTTGGTTTTTCTAGCATGTTCACTGTGTTACAGTGATGTTCACTGTAAGATTTCTCATTTTTGAGAAAAACTGTATTGTCATGAATTGTGTCTTTAATGTTTGTAAAATTGATGAATATGAGCATGTTTAATGTTGGACAAGGTATTTCCTTCATAAAATAAGGATAAGAATGAATTTTGAAATTGTGAAGTTTTGCAAAAGTTGCTTACGTTGCAAAGTGTGTAAAAATGTGAAATGGTGCTCCTTGCGATTTGATGCTTTGATTTTGAGTGTGTTGATCATTATTTTAATGTGTTATATGATTCTAAATGAGTCCTTGATGGTACTAGAGTTTTAGTGTCATTCGAGGACGAATGTTATTCCAAGTGGGGAAGAATATAACGCCCTAAAACGAACTAAGGTGAACTAGAGCTTCGTTATGGTTTCTTGAGTTAATTTTAAGTTAAAATGAGTTATATTAGTGTCCTTAGGCAGTGTGAGAATTTTGGTTAAGTTTGGATCAAACGTCCATGAACGTCCATGACGTTCGGAAGATATGCCTAAGAAAGTGCTTGTGTGTGTTGATGTGTTTCAGTGACTTTTACGTGTTTGTTTCGTTTGAAATTGTTGTGGTATATTCCTAAGACCTAGAAGACTATGTATAGGGGTTTAAAGTTCGGGTACGACCCCACTTAGGACCCACAAAGGGTCCTAGAGATTTTCATAAACTCTAAATATGAGTCTTGCATGAAAACATCTCTAATGACCTAATAATGATGTTTATAATGTTAGTTAATGATTTTAATGTTAAAACTTCAATGATGTTAAAGATTTTCATCAAATTTTGGCTTAAGAAATGGGTGAAATAAGCTTAGTTTTGTAGTCTTTGAGCATTGTCTTACTTGTGTTGTTATTGATGTTTAACTAACTTAGCCTCATTCATACATTCAAGTCTTCTATCTTCAACTCTAAATATGGGTCTTGTATGAAAACGTTTCTAATGACTTAATAATGATGTTTATAATGTTAGTTGATTATTTTAATGTTAAAACTTCAATGAAATCATGTTAAAGATTTTCATCATATGTTGGCTTAGGAAATGGGTTAAATGAGCTTAGTTTTGTAGTCTTTGAGCTTTGCTTTACTTGTGTTTTTATTGATGTTTAGATACTTCCCTAAGGGATAATTTATGATTAATTATTGAGTAATATGTTATAGGTGATGGAATCTTGAATTAAAGGGTAAGTTGGTTATGTTGTTTAAGCTTTAATTATGAAATGCTCCTTAGTGGTATAGTCCACCTTCTTGGTGGCGGTGTTTACTTGATGAATTTGATTATACATGGTATGCATTGTGAGTGTGGCTTTGAAGGCCCAATATGTAAATGAAGTGATATTGAAGATTTTCTTGTATTGTGTATTATGAAGCTTGAATTGCATGTTTTTCTTAGATTATGCCTAAATGAAGTATATGATTATGTGAAGCATGTTAAGTGTGTGATTTGAAGAATGAAGGTCTAAAGCATGTATAGAAGTTAATGTGAATGAAATGATGATTATATGAAAGGTGTGTTCACATGTACACACTCACACTTGAATGTATGAATGAACCTAAGTTAAGTAAAAAGGATAGCTTTGGGGTGAACACTCTTCGTGAGTTGAGATGAAGTGTTTAGTAGCAACCTCACTACATCCTAAGAGCTTTCTAAGATAGGTCGGAGGATGGATACCCTTCGTGAGTTGATATGTGGTGTTCACTAGTTATCCTTAACCTATATTATAAAATTTTGAGAATCCGTGGTTAATTTTGCTTAACACCGAGAGGATATGAAGAAGGGGTGGTTACACTTCATGAGTTAAGATGTTGTATTCCAATGTACCTTTTGAGATGAGTACTCCTCGTTAGTAGAGAATGAGATACTGAGTAGAAATATCCTTATCCTTTAACTATGCGCCCGCATAGGTGAATCTAATGGGAAAGCCATGTAAAAGCTAAAAAGAATGACCATACTCTAGGCAAGTGAGGATCCCTTATCCGATAGGGGTTAATATCAGAATTGCATGTCTAGCTCTCATGGTCTATGTCGTTAATCTAAACCCCACAAGAGTAATAAATGTGCTAAGTCTTCTAAAAGAGTGTGCTACTTAGGGTAGGTAGTGGAATGGGACGCTATTTATCCATTCAACTAGGTAGGCATTCCTAAAAGGGGAGTCTTGGTGAGTCTTATATGAATTGAATGAACTAAGTCTCCTAAAAGAATGTACTTTTAGGGGAGGTGGTGGTATGGGACGCCATCTATCCATCGCACTAGGTAGGACCTTCCGAAAGGGGAGTCTTGGTGCCAAGCCTTCTAAAAGAGTGTTCTAATTAGAGTAGGTGGTGGTATGAGACGCCATCTACTCATTGCACTAAGTAGGCATTCCGAAAGGGAAGTCTTGGTGTGTTGTTGAGTGTTCTTTTAATGTCTTGTGATTGAGTGGTGACTTGTTCTCCCGAGTGGAGTAAGCCTATGGTGGGTAGTCTTAAGGATCTCCTTGGTGTGTATTGAAGGAGGTGTTTAGGCGTTTCTTTCATGTCTTACCTTGGAGGGTCTTACTAAAACCTCCGTTCGGAAAACTCCTACGGAAATGAGTTCACTTCCTCATTGACAATACCTTGGAAGTTCACTATTTTGGAGTCAAATTGGTTCACTGTAATGTTAAAAAGAGTTCACTGTAATTTTGGTAACTTCACTGTAAATTGGTCCTTTGGTTCAAAATTACGGAAATCCTTCTCTAAGTGTTAAATGATGTTTCTTATATTTTTTTTTTCTAAATTAAAGAATGTTTTAATTATTTTGCATAAAAGGTTATTTTACTAAAAGGTCCCTTTTTACATGTTTTTGCATATTCCATACTTAGTACATTGTTTTGTACTAACCCCATACTTTTCTATAATTTATAAGTATAGGTTTTTTGAAGAAAGGTTTAAGGCTAGAAAGCAAGGCTTGGGAAAGTTTCTCTCAAGACAAAGTATGTCCTCATATATTCGAGGAAATAGTCCTTTTCTTAGTTTTTTTTATTTAAAGACTTATTCTCTATTTCTTTTTAATGTAAAGGGCCGTGTCCCTAAGATATTATGTCATGTCTTTAAGTTTTGCTTGTGATGATGAGTTCTCTAAGTATTTATGAAATACTTCCTTTCATTAAATTATTTGTGAAAAGTTTTAAATTCCGCACTGTTTTTCATGTCTTATGTAATGAACGATAGTTTAAGGGCTTGTACAAGACCCCAAAGGGTCAAGTACGCCTTGTTACGACCCAAGGGTTCTCCCTAGCTGCGAGAGGGTACTTTCGGGTCGTGACACTTATAGGCACATGTGAGGCTTTAGAAACCCTAACTCATTTTGGGGGTATAACAGTCTCCCTGCTGAGCATGAGTCATAAGCCCACAAATATTCATGTCCTCTAATAACATAACACTTCTATACTTTGTCTTCACCAAGTCAAATATTACAAAGGAACTTTCTCATCTACGCCCTGGGATCGGCATACCATATGTGGAACATATCTGGAGAGATGTGTGAACTTAAGTTCGTACTCTTGGACTAACATAAAGCCTCGCCTTAAATTCATGAAATCCTAAGCTTTGGCCTCTTTCAACTCTATTGGATAGAACCTATCCAGGTACGATTAACACTCCCAAGTCACAAGAGTTGTATTCTTACCCTTTTTTTCCTTCCATTGAGAGAACCAAATGTGAGGTATCTCTTTTAGCTTGTAGGACGCCAACTCTACTCTATAATTCCCATTTACTTCCATCATTTCAAACATCTTCTTGACCTAATCAATATAGTTTTGGGATCCTTACCAACTTGAAACAATAGAAATTCAGGTGGATTCATCTTAACAAAATCACAGCCCCTAGATTCCACTAATCCACCACTAGCATTTGTAGGATTCGCAACCTACTAATTATTGTTGTTGGCTACACTCTGGTCAAAAAGTTTAATGTCATTCTGAAACCCTGCATTAGAAACCTCATGGTCTAGGACTAGAGGAACTAGGTTAGCGTTGTGGGCATTAGCACTCCTTGGGTAAGCTCTACGATGAGGCATGATATAAAAACGCATGACATCGAGTTATAAAGGAGATCATACCCACGCACGAGAATAATAACAAAAAAGTGAAGTTTTTCGTAGTAGACACTGTAGCCTTCTCCTCATAGGTGTGGCATGCTTCACACTTATAAAAGGAACTTTACTTAGTGCGGATTTTCAGACATCCTAGGACTCTTGATCCTAGTACTCTAATACAAAGTTTGTCATGCTCCGAGGCTATACCCTTGCGTAACATGGGACCTAGGATCACGAGTGGACCCATGCTAACCTAGAACTGATATATCATAAGCATACTTCACGATTTACTAAATATAGAAATATTATGTGGAAGCTTAAACATGATAAAAATTGAAATGATAGAGAATACAAATTCTATGTTTGATTATATAAAAGACTAAGAGTTCAATAACACTAAAAGATCAAACTCAAATTTTAAATTGAGACTCATTCTGTCTGAAATAAGTATCTAACTAACTAGAGATTTTGGGACATGTCCCAACTAATTCTAGAAAAACTGAAATTAAAACAAAGAAAGACAAAATAGAAATCATGTCACTCCTCCTTGAAGAATGAGGACTCGCCACTAATACTGCTGAATTGAAGATCGAGGAACAATGAATATGTGATCGTAATGTTGAGGACCTAAACCTACATCACGAGAAGATGTAGCACAGAGTATGCATCAATATTTGTGAAGTATTGAGCATGTAGGATAGATTAAAGATAAACAACATATATATAACTGAACAAGCAATAAGAACAATGGTATAATCTTAACTGAATGTAAATACTGGAATATACTGAATACTAAACTAACTAAAAGCAATGACCAAGTACATAACATGTTGATGTGAACAATGAATTGTAAATGGTAACCTGGTCAATGCACTAGAGTCTTAGTGAAGGAGCTACTATTGAATCCCATAAAACCACGAGAGTTATTCGTAGAGTTTGATGAACACGCCCCATCGTGAGGACCCAATATACCTTACCAGAGGCATAAAGGTTGTAACATTCCGGAAGATTACATGTGTAGTTAGGAGCCCAATAGGTCTTGAAGAATGTGTATTGGGGGTACATATGCATCCCAATGCCCAATAATGAGAAATATTGGGCATAGTATCGAAAATTGGCTAAGGTATATTCGCTAATTTCTACATAATACCCAAATAAGAAAAATATTGGGCATATTAGAAAATATTGGCTTAAAGGGTGTTAGCCAATATTTCTAAGTATGAATAAGCACTGCTTAAGATTGTACCTGTAAAGAAGACCCTAAGCTAAAATAGTGATCTCTAATGCAATACTATGGGTATGAGGCATCCAAGTGTCAAGCCTAGATACCATAGCACATGATCAATTAAAATGATCATGTAGATTAAGAAGTGCCCAAGGACATAGTGAGGATCCTTGGGACAATAAGTAAATATTCCAAATGAGACATGAAGAACCTAAAACCTAAACCCTAAACCCTAAACCCTAAACCCTAAACCCTAAGCCCTAAACCCTAAATAGTTAGTTAGGAAAGTACAACCAACCCATGTGCAAGCACATGTGCAAGACATGTGGGAATAGGCCAAGGGGTACCACACAACCACCCTAATCGAATTCGGTTAGAGCGGTTAGGGACAAGCATGTGCAGACGGGTCCCTCCACGTGGATCCAACTTACCTAACAAACTGTAGGCTCTAACTAACTGTCCTAACTAGATAATTAACCTATGACTAACCGAAATGGACCCACTAGTGCACCCGACAACCTAGGACTAAACCGGGTTGACACTAACCTAGTAACTAGTTGAGGAGACAACCTAGTACCTAACCTAGGATGGTCCAAAAAGGTTAGTTATGGTCACAAAGACTTAAGTGTATTTTAGTAATTACCCTAGGTCCATTAATTAATTAAATTAAGGATTTAATTAACTAATATAAATTCTAAATGTTGACTGAAACCATAGACAACACCAATTTCCAGTTTTCGGTCAAGTCAACATTCTCCTATGTTTAGTCAACTTAGGAAGGGCGTTTTAGTAATTGACTAATTAATTTATTTAATTTACTAAATTATTGTAAGTTGAATGATTCAAGATCAGTTCCTAAGCCTATAAACTCACGATCAAACACTCAGAGAACACAACGCTAAAACGATACGCAAAAAGGTAGAAAGTTTCATAGACGTTCTAGGGCGATTTCAAGGTCTCTTCAAGGTTTCGTTCAAGGTGGTCTTCCTAGATTAAGTTCTACTTAAGGTATGGGTTTCTCTCCTGGAATTCTTTCTCCAAGAGTACTTTCCATCATAACTAATACATGAAATCTCGAAACTAGGGTTGTTTTCCAAGGTTCTCGTCGAACTTCCCTTTCCCTAGTATCCTTGTTACGATTTCAATGTGGTATAGATTAGTATTGATCATGTTGTTGGTATGTGGTTCGGGCTGCTCTTAATGTGTAGGGTTCTTGATTTGTGATTGTCGAATAAATCTATGAATTGTACTCGTATGATGTTAAGTGTCCCTTACGTGAATTAAAGAACGATGTTATGCTAAATTATGTCCGATAATGTTAAGTGTTGATGTGTTACGTTCTGATGCATAGTTCCTGTTAACGTGACTTTATGAAGATGTTATGTTCATTAAAATGTTAATATGATGCTGTCCGAAATGGCTTATCACGTTATGCTAAAGTTATGATATACGGTTGGCTAAAAACATCTCCATGAAATTGTACTTGAATGTATTGCTTGCCTTATGCCGATAAAATGGTTAATAATACATTGTCTAAGAATGATGAATAGAATTGGCTATAATGTAATATTTAATTAATTAAAAGATTGGCTAATGAATAAGGTATAATAACTTAAGGATGAATGAATGTAACTTTGGCTTGTGCCAACAAAGAAGGATATGTAATCTCTTCCAATTGTTTAGGCCAATACTAATTCTATGCCAATCATATATAGCCAAGAGATTGAAATGATAACTCAAGCACTCCTAAAGTAATTCGATGAATCCATATCCAAGGGCATGCCATTCATTGGGATAATTCCCTACATGCCCTAAACGAATGAACTATGAACATATGTAACTCATTGAAGGAAGTGCTCATCGTCTATATACGATGATATGAAGCTACTAAGCGAAAGTAAGCAAGTAAAGTGAGTATTAACATAACTAAATATGTCTAAGTTAAGAAAGTGAATAGAATGAGGTGTTAAAATAAGTGAGACAATCCTCACTTACACCTAAGCTAATATGTTAAAAATACTACGAATGAAGGTGTTAGAACGTGTGAGACCAGTCTCATTAACACCAATGATGTTATGTAAGGATAATTTAGATTTCATCAATGTAAATAAAGGGATGACAAGTCATCAATAGAGTAAGTAAACCTCAATCTAGAAGCAAGCTTCCGAAATGTTTGAGTCAACTCTAAAAGATAAGAAGATAAAGAAAGTGAGCAAAGCACCAATAGACTGCCTATGAGCTTGTACTTGAACGTGAAAGTCTCATGATATGAGGCTACCACCGAGGTGGATAAGTAGTCTCCATATGTCTCCTAGTCTTCGAACTATGTCTAGATTAATATGGGAACTAGCCTGTGGATTCCACCTAAGAGAACTAGGTATGTTTCGATCTCACCTTGGCCAGTGAGATCACCTCTTTTCGGTGTGGGGTAGACACTGGATTTCATGTTTATCTAACATGATCTATGTTGGTTAATGCTCAAAAGAATGTTCTTGGTTCACTATAGCCGTGAGCCACCCTTTAGGTGTGGGTAAACACTTGACATGGATTCACCTTAGCTGGGAATCACCCTTTTTTGATGTGGGGCAGACACTGGATTTCATGTTATCTCACATGATCTAGATTCATTTTGATGGTGAATCACCTCTTTTCGGTGTGGGGTAGACACTGGATTTCATGTTAGCTCGCATGATCTTAATTCTAAAGATGTCTCTAAGAAAGCAAGAAAGAAAGAAGATGGAACGTATATTCAAAGTGATCTATGAAAGTAAGAGCTTATGAATATCAATCGTTAGTGTTGATACCAATGAAGTTTTAAACAAATAATGGGCAAAGCCAAATAAGATTGGCTTATAATGACTCCTTCTATTATGCCAATAAAGGAGAGTAAAATGTAATAGCTAATCAATGCTTCCTAACTTCCACTATATGAAAATGATGAAATAAGTGGCATAGCCAATAAAGATTGGCTTATGAAGTGTTCCTGCCCAATGAATGCAGAATCTAATGAATGACTTGTTACAAGGATAGTGAAATCATTCCCTTAGTCCTTGGGTTACTTGCTTGATTCATTGTGGGTATGGGATTACAATGAATCATTGCACTTGTAAGTAAAACATGGGATCAAAGGAATCATTGAACTACACAACAAGAATAAGAAAAAGACTGGGAAAAAAAACGAAGTATAAAAAGGAGCTCTCGGGTTTGGGCATATCAAAATTTCAAATTTTCGCTGGAGTTGTTCTAAAATTATGTTGATGATTCTAATGGCTTGTAATCACATAGAAAATAAGTTGTGTGATTTGAATGCATTAAAATACGTCATATTCATACCACAATTCACAAATAACAATTTAGTAAAGTCTAGTGATGTGACTTTCCAGAAATGGCATGTTATTTAGGAAGAGACTTCCTTGATCATGCATAGCTTTATGTGTATGTGTGCATACACCCATACTTACTACAAGTGTGTACTAACCCTATACATTTATTATTTTTATAGGTGTAGGTCAGAGAGAAGATTGAATACTCATTGCAGCGGTTTTGACTCAGCGTTCCCTAGACCATTTGGTAGGTCCTCTTGATTTCGAGGATGCTACAGTTTTAGTCTAGCCTAGTATTTAGACATATATAGAGGATGTTGTCCCTAGTGTTTCTTTCATATGTTTTATTTTTGAAGCTTTTGGATGTAAGGTCATTTTGGCAACTTATTATGATAGATTCATCTTTTGTTTCGAATTGGTTCTTTAATGACAGATGGTTGTTCTTTAATTTGAGCTTAGTATATAATGAATCTATGTTACAACTATATGAAGTCTATGTATACTTCATACGTTTAAATATTTTTAAATTTTCTTAAAATTTAACTATATGATTGTGATGAATGCAAGAAGAGGCTTGTTTGCGACCTCTAAGAGGTCAACGACGCCGGTTGCGATTCGGATTCTAGAATCCAGGTCGTGACAAACTTGGTATCACAGCATGAGGTTAAATTACCTAGTAACTAAACCTCAAAATAACCACTTTGCGTAGTTTCTAACTTATGGTTGTGAAGCGCGCCACAATCATAACTTAGAGACTATATGATGATAGGAAATCTTCCCTTCTTCTACTCTTTATCGTGCTATGTTGAATTGTGACATCTTGTGTCATTCTAAGTATCTAACTCCCTTCTTGTATATACGTGTAGAAACTGAACACGAGGAGAAATGCAGACAGGAGAGTAAGCAGCTGCAGGAGGAAATCAAGTTCCTCAACAAGCCCCAGCTGCTAAAGTTCAAGTGCCTGTCAACCCAGCTGCGTTGACAGATGGTGAAGTGAGGGAAGCATTGCTGCAGATGGCGCAGTCTATCACTACTCAGGCGCAGACTATCACGGCTCAGGCCACACGAGAGGGTGCTCCCAGGGAGAACCCGCATGCTAGCACCATTGCTAAAAGACTGAGGGACTTCACCAGAATGAATCGTCCAGTCTACTACGGGTCCAAGACTAATGAGGATACCCAGGAGTTCGTGGATGAGATCCACAAGATCCTATGTGCCATGGGAGTTGATGAAGAGGCGAAGACTGAGTTGACTGCATATCAGCTCAAGGATGTGGCACAGGTGTTGTACCGAATGTGGGCAGATGGTCGATCCCTAGGAGATGTCCCCATCACTTGGGACGTTCTCAAGACTGCCTTTCTGGAGAGATTATTTCCCATAGAGCAACGAGAAGCGAAGGTTGAAAATTTCATCAACCTGAGAGAGGAAGGTATGTCAGTCAAGGAGTATTCCTTGAAATTTGTTAAACTCTCAAAGTATGCTTCTTCTCTGGTGGCAAATAGCAGGGACGAAATGAGCAGGTTTGTGACTGGCGTGTCGGAGGATCTTGTAGAAGATTGTCGGGCTTCCATGTTGCATGACAACATATATCTGGGCAGATTGATGGTGCATGCTCAGCAAGTGGAGAAGAGCCGTCGAAAAAGGAGAATTCATGAGGGAAAGAAGCCTAAGGCCGCGGAGCAGACTAGTTCTAGCTCTAGTAGGGGCTCATTTGGAGTCCAAAATAGGCCTAAGTTCAAGAGGCATTCCGGTAATTCTGCTCCTTCAAGAAATTTGAATGCCAAAGTGAACAAGTCTGGCCCCAAAAAGAGCAATGATAGAGGTGCCCAACGAAACAGCAAGCCTTGTGGTAAGTGTGGGCGTTCGCGTAGAGGTGAATGTTTAGTAGGTAATAACGCCTGCTTCGGGTACGGAAAGAGTGGATACATGGTCAGAGACTGTCCTCAAGTGAGGAATCAGGCCAAGGCAGATACTCAGCCTCGGCCAAATCCAAATGCTGCAGTCGAACCTCCCAAGAGGAACAAATTTTATGCACTGAAAGGTAGAGAAGAGCAAGAGAAGTCAACTGATGTAGTCATGGGTACGTTGCATGTCTTTTCTTTCCATGTGTATGCATTGTTAGATCAAGGATCCACCTTATCATTTGTTACTCCTTTGATATCTAGTAGATTTGATGTGCTTCCTGAGATCTTGCAAGAGCCGATTCTAGTTAGTACTCCTATAGGGGACGACATTAGGGCAGAAAGAGTGTATAAGAATTGTCCAATTAACATTCTTGATAGAATCACTCACGCTGACCTATTGGAGTTAGTCATGCTCGATTTTGATATAATCTTGGGTATGGATTGGCTTCATAAGTTTTATGCTACGATAGATTGCCGAAACAAGGTAGTGAGGTTTCAGTTTCCAAATGAGTTAGAGCTGGAATAGGAGGGGCGTGGTTCAAATCCAGTAGGCCAAATAATTTCACATTTAAAAGCCAATAAGATTATAACTAAGGGGTATTTATACCAGTTAGTTAGAGTCAATGACTTAGATCAAGAAGTCCCTTCCATAGACTTAGTGTAAATAGTGAATGAGTTTCAAGATGTCTTTCCAGTGGATTTACCAGGAATCCCTCCTGAACGTGAGATTTATTTTGGTGTTGACTTAGATTCCAACACCAAGCCAATTTCTATTCCCCCATATAGGATGGCACCAGCCGAACTCAAAGAGTTGAAGTTGCTGTTAAAAGATCTACTGTATACGGGCTTCATCCAGCCGAGCGTATCCCCATGGGGTGCTCCAGTGTTGTTCGTAAAGAAAAAGGATGGAACCCTTAGAATATGTATCAATTATCGGCAACTCAACAAACTATAAAGAACAAGTACCCTCTTCCCATAATCGATGATCTATTTGACCAACTCCAAGGTTCAAGTTTCTTTTCAAAAATTGACCTTCAATCAGGGTATCATCAGCTTAGAGTGAGGCGAGAAGACGTCCCTAAGACTGCTTTTCGTACTAGATATGGACATTATGAATTTCTCTTTATGTCATTTGGTCTCACTAACGCACCAGCCGCGTTTATTTACCTTATGAATAGAGTCTTCCATGAGTACCTTGATTCTTTCGTCATAGAATTCATAGATGACATCCTCATATACTCTAAGTCTAGAGAAGAGCATGAAGTACACTTAAGAAAGACATTGCAAGTACTTAGAGAGCATAGATGTATGAAAGTTCAGTAAATGTGAATTTTTGTTGAGATCTGTGATCTTCCTTGGTCATGTTGTGACCGACCAGGGTATTGAAGTTTATCCGAAAAAGGTTGAGGCAGTGAAGAATTGGCCGAGACCCCTCACTCCTACAGATATTCGGAGTTTCTTGGGTTTGGCTAATTATTAGCGCAGGTTTGTGGAAGATTGTTCCACTATTGCTGCTCCATTGACAGCCTTGACGAAGAAGAAGGTGAAGTTTGAGTGGTCTGAAAAATGTGAGAAGAGCTTCCAAGAGCTCAAAGACCGACTCACTTCATCCCCTGTTCTCACGTTGCCGAGGAGTGGTGCAGGAGATGTGGTGTACTGTGATGCTTCCCGAGTAGGTTTGGGATGTTTTCTTATGCAAAATGGCAAGGTGATTGCATATGCATCAAGACAGTTGAAAATACACGAGAAGAATTACCCTACTCATGATCTTGCGTTAGCTGTTGTGGTCTTTGCGTTGAAAATTTGGAGACATTACTAATATGGTGTACATGTTGATGTATTTACTGACCATAAAAGTCTTCAGTATGTTTTTACACAGAGAGAATTAAATCTTCGTCAGAGAAGATGGCTGGAGCTGCTCAAAGATTATGACATGAGTGTCCACTATCACACAGGTAAATCCAATCTAGTGGTCGATGTGTTGAGTAGATTGAGCATGGGCAACATGTCTCATGTTGATGATGAGAAGAAGAAACTATTTTAAAAGGTACACCAATTGGCTAGATTGGGTGTACGACTGATAGATACACCAAGTGGGGGTGATTCAGTTCATTCGAGTTCTGAATCCTCATTTGTTGTAGATGTCAAAGATAAGAAGCATCTCGACCCAGTACTCATGGAGTTGAAAGACTCAGTGTTGAGTAAGCTGAATGAATCATTTATCCTAGGAGGGGATGGTGTACTCAGGTACCAGAAGAGATTATGTGTGCCCAATATTGATAATTTGAGTAATAATATTATTGCAGAGGCCCATGGCTCCAGGTATTCTATTCATCCAGGCTGTACGAAAATGTACCATGACCTTAAAGAGGTCTATTGATGGGAAGGTATGAAGCGTGATATCTCGAAGTTTGTGGAGGACTGTCCAAATTGCCAACAGGTTAAGTCCGAACACCTTAAACCTGGGGGTCTCACCCAGTCAATTGAGATCCCAACTTGGAAGTGGGAGGCTATCAATATGGATTTTGTGGTTGGTCTGCCAAAGACCAGGAAACTACATGATTCTATTTGGGTTATTGTTGACAGGATGAATAAGTCTGCTCACTTCATTTGTGTGAAGTCTACTTATAGGGCTGAAGATTATGCCAGGCTGTATATTGATGAGATAGTGAGATGGCGTGGGATTCCTTTATCTATCATTTATGATAGGGGAGCCTAGTTCATTTCTCACTTTTGGAGATCTTTCCAAAAGAGCTTGGGTACACAGGTGAAGCTTAGTACTGTTTTTCATCCACAGACGGATGGACAAGAAGAATGTACCATTCAGACCCTTGAAGACATGTTGAGAGCATATGTTATTGACTTCAAGGGTAGTTGGGATGATCATTTGCCGCTGATTGAGTTCTCTTATAATAATAGCTACCATTCTAGTATTGGGATGACACCTTTTGAAGCACTATATGGCAGGAGATGTAGGTCTCTAGTTGGGTGGTTTGAGGTAGGAGAGTCTTCCATCCTTGGACCTGAGATCATACATGAGGCTGTGGAAAAGGTAAGAATTGTAAACATCAAAAATTCTATGCAGATAACAAAAAGAGAGCTCTTGAATTTGAAGTGGGTGATCAAGTCTACCTGAAGATATCACCCATGAAAGGGGTGATGAGGTTTGGTAAGAAGGGGAAGTTGAGTCCATGGTATATAGGTCCTTATGAGATCTTACAGAGAGTAGGAAATTTTTCCTACGAACTGAGACTAACACAAGACTTGGCTTATGTTCATCCAGTGTTCCACGTTTCAATGCTTAATAAGTGTCTAGCCGATCCAGCATCCATCCTGCCTTTTGAGGGGTTAGGAGTTGATGAGAACATTTCTTATGAAGAGGTTCCAGTTGAAATTTTAGATCTCCAAGTGAAGCGGCTGAGGAACAAGGAGGTTTCCACCATTAAAGTATTATGGAGGAACAACCTTGTTGAGGGAGCAATATGGGAGGCCGAGGCCGATATGAGATCCCGTTATCCTCACTTGTTCAGTTCTTGAGGTTAGATATACTCTTCCTAGATCTGATTTTGCTTAAGAAACTCTGAGATTTTAGTGCATTAGTCAATTTGGTATTATAAGTCCATAATCGTGCATTTTATACTTGCATTAAATGAGTTAAAATACATTCATGCGTGCATTATGTTGTTGTTTTTGTATAGCATAGACGTAATTTTATGCGTTGCATGAATTGTGATGTGCATTAAGTTAAGTGTGATTGAGAAGGAAGTTCCTCGATCTCAAATATGAAGCTTCAGATAAGCTTGAGTAATAATGCATCATCCAGAATATGTGTGAATCAGATGTTCACAAACGATAACGTGTTGAGTATGTTTTAGTGTTTTTGAAGTTCCCTCTTGTTTCAAAATGATGTGTAAGTGTCATTCGGGGACGAATGTTCCTAAGAGGGGATAATGTAACATTCCTGAAGATTACATGTCTAGTGAGGAGCCCAATAGGTCTTGAAAAATGGGTATTGGGGGTACATAGGCATCCCAATGCTTAATATTGAGAAATATTGGGCATACTTTAGAAAATTGGCTAAGGGATATTAGCCAATTTCTATATAATACCCAAATAAGAAAAATATTGGGCATATTAGAAAATATTGGCTTGAAGGGTGTTAGCCAATTTTTCTAAGTATGAATAAGCACTGCTTAAGATTGTACCTGCAAAGAAGACCCTAAGCTAAAATAGTGATCTCTAATGCAATACTCTGGGTATGAGGCATCCAAGTGTAAAGCCTAGATACCATAGCACATGATCAATTAAAATGATCGTGTAGATTAAGCGTAGATTAAGCAGTGCACAAGGACATAGTGAAAATCCTTGGGACGATAAGTAAATATTCAAAATAAGCCATCAAGAATAGTTAGTTACGAAAGTACAACCTGTTCAAGACATGTGGGAATCGGCCAACGGGGACCACGCAACTACCCTAACCAAATTCGGTTAGGGCGGTTAGGGACAAGCATGTGCAGACGGGTCCCTCCACGTGGAGAAAACTTACCTAACAAACTATAGGCTCTAACTAACCGTCCTAACTAGCTAATTAACCGAAATGGACCCACTAGTGCACCCGACAAACTAGGACTAAACCGGGTTGACACTAACCTAGTAACTAGTTGAGGAGACAACCTAGTACCTAACCTAGGATGGTCCAAAAAGGTTAGTTATGGTTCCAAAGACTTAGGGTATTTTAGTAATTACCCTATGTCCCTTAATTAATTCAATTAAGGATTTAATTCATTAATATAAATTCCAAATGTTGACCGAAACCATAGTCAACACCGATTTCCAGATTTTTGGTCAAGTCAACATTCTCCTATGTTTAGTCAACTTAGGAGGGGCGTTCAACATTCTCCTTGCGTGAATTAAAGAACGATGTTATGCTAAATTATGTCCGAGAATGTTAAGTGTTGATGTATTACGTTCTGATGCATAGTTACTGTTAACGTGACTTTATGAAGATGTTATGTTCATTAAAATGTTAATATGATGCTGTCTGAAATGGATTATCACGTTATGCTAAAGTTATGATCTAAGGTTGGCTAAAAACATCTCCATGAAATTGTACTTGAATGGATTGCTTGCCTTATGCCAATAAAATGGCTAACAATACATTGTCTAAGAATGATGAATGGAATTGGCTATAATGTAATATTTAATTAATTAAAAGATTGGCTAATTAATAAGGTATAATAACTTAAGCATGAATGATGTAACTTTGGCTTGTGCCAACAAAGAAGGCTATGTAATCTCTTCCAATTGTTTAGGCCAATACTAATTCTATGCCAATCATATATAGCCAAAAGGTTAAAATGATAACTTAAGCACTACTAAAGTAATTCAATGAATCCATATCCAAGGAAATTTCATTCAATGGGACAACTCCCTACATGCCTGAAACAAATGAACTATGAACATATGTAACTCATTGAATGAAGTGCTCATCGTCCATAAACGATTATATGAAGCTACTAAACGAAAGTAAGCAAGTAAAGTGAGTATTAACATAACTAAATATGTCTAAGTTAAGAAAGTGAACAGAATGAGGTGTTAAAAGAAGTGAGACAAGCCTCACTTACACCTAAGCTACTATGTTAAAAATACTCACGAATGAAGGTGTTAGAACGTGTGAGACCAGTCTCATTAACACCAAATATGTTATGTAAGGACAATTCACATTTCATCAATGTAAATAAGGGATGACAAGTCATCAACAGAGTAACTAAACCTCAATCTAGAAGCAAACTTACATAATGTTTGAGTCAACTCTAAAAGATAAGAAGATAAAGAAAGTGAGCAAAGAACCGATAGACTAGCTATGAGCTTGTGCTTGCATATGTAAGTCTCAAGAGATGAGGATACCACAACAACCCTAAAAATGGATATGATAAGTAATGATTAATGTGTCTAGAATTCCTACGATTAGATAGGGTTCACACGGATTGATGCGCGTAGATCCAGACCTCTGAACCCTTGCTACAGCCAAGCCAACCAACTTGGGGAGTCTTTACTGGACTTAAAAAGGGAAAATTTTAGGTTTGGAGGGTCTAGGGGTAAAATGGTCTTTTACCAGGCTAAGGTGGTACCGTAATTACCCTAAATATATAATTAATTATTTAATTAATAAGGTAGAGGGGTATTTTGGGGAGAAAGGGCCGAAAATTGGCTCTTGAAGTGAAGTCTTGCTCTACCCAGGTTCGAACCTAGGTGGAAACCATGAATTAAAATTGTTTTTAATATAAGTTGGTAAATTAATATAATTAATTTATATTTATTATTTATTAGCTGATTTAAAATAAAAGAAAATCAGATTTTTAATAATTAACTAAACATTATTTGGCTAAGTCCTAAACTAGACTCCTAAGCCTAATATAACTCTCTCCTCTCACGCCTATCTCTCAACCCACCATCATTCTCTCTTCTTATTCACGTTCTCTCTGCCAAATAAAGTACAAGAACAGTAGGTAAACCAAAGTTCTTCACACTTGAAGAACTCACAACGAAAATTATAAACAAACAACTAATCAATCACGTAAGCAAAGAGAAGGTTTTCCGTCGAGTTTGGTGTTGAAATTTTGGTGTTGGACGTGTGTTTGGAGGAGTTCTTTGGGCAACAAGTCGAGGTTTGAATGTCAAAAAGATATGGGTTATCTTCTCTCTTGGTCCCTTTCCCAAGAGACCCCTTAAGATTCAGTCAATTCTAATCCAAAAACTAGGATTGTTCCCCGTTGCATGTCCCTGTCACTAGCTCCCATTGATTCGTAGGTTGGATATGTTGCTGGTAGATATTAGGCATGTAATGTGTTTTCGTGATGAATATGTTCATGAATGTGTGTTTGGATTCGTACGAATGATAATCTATGTTTTCCGAACTGTGTAAGTGTGTGCAAAATGTGAATTGTGGCCCATAGCCCTCGGGTTTAAGGCTAAAAAATGATGTATTATGGTTGTATTTTTACGTGCACAAAATGAGGTAAGTCGTGATATTCATATGAAATGTTATGTGGCTGAATTGAGTGAGAAACTCTTGGCTAAACGAATCCATGAAAATGCACCTAAAACGTTATAAATGAACCATGAAATTTCCCTAAGAAATAATGTGTAATTTGATGAAAAAGGTGCAAAAATATCGTGGAATAAATTTCCAGAACTTGGAAATAGGCTTTAGAAAGATTCTGGAAATTTTGGGTGTAAAAAAAATAAATAAATAAGTGAGGTCTGTAGGGATCGAACCCAGGACCTCACTAAGGCTTACCCTATTAAATAAACAAAAAAAAAAGGTGTTAGGCGGGGCTCGAACTGGGGCTGGGGTCAGCGAAATTCGCCAGGGAAAAAGGGAATAAAATAAAATGCTGTTGTGGGGTTTCGATCCCACGACATGAAAGACCCCAGTTTATTAAAAAAAATACATGGGTTCGTGGAGAATCGATCTCACTCCACTCAGCGAATGCATAAATAATTTAAAAAAAAAGGGGGGGTCGTGGGGAATCGATCCCACGCCCCTCAACAACAACAGTAAATTAAAAAAAAAAAGAGGGGATGTGGGGGATCGATCCCACAACCCCTTGGTCAGTAGCAAAAATGGGAGCATAGGAGAAGGTAGAAAAAATTCATTAAAAATTATGGGATCGTGGGGAATCGATCCCACGCCCCTCAGTAAGGTGCAGAAAATCTAAAAGAGAAGAAAAAAAGAAGGAAAAAAATTAATGTGGGCATTGGGGATCGAACTTGGATCCCCAAGCCAAGGGACACAAAAATTGAAATTCAAGGAAAATGGCTAAGTGTTGTTCAAGGGATTCGAAACCGGGTTCCCTTGCCCAAATTCCGTATTGACACATAAATATTACGTGATTTAAATAATTAACGAATGTTGTCTATAAGATTTAAATTGAGACTTCGATATACGTACAAGATGCATAAGTCTTGTACCACATAATCTTAGGAAGATATGAATCACTTAAACGAACTATGAATGAAGTCTCATGGCTTGTATGTCTAGACCCATAAGTCTAACATACGTTTAAAAATAAGTGAACCTAAGATGTATGTAATGAAATGTTGAAACCCTAGAAGGGTTAAGAAAGAGTGTGAAACACACTAAATTGCCAAGTGCATTGTCATATGATGAAATGAACATTCACGTAATAAGGGGTGAGTAATTATGAAGAGTAATGTGCTAAAGTTAATGAATGTGGTGACAAAATGATAAGAGGCTAATGTAAAAGATAAGAGTAATCTCAAATGTGCCTAAATAAATGTTACCAAAACGTACTCACCTATGAGAGTGTAAATTTAATGAAGAGACCAGTCTCTATGAACACTCTAATGAAAGTATTGAGAATAATGTATACTTAATACTAATGATGAGATGAGAAATCATCTATTGAGCTATGATGACCTCATACTAGAAGCCAACTTCCATGACGTATGAGTTGAATGAAATGGAAATTTATACTGAGCACCGATAGACTAGCTATGAGCGGTGATGCCTTCTTTCGGGAAGGGCGGAGGTTCACGTAACTCTCATGAGATGAGACTGTCCGGCATGCCGGGTATGGGTCTCCTTATATCTCCTAGTCTTCAAACCTATACTGCCAATATAGGGATCTGGCGGGGTTCAATTCCCATGTATGCTAGCATGTTTTGGGCCACTTTGGCCGGTGATTCCACCTCTTTTCGATGTGGGGGAGACACTGGATTTCATGATGCTCACATGATCTATGTCGGTTAAAGTTAAAGTTCCCAATGAATGAATGAGGTCAGCCTCAAATGATACACATAATGAAATGAACGATACCAAATGTTTTAGGATAGGATAATCAAGAGGTGAGCTAGACTCAAGTAATAACACTAGGTTATTCTTGATCATTGCACAGCAAACGCGATGAGAGTCTTAAACTACATCCTAGGTATAGCTGGTGTTTACACTAGCTTATGAATGAATGAAATGAAGTACCTATGAATGAATGAAGCAGACTCTGTGTTTGCTAAAGAAGGCTCCCTAGTTGAGGTCCCATATGTTGAGACCTCATTTTGGGAAGTCTTAAATGTCAATTCCATGATACCAAGGTCTCATGGAATATGAATGAATGATATGAAAGATGTTATGTGCTATATGCAATATGATATGTGCTATGTGTAAAATGTTATGTGTTGTGTGCAATATGATAAGTATGATGATGCATGTTTCTCTCATGGCATGACTATCCTAATCCAAATTCGGAAAGCTCATTAACTTTCCTAATCCAAATTTATAAAGCTCACTAACTTTCCTAATCCAAATTTGGAAAGTTCACTAACTTTCCTCATCCCAATTTGGCAAGTCCACTGACTTGACTTTTATAAATCATGTTGTTAGGAAAGAGCTATTCTTACTCATGCATGTCCTTGGTGTGTGCTTGCATAGACCCATACTTAGTACAAGTGTGTACTAATCCCATACAAATCTAAATTTTTAGGTACAGGCACAAGTGGGCGCTAGAACTTACAGTTTGACGTTGCAGCAATCCGGACGTGGAGCTTTCATCCGAACTTGGTAGGCCCTCATGCTTTCGAGGATGTCTACCGTTACTATCTAGCGTAGATGTAGGCTTTAGCTAGTGGAGTATGTTCCACTAGTGTTTCTTTCCATTTTTATTTCAGACATTGTATTGGTGCCATTTTGGCAATTATACATTTGATGCAGTATTGAACTATCTCTTTCAGTTGATAATCTTAATGTTAGATGGTTGATTGTGAACATTATGAATGTAAGTATAATAATCTTTATGCATGTTAAGAAACAAAAAGTTTTAAATCTTCCGCTAAAATTAACCTAGATAAAGTAAGAATGATGTAAGTAGGCTTGTTTGCGACCTCTGAGAGGTCAATGACGCCGGTCTCGTTTGGGGTCTACACTCCGGTCGTGACAAAGTTGGTATAAGAACACTAGGTTAAATTCCGAGAATAATAAGTTCACATCAACCACATTGAGTAGTTTCTAAGTCATGGTAGTGAAGTGCACCACTATCCTGAATTAGAGATGGCATGATGCGTAGGAAAATTTCCCTTCTTCTGATCTTATCGTGCTTTTCATAATGTCTGATTTCTTGGTGTTATGAGCGTGTCTAACATCATCTTTGTTGTTTTTAGAGAATGAATACTAGGAGAACCATTGGTGAGAGGAGAGGAGGTGCAGCTGCTGGGGACAATCAGGTTCCACCCCAGGCTCCAGCTGAAGGAGTGGCTATGCTGGTTAACCCAGCTGGGTTGACTGATGTGGAGGTGCGGGCATCTCTGGCCCAGATGGCACAGGCCATCACTATGCAGGCCCAGGCCATGACTACCCAGGTCAGCCGGAGGAATATTCAGAGGGAGAACCCACCGGTTCGTAGCATGGATGACAGGCTGAGAGACTTCACGAGGATGAATCCTCCTATATTCACGGGGTCGAAGACTTCAGAGGATCCCCAGGAGTTTGTGGACGAGGTGCATAAGATTTAGGTGGCTATGGGGTCTACAGATACTGAGAAGGCTGAGCTGGCCTCCTATCAGCTCAAGGATGTTGCACAGACTTGGTGCAAGATATGGAAGGATAGCCGAGCTTTGGGCGGAGTTCCGATCACTTTGGAGCTATTTAAGACAATCTTCCTGGAGAGATTCTTCCCCAGGGAGATGAGGGAGGCCAAGGTTGAGGAGTTTATCACCCTTAAGTAGGGATCAATGACAGTCAAGGAGTATTCCCTGAAGTTTGTTAAACTATCCAGGTATGCTACTTTCCTTTGTATGTAACAGCAAGGATGAGATGAGTACTGAAGTTTGTTAAACTATCCAGGTATGCTACTTTCCTTGTATCTAACAGCAGGGATGAGATGAGCAGGTTCCTCACAGGAATCAACGGAGATCTAGAGGAGGAGTGTCGCTCTGCGATGCTCCATGATGACATGGACCTCTCCAGGTTGATGGTGCATGTCCAGCAGGTAGTGAACAGCCGCAAGAAGAGGGGCATTTCGGATGCTAGGAGGCCTAAGCCTCAAGATCAGGCAGGTCCCAGCCATGGAGGCCACAAAACAATTTTGGCGTCCGTGAGCAGCCCAGGTTCAAAAAGGGGCAACAGAGTTCTGGGAACTCTAATTCTTAGAGGAGTACAACACCTAGAGGAGGCAGACCTGAGCCCAAGAAGGCAATGGAGGTGAGATGCAGCGTCCCAAAAGATTGTGCTAAGTGTGGCCGTGCTCACAGTGGAGAGTGCAGACAGGGCACTAATTCCTGCTTCGTTGCAGTAAGAGTGGGCACATGGTTAGAGACTGCCCACAGAACAGAGGTCAGGCTGGAGGTAATGCTCAGCCTAGGCCTAATCCACAGGGTGCAGCAGCAGCCGAGCCTCCTAAGAGGAACAGGTTCTATGCCCTGAAGGGCAGGGAGGAGCAGGAGAAGTCCGCTGATGTGGTCACAGGTATGCTGCAAGTATTCTCAACTTCTGTTTATGCTTTACTTGATCCAGGGTCTACGCTTTCCTTTGTAACTCCTTTGCTTGCTCTCACTTTTGAGATATTGCCTGAAGTTCTGCATGATCCTATAGTGGTTAGTACACATTTAGGAGAAAATGTAAGAACTGATAGAGTATACAAGGATTGCCCAATAGTTGTAAGTGGTAAGACTATGTGTGCAGACTTGGTTGAGTTACCCATGCATGATTTTGATGTTATTCTTGGCATGGACTGGCTTCACAGTTGTTATGCTTGTTTGGATTGTCGTAGTAGAGTGGTGAGATTTTGTTTCCCTAATGAAGAGGAGCTAGTGGGAGGGGTACAACTCGAGTCGTCCTAATCCCTTGATTTCGAACCTTAAGGCCAATAAAATGATGTCCAAGGGGTATTGTGTCATCTTGTGAGTGTTAATGATTTAGATGATGACATTCCTTCCATAGACTCAGTGCCTGTAGTGAATGAGTTCCTAGATGTATTTCCTGATGATTTGCCTGGAGTCCCTCCCCCTCGAGAGATTGACTTTGGTATCGACTTAGAACCCGATACTAAACCAATTTCAATTCCTCCCTACAGAATGGCTCCAGCTGAACTCAAAGAGTTGAAGTGCAGTTAAAAGATCTCACTGATAAGGGTTTCATTCAGCCGAGCATATCCCTTGGGGCGCTCCAGTGTTGTTTGTGAAAAAAGAGATGGAACCCTTAGAATGTGTATCGATTATCGGCAGCTCAACAAAGTCACTATAAAGAATAAGTATCCACTTCCCAAATAGATGATTTGTTCGATCAGCTCCAAGGGTCTAGTTTCTTCTCTAAGATTGATCTTCGTTCAGGGTATCATCAGCTTAGGGTTAGGGATGGATATATCCCAAAGACAGCCTTTCGTACCCGTTATGGTCATTATGAGTTCTTAGTTATGTCATTTGGTCTCACGAATGCACCTACTGCATTTATGGATCTCATGAACAGTCTTCCGTGAATACCTTGACTCTTTCGTCATAGTATTCATTGATGACATTCTCATCTACTCTAGGACCAAGGAAGAGCATGAACAACATTTGAGACTAACCTTGCAGGTACTTAGACAACATCAGTTGTATGCCAAATTCAGCAAGTGTGAATTCTGGCTTAGATCAGTGACCTTCCTGGTCATGTTGTGTCCGATCAGGGTGTGGAGGTGGACCCAGGAAGACTGAGGCTGTTAAGAACTGGCCAAAACCTCTTACTCCCACTGACATCCGTAGCTTTCTGGGATTGGCTGGTTACTACCACAGGTTCGTGGAGGGCTTTTCTTCCATTGCTGCCCCACTGACAGCTTTGACTAAGAAGAAAGGCCAAGTTCAATGGACGGAGACTTGTGAGAAGAGTTTCCAGGAGCTCAAGGACAGACTCACTTCAGCCCCGGTGCTTACTTTGCCTAAGTGTGGTGAGAATTACACTGTTTATTGTGATGCATCTAGGGTTGGTTTGGGTTGTGTTCTTATGCAGGTTGGTAAGGTGATAGCTTATGCGTCCAGACAGCTCAAGGTTCATGAGAAGAATTATCCCACTCATGACCTGGAGTTGGCAGCTGTGGTGTTTGCACTGAAGCTGTGGAGGCACTACTTGTATGGAGTGCATGTGGATGTGTTCACAGACCACAAGAGTCTCCAGTACGTGTTCACGCAGAGGGAGTTGAATCTACGTCAGCGGAGATGGTTGGACTGTTGAAGACTATGATATGAATGTCCATACCATCCAGGTAAGGCTAATGTTGTAGCTGATGCTTTGAGCAGGATGAGCATGGGAAGTACAGCCCACGTTGAGGATGAGAAGAAGGAGTTGGTGAAAGATGTACACAGACTGGCCAGACTGGGTGTGCGATTGGTTGACTCTACTAGTGGGGTGTTTCAGTTCATCCTAGTTCTGAATCATCCTTGGTAGTTGAAGTCAAGCAGGGTCAGCATCTCGATCCTGTGTTGATGGAGCTGAAGGACTCAGTGTTGATAAAGATGAATGAGTCTTTTGCTTTGGGAGGTGACGGTACTTAGGTACCAGACAGGCTGTGTGTACCAGATGTGGATGATTTGCGGACCAGGATTGTTGCAGAGGCCCATGGTTCCAGATATTCCATACATCCAGGTTCCACCAAGATGTATCATGATCTTAAGAGATTTATTGGTGGGATGGCATGAAGAAGGACATTGCAGAATATGTGGCCAAGTGTCCTAATTGTCAGCAGGTTAAGGCAGAACATCTTAAGCCTGGTGGTCTTACTCAGATTATTGAGGTTCCGACTTGGAAGTGGGAGGCCATTAATATGGACTTCGTGGTTGGTCTTCCGAGGACTAGGAGACAACATGACTCCATATGGGTTATTGTGGACAGGATGACTAAGTCTGCCCACTTTATCCCTGTGAAGTCTACTTACAGAGCCGAGGATTATGCGAGACTCTACGTTGATGAGATTGTGATATGGCATGGGATTCCTTTGTCTATCATTTCAGATAGAGGTGCTCAGTTCACTTCACATTTCTGAGATCTTTCCAGAAGAGCTTAGGCACGCAGGTAAAGCTTAGTACTGCCTTTCATCCTCAGACTGATGGGCAGGCAGACCACCATTCAGACATTGGAGGACATGTTGAGAGCGTGTGTGATTGACTTCAGAGGTAGCTGGGACGACCATCTGCCTTTGATAGAGTTCTCGTATAATAATAGTATCACTCCAGCATTGGGATGGCACCGTTTGAGGCACTGTATGGTAGGAGGTGTAGATCTCCAGTTGGGTGGTTCGAGGTTGGAGAGTCATCCATTTTGGGTCAGAGATCATTCATGAGGCCTTAGAGAAGGTCAGGGTGATTAGGGACAGGTTGGCTACTGCTTACAGTCGGCAGAAGTCATATGCAGATAACAGAAAACGGCCCTTAGAGTTTGATGTTGGTGACCAGGTCTATCTGAAGATATCACCTATGAAGGGGTGATGAGGTTTGGCAGGAAGGGGAAGTTGAGTCCGAGGTATGTTGGGCCATACGAGATCCTACAGCGTGTGGGTGAGGTGGCCTATGAGTTGGCATTGCCTGCGGAGCTAGCTTCTGTCCATCCGAGGAGAACCATTGGTGAGAGGAGGGAGTGCAGCTGCTGGGACAATCAGGTTCACCCCAGGCTCCGCTGAAGGAGTGGCTATGCTGGTTAACCAGCCTGGGTTGACTGTGTGGAGGTGCGGGCACTCTTTGGCCCAGATGGCACAGGCCATCACTATGCAGGCCCAGGCCATAGACTACCCAGGTCAGCCGAGGAATATTCAAGGGAGAACCCACCGGTTCGTAGCCATGGATGACAGGCTGAGAGACTTCAACGAAGGATGAATCCTCTATATTTCACGGGGTCGAAGACTTCAGAGGATCCCAGGAGTTTGTGGACGAGGTGCATAAGATTTAGGTGGCTAGGGTCTACAGATACTGAGAAGGCTGAGCTGGCCTCCTATCAGCTCAAGGATGTTGCACAGACTTGGTGCAAGATATGGAGGATAGCGAGCTTTGGGCGGAGTTCGATCACTTTGGAGCTATTTAAGACAATCTTCCTGGAGAGATTCTTCCCCAGGGAGATGAGGGAGGCCAAGGTTGAGGAGTTTATCACCCTTAAGTAGGGATCATGACAGTCAAGGATATTCCTGAAGTTTGTTAAACTATCCAGGTATGCTACTTTCCTTTGTATGTACAGCAAGGATGAGATGAGTACTGAAGTTTTTGTTAAAACTATCCAGGTATGCTACTTTCCTTGTATCTAACAGCAGGAGTGAGATGAGCAGGTTCCTCACAGGAATCAACGGAGATCTAGAGGAGGAGTGTCGCTCTGCGATGCTCCATGATACATGGCCTCTCCAGGTTGATGGTGCATGCCAGGCAGGTAGTGAACAGCCGCAAGAAAGAGGGCATTTCGGATGCTAGGAGGCCTAAGCTCAAGATCAGGCAGGTCCCAGCCATGGAGGCCACAAAAACAATTTTGCGTCCGTGAGCAGCCCAGGTTCAAAAAGGGCAACAGAGTTCTGGGAACTCTAACATTCTTAGAGGAGTACAACACCTAGAGGAGGCAGACCTGAGCCCAAGAAGAGAATGGAGGTGAGATGCAGCGTCCCAAAAAAGATTGTGCTAAGTGTGCCCGTGCTCACGTGTGGAGAGTGCAGACAGGGCCACTAATCCTGCTTAGTTGCAGTAAGAGTGGCTCATGGTTAGAGACTGCCACAGAACAGAGGTCAGGCTGGAGGTAATGCTCACCTAGCTACTCAAGGGTGCAGCAGCAGCCGAGCCTCCTAAGAGGAACAGGTTCTATGCCCTGAAGGCCAGGAGGAGCAAGGAAAGGTCCGTTGATGTGTCACATGTATGGTGCAAGTATTCTCAACTTCTGTTAATGCTTTACTTGATCCATGGTCTACGCTTTGCTTTGTAACTCCTTTGCTTGCTCTCACTTTTGAGATATTTCCTGAAGTTCTGCATGATCACTATAGTGGTTAGTACACATTTAGGAGAAAATGGTAAGAACTGATAGAGTATACAAGGGTTTCCAATAGTTGTAAGTGGTAAGACTATTTGTGCGACTTGGTTGAGTTACCCATGCATGATTTTGATGTTATTTCTTGGCATGGACTGGCTTCACAGTTGTTATGCTTGTTTGGATTGTCGTAGTGAGTGGTGAGATTTTGTTCCTAATGAAGAAGAGCTAGTCCGGGAGGGTACAACTCGAGTCGTCCTAATCCTGATTTCGAACCTTAAGGCCAATAAGATGATGTCCAGGGGATATTGTGTCATCTTGTGAGTGTTAATTATTTAGATGATGACATTCCTTCCATAGACTCAGTGCCAGTAGTGAATGAGTTCGTAGATGTATTCCTGATGATTTGCCTGGAGTCCCTCCCCTCGAGAGATTGATTTTGGTATCGACTTAGAACCGCGATACTAAACCAATTTCAATTCCATCCCTACAGAATGGCTCTAGCCTGAAAACGCCCCTCAGTAAGGTGCAGAAAATCTAAAAGAGAAGAAAAAAGAAGGAAAAAAATTGAATGTGGGCATTGGGGATCGAACTTGGATTCCCCAAGCCAAGGGACACAAAAATTGAAATTCAAGGAAAATGGCTAAGTGTTGTTCAAGGGATTCGAAACCGGGTTCCCTTGCCCAAATTCCGTATTGACACATAAATATTACGTGATTTAAATAATTAACGAATGTTGTCTATAAGATTTAAATTGAGACTTCGATATACGTACAAGATGCATAAGTCTTGTACCACATAATCTTAGGAAGATATGAATCACTTAAACGAACTATGAATGAAGTCTCATGGCTTGTATGTCTAGACCCATAAGTCTAACATACGTTTAAAAATAAGTGAACCTAAGATGTATGTAATGAAATGTTGAAACCCTAGAAGGGTTAAGAAAGAGTGTGAAACACACTAAATTGCCAAGTGCATTGTCATATGATGAAATGAACATTCACGTAATAAGGGTGAGTAATTATGAAGAGTAATGTGCTAAAGTTAATGAATGTGGTGACAAAATGATAAGAGGCTAATGTAAAAGATAAGAGTAATCTCAAATGTGCCTAAATAAATGTTACCAAAACGTACTCACCTATGAGAGTGTAAATTTAATGAAGAGACCAGTCTCTATGAACACTCTAATGAAAGTATTGAGAATAATGTATACTTAATACTAATGATGAGATGAGAAATCATCTATTGAGCTATGATGACCTCATACTAGAAGCCAACTTCCATGACGTATGAGTTGAATGAAATGGAAATTTATACTGAGCACCGATAGACTAGCTATGAGCGGTGATGCCTTCTTTCGGGAAGGGCGGAGGTTCACGTAACTCTCATGAGATGAGACTGTCCGGCATGCCGCGGTATGGGTCTCCTTATATCTCCTAGTCTTCAAACCTATACTGCCAATATAGGGATCTGGCGGGGTTCAATTCCCATGTATGCTAGCATGTTTTGGGCCACTTTGGCCGGTGATTCCACCTCTTTTCGATGTGGGGGAGACACTGGATTTCATGATGCTCACATGATCTATGTCGGTTAAAGTTAAAGTTCCCAATGAATGAATGAGGTCAGCCTCAAATGATACACATAATGAAATGAACGATACCAAATGTTTAGGATAGGATAATCAAGAGGTGAGCTAGACTCAAGTAATAACACTAGGTTATTCTTGATCATTGCACAGCAAACGCGATGAGAGTCTTAAACTACATCCTAGGTATAGCTGGTGTTTACACTAGCTTATGAATGAATGAAATGAAGTACCTATGAATGAATGAAGCAGACTCTGTGTTTGCTAAAGAAGGCTCCCTAGTTGAGGTCCATATGTTGAGACCTCATTTTGGGAAGTCTTAAATGTCAATTCCATGATACCAAGGTCTCATGGAATATGAATGAATGATATGAAAGATGTTATGTGCTATATGCAATATGATATGTGCTATGTGTAAAATGTTATGTGTTGTGTGCAATATGATAAGTATGATGATGCATGTTTCTCTCATGGCATGACTATCCTAATCCAAATTCGGAAAGCTCATTAACTTTCCTAATCCAAATTTATAAAGCTCACTAACTTTCCTAATCCAAATTTGGAAAGTTCACTAACTTTCCTCATCCCAATTTGGCAAGTCCACTGACTTGACTTTTATAAATCATGTTGTTAGGAAAGAGCTATTCTTACTCATGCATGTCCTTGGTGTGTGCTTGCATAGACCCATACTTAGTACAAGTGTGTACTAATCCCATACAAATCTAAATTTTTAGGTACAGGCACAAGTGGGCGCTAGAACTTACCGTTTGACGTTGCAGCAATCCGGACGTGGAGCTTTCATCCGAACTTGGTAGGCCCTCATGCTTTCGAGGATGTCTACCGTTACTATCTAGCTTAGATGTAGGCTTTAGCTAGTGGAGTATGTTCCACTAGTGTTTCTTTCCATTTTTATTTCAGACATTGTATTGGTGCCATTTTGGCAATTATACATTTGATGCAGTATTGAACTATCTCTTTCAGTTGATAATCTTAATGTTAGATGGTTGATTGTGAACATTATGAATGTAAGTATAATAATCTTTATGCATGTTAAGAAACAAAAAGTTTTAAATCTTCCGCTAAAATTAACCTAGATAAAGTAAGAATGATGTAAGTAGGCTTGTTTGCGACCTCTGAGAGGTCAATGACGCCGGTCTCGTTTGGGGTCTACACTCCGGTCGTGACAAAGTTGGTATAAGAACACTAGGTTAAATTCCGAGAATAATAAGTTCACATCAACCACATTGAGTAGTTTCTAAGTCATGGTAGTGAAGTGCACCACTATCCTGAATTAGAGATGGCATGATGCGTAGGAAAATTTCCCTTCTTCTGATCTTATCGTGCTTTTCATAATGTCTGATTTCTTGGTGTTATGAGCGTGTCTAACATCATCTTTGTTGTTTTTAGAGAATGAATACTAGGAGAACCATTGGTGAGAGGAGAGGAGGTGCAGCTGCTGGGGACAATCAGGTTCCACCCCAGGCTCCAGCTGAAGGAGTGGCTATGCTGGTTAACCCAGCTGGGTTGACTGATGTGGAGGTGCGGGCATCTCTGGCCCAGATGGCACAGGCCATCACTATGCAGGCCCAGGCCATGACTACCCAGGTCAGCCGGAGGAATATTCAGAGGGAGAACCCACCGGTTCGTAGCATGGATGACAGGCTGAGAGACTTCACGAGGATGAATCCTCCTATATTCACGGGGTCGAAGACTTCAGAGGATCCCCAGGAGTTTGTGGACGAGGTGCATAAGATTTAGGTGGCTATGGGGTCTACAGATACTGAGAAGGCTGAGCTGGCCTCCTATCAGCTCAAGGATGTTGCACAGACTTGGTGCAAGATATGGAAGGATAGCCGAGCTTTGGGCGGAGTTCCGATCACTTTGGAGCTATTTAAGACAATCTTCCTGGAGAGATTCTTCCCCAGGGAGATGAGGGAGGCCAAGGTTGAGGAGTTTATCACCCTTAAGTAGGGATCAATGACAGTCAAGGAGTATTCCCTGAAGTTTGTTAAACTATCCAGGTATGCTACTTTCCTTTGTATGTAACAGCAAGGATGAGATGAGTACTGAAGTTTGTTAAACTATCCAGGTATGCTACTTTCCTTGTATCTAACAGCAGGGATGAGATGAGCAGGTTCCTCACAGGAATCAACGGAGATCTAGAGGAGGAGTGTCGCTCTGCGATGCTCCATGATAACATGGACCTCTCCAGGTTGATGGTGCATGTCCAGCAGGTAGTGAACAGCCGCAAGAAGAGGGGCATTTCGGATGCTAGGAGGCCTAAGCCTCAAGATCAGGCAGGTCCCAGCCATGGAGGCCACAAAACAATTTTGGCGTCCGTGAGCAGCCCAGGTTCAAAAAGGGGCAACAGAGTTCTGGGAACTCTAATTCTTAGAGGAGTACAACACCTAGAGGAGGCAGACCTGAGCCCAAGAAGAGCAATGGAGGTGAGATGCAGCGTCCCAAAAAAGATTGTGCTAAGTGTGGCCGTGCTCACAGTGGAGAGTGCAGACAGGGCACTAATTCCTGCTTCAGTTGCAGTAAGAGTGGGCACATGGTTAGAGACTGCCCACAGAACAGAGGTCAGGCTGGAGGTAATGCTCAACCTAGGCCTAATCCACAGGGTGCAGCAGCAGCCGAGCCTCCTAAGAGGAACAGGTTCTATGCCCTGAAGGGCAGGGAGGAGCAGGAGAAGTCCGTTGATGTGGTCACATGTATGGTGCAAGTATTCTCAACTTCTGTTAATGCTTTACTTGATCCATGGTCTACGCTTTGCTTTGTAACTCCTTTGCTTGCTCTCACTTTTGAGATATTTCCTGAAGTTCTGCATGATCCTATAGTGGTTAGTACACATTTAGGAGAAAATGTAAGAACTGATAGAGTATACAAGGGTTTCCCAATAGTTGTAAGTGGTAAGACTATTTGTGCAGACTTGGTTGAGTTACCCATGCATGATTTTGATGTTATTCTTGGCATGGACTGGCTTCACAGTTGTTATGCTTGTTTGGATTGTCGTAGTAGAGTGGTGAGATTTTGTTTCCCTAATGAAGAAGAGCTAGTCCGGGAGGGGTACAACTCGAGTCGTCCTAATCCCTTGATTTCGAACCTTAAGGCCAATAAGATGATGTCCAAGGGGATATTGTGTCATCTTGTGAGTGTTAATGATTTAGATGATGACATTCCTTCCATAGACTCAGTGCCAGTAGTGAATGAGTTCGTAGATGTATTTCCTGATGATTTGCCTGGAGTCCCTCCCCCTCGAGAGATTGACTTTGGTATCGACTTAGAACCCGATACTAAACCAATTTCAATTCCTCCCTACAGAATGGCTCTAGCTGAACTCAAAGAGTTGAAGTTGCAGTTAAAAGATCTCTCTGATATGGGTTTCATTTAGCCGAGCATATACCCTTGGGGCGCTCCAGTGTTGTTTGTGAAAAAAAGAGATGGAACCCTTAGAATGTGTATTGATTATCGACAGCTCAACAAAGTCACTATAAAGAATAAGTATCCACTTCCCAAAATAGATGATTTGTTCGATCAGCTCCAAGGGTCTAGTTTCTACTCTAAGATTGATCTTCGTTCAGGGTATCATCAGCTTAGGGTTAGGTATGGATATATCCCAAAGACAGCCTTTCGTACCCGTTATGGTCATTATGAGTTCTTAGTTATGTCATTTGGTCTCACGAATGCACCTACTGCATTTATGGATCTCATGAACAGGTCTTCCGTGAATACCTTGACTCTTTCGTCATGGTATTCATTGATGACATTCTCATCTACTCTAGGACCAAGGAAGAGCATGAACAGCATTTGAGACTAACCTTGCAGGTACTTAGACAACATCAGTTGTATGCCAAATTCAGCAAGTGTGAATTCTGGCTCAGATCAGTGACTATCCTAGGTCATGTTGTGTCCCATCAGGGTGTGGAGGTGAACCCCAGGAAAACTGAGGCTGTTAAGAACTGGCCAAAACCTCTTACTCCCACTGACATCCGTAGCTTTCTAGGATTGGCTGGTTATTACCACAGGTTCGTGAAGGGCTTTTCTTCCATTGCTGCCCCACTGACAGCTTTGACTAAAAATAAGGCCAAGTTCAAGTGGATGGAGACTTGTGAGAAGAGTTTCCAGGAGCTCAAGGACAGACTCACTTCAGCCCCGGTGCTTACTTTGCCTAAGTGTGGTGAGAATTACACTGTTTATTGTGATGCATCTAGGGTTGGTTTGGGTTGTGTTCTTATGCAGGTTGGTAAGGTGATAGCTTATGCGTCCAGACAGCTCAAGGTTCATGAGAAGAATTATCCCACTTATGACCTGGAGTTGGCAGCTGTGGTGTTTGCACTGAAGCTGTGGAGGCACTACTTGTATGGAGTGCGTGTGGATGTGTTCACAGACCACAAGAGTCTCCAGTACGTGTTCACGCAGAGGGAGTTGAATCTACATCAGCGGAGATGGTTGGACCTGTTGAAAGACTATGATATGAATGTCCATTACCATCGAGGTAAGGCTAATGTTGTATCCGATGCTTTGAGCAGGATGAGCATGGGAAGTATAGCCCACGTTGAGGATGAGAAGAAGGAGTTGGTGAAAGATGTACACAGACTGGCCAGACTGGGTGTGCGATTGGTTGACTCTGCTAGTGGGGGTGTTCCAGTTCATCCTAGTTCTGAATCATCCTTGGTAGTTGAATTCAAGCAGGGTCAGCATCTCGATCCTATGTTGATGGAGCTGAAGGACTCAGTGTTGATAAAGATGAATGAGTCTTTTGCTTTGGGAGGTGACAGCATACTTAGGTACCAGAACAGGCTGTGTGTACCATATGTGGATGATTTACGGACCAGGATTGTTGCAGAGGCACATGGTTCCAGATATTCCATACATCCAGGTTCCACCAAGATGTATCATGATCTTAAGTAGATTTATTGGTGGGATGGCATAAAGAAGGACATTGCAGAATATGTGGCCAAGTGTCCTAATTGCCAGCAGGTTAAGGCAGAACATCTTAAGCCTGGTGGTCTTACTCAGATTATTGAGGTTCCGACTTGGAATTTGGAGGCCATTAATATGGATTTCGTGGTTGCTCTTCCGAGGACTAGGAGACAACATGACTCCATATGGGTTATTGTAGACAGGATGACTAAGTCTGCCCACTTTATCCCTGTGAAGTCTACTTACAGAGCCGAGTATTATGCAAGACTCTACATTGATTAGATTGTGAGATGGGATGGGATTCCTTTGTCTATAATTTCAGATAGAGGAGCTCAGCTTACTTCACATTTCTAGAGATCTTTCCAGAAGAGCTTAGGCACGCAGGTAAAGCTTAGTACTTCCTTTCATCCTCAGACTGATGGGCAGGCAGACCGTACTATTCAGACATTGGAGGACATGTTGAGAGCGTGTGTGATTGACTTCAGAGGTAGCTGGGACGACCATATGCCTTTGATAGAGTTCTCGTATAATAATAGTTATCACTCCAGCATTGGGATGGCACCATTTGAGGAACTGTATGGTAGGAGGTGTAGATCTCCAGTTGGGTGGTTCGAGGTTGGAGAGTCATCCATTTTGGGTTCAGAGATCATTCATGAGGCCTTAGAGAAGGTCAGGGTGATTAGGGACAGGTTGGCTACTACTTACAGTTGGCAGAAGTCATATGCAGATAACAGAAAACGGCCCTTAGAGTTTGATGTTGGTGACCAGGTCTATCTGAAGATATCACCTATGAAGGGGGTGATGAGGTTTGGCAGGAAGGGGAAGTTGAGTCCGAGGTATGTTGGGCCATACGAGATCCTACAGCGTGTGGGTGAGGTGGCCTATGAGTTGGCATTGCCTGCGGAGCTAGCTTCTGTCCATCCAGTCTTTCATGCATCCATGTTAAAGAAGTGCCTAGGTGATCCAGCATCTATTCTACCTGTGGAAGGTTTGGGGGTCGACGAAGACTTGTCCTACGAGGAGATACCTGTTAAGATCTTAGACAGAGAGGTCAAGCAGCTGAGGAAAAAGAGATTGCCACAGTGAAGGTATTGTGGAGGAATCATCTTGTTGAGGGTGCTACGTGGGAGGCCGAGGCCGATATGAGGTCCCGCTACCCTCATCTTTTCAGCTCTTGAGGTTAGACTTCCTACTCTTAAGTCTAAGTTTCCTTATCTCTCCATTCTTTGTTGCTATTGCTTGACTGTGCATAGTGATTATGTTATGTTATGACTGGCATTGTGCTAGATAGATAGTTAGTAGTGTCATTCGGGGACGAATTTTCCTAAGGGGGGGATAATGTAACAACCCTAAAAATGGATATGATAAGTAATGCTTAATGTGTCTAGAATGCCTATGATTAGACCGGGTTCACACGGATTGATGCGCGTAGAACCAGACCTCTGAACCCTTGCTACAGCCAAGCCAACTAACTTGGGGGGTTAGTTGAGCTAGGAAAGGTTGGGTCCAGCCATATAGGGCTCTCGAATACGAAGATTTACTCGAATGAGTCTTTACTGGTCTTAAAAAGGGAAAATCTTTGGTTTGGAGGGTCTAGGGGTAAAATGGTCTTTTACCAGGCTAAGGGTAGTATCGTAATACCCTAAATATATAATTAATTATTTAATAAATAAGGTGGAGGGACATTTTGGGGAGAGAGGGCCGAAAATTGGCTCTTGAAGTGAAGTCTTGCTCGACCCGAGTTCGAACCTAGGTGGAAGCAATGAATTAAAATTGTTTTTAATTTAAGTTGGTAAATTAATATAATTAATTTATATTTATTATTTATTATCTGATTTAAAATAAAAAAAAATCAGATTTTTAATAATTAACTAAACATTATTTGGCTAAGTCCTAAACTAGACTCCTAATCCTAATATAACTCTCTCCTCTCACGCCTATCTCTCAACACACGATCATTCTCTCTTCTTATTCATGTTCTCTCTGCCAAATAAAGTACAAGAATAGTAGGTAAACCAAAGTTCTTCACACTTGAAGAACTCACAATGAAAATTATAAACAAACAACTAATCAATCACGTAGGCAAAGAGAAGGTTTTCCGTCGAGTTTGGTGTTGAACTTTTGTTGTTGGACGTGTGTTTGGAGGAGTTCTTTGGGCAGCAAGTCGAGGTTTGAACGTCAAAAAGTTATGGGTTCTCTTCTCTCTTGGTCCTTTTCCAAGAGACCCCTTAAGATTCAGTCAATTTTAATCCGAAAACTAGGATTGTTCCCCGTTGCATGTCCCTGTCACTAGCTCCCATTGATTCGTAGGTTGGGTATGTTTGCGGGTAGATATTAGGCACGTAATGTATTTTCGTGATGAATATGTTCATGAATGTGTGTTTAGATTCGTACGAATGATAATCTATGTTTTCCGAACTATGTGTAAATGTGTGCAAAATGTGAACTGTGGCCCATAGCCCTCGGGTTTAAGGCTAAAAATGATGTATTATGGTTGTATTTTTACGTGCACAAAATGAGGTAAGTCGTGATATTCATATGAAATGTTATGTGGCTGAATTGAGTGAGAAACTCTTGGCTAAACGAATCCATGAAAATGCACCTAAAACGTTATAAATGAACCATGAAATTTCCCTAAGAAATAATGTGTAATTTGATGAAAAAGGTGCAGAAATATCGTGGAATAAATTTCCAGAACTTGGAAATAGGCTTTAGAAAGATTCTGGAAATTTTGGGTGCAAAAAAAAAATAAAAAAATAAGTGAGGTCTGCATGGATCGAACCCAGGACCTCACTAAGGCTTACCCTAATAAATAAACAAAAAAAGAAGGTGTTAGGCGGGGATCGAACAGGGGCTAGGGTCAGCGAAATTCGCCAGGGAAAAAGGGAATAACATAAAATGCTTTTGTGGGGTTTCGATCCCACGACATGGAAGACCCCAGTTTATTAAAATATATATATGGGGTCGTGGGGAATCGATCCCACGCCCCTCAGCGAATGCAGAAATAATTAAAAAAAAAGGGGGGGTCGTGGGGAATCGATCCCACGCCCCATAACAACTACAGTAAATTAAAAAAAAAAAGGGGGGGGGCGTGGGGATCGATCCCACAACCCCTTGATCAGTAGCGAAAATGGGAGCATAGGAGAAGGTAGAAAAAATTAATCAAAAATTATGGGGTCCTGGGGAATCGATCCCACGCCCCTAAGTAAGTTGCAGCAAATTTAAAAGAGAAGAAAAAAAAGGAAAAAAATTTATGTGGGCATTGGGGATCGAACCTGGATCCCCAAGCCAAGGGACACAAAAATTGAAATTCAAGGAAAATGGCTAAGTGTTGTTCAAGGGATTCGAAATCGGGTTCCCTTGCCCAAATTCCGTATCGACACATAAGTCTTACTTGATTTAAATAATTAACGAATGTTGTCTATAAGAATTAAATTGAGACTTCAATATACGTACAAGATGCATAAGTCTTGTACCACATAATATTAGGAAGATATGAATCACTTAAACGAACTATGAATGAAGCCTCATGGCTTGTATGTATAGACCCATAAGTCTAACATACGTTTAAAAATAAGTGAACCTAAGATGTATGTAATGAAATGATGAAACCCTAGAAGGGTTAAGAAAGAGTGTGAAACACACTAAATGGCCAAGTGCATTGGCATATGATGAAATAAACATTCACGTAATAAGGGGTGAGTAATTATGAAGAGCAATGTTCTAAAGTTAATGAATGTGGTGACAACATGATAAGAGGCTAATGTAAAAGATACGAGCAATCTCAAATGAGCCTTAATAAATGTTACCAAAACGTACTCACCTATGAGAGTGTAAAGTTAATGAAGAGACCAGTCTCTATGAACACTCTAATGAAAGTATTAAGAATATTGTATACTTAATACTAATGATGAGATGTGAAATCATCTATTGAGCTATGATGTCCTCATACTAGAAGCCAGCTTCCATGACGTCTGAGTTGAATGAAATGGAACTTTATACTAAGCACTGATAGGCTAGCTATGAGCGGTGATGCCTTCTTTCGGGAAGGGTGGAGATTCACGTAACTCTCATGAGATGAGACTTTCCGACATGCCGGGTATTGGTCTCCTTATATCTCCTATTCTTCGAACCTATACTGCCAATATAGGGATCTGGTGAGGTTCAATTCCCATGTACGCTAGCATGTTTTGGGTCACTTTGGCCGGTGATTAAACCTCTTTTCGGTGTGGGGGAGACACTGGATTTCTTGATGCTCACATGATCTATGTCGGTTAAAGTTAAAGTTCCAAATGAATTAATGAGGCTAGCCTTAAATGATACACATAATAAAATGAACGAGACCAAAGGAGTTAGGATAGGATAATCACGAGGTGAGCTAGACTCAAGTAATAACACTAGGTTATTCTTGATCATTGCATAGCAAACGCGATGAGAGTCTTAAACTACATCCTAGGTATAGTTGGTGTTTACACTAGCTCATGAATGAATGAAATAAAGTACGTATGAATGAATGAAGCAAACTTTGTGTTTGCTAAAGAAGGCTCCCTAGTTGAGGTCCCATATGTTGAGCCCTCATTTTGGGAAGTCTTAAATGTCAAGTCCATGATACCAAGGTCTCATGGAATATGAATGAATGATATAAAACATGTTATGTGCTATATATGCAATATGATATGTGCTATGTGTAAAATGTTATGTGCTGTGTGCAATATGATAAGTATGATGATGCATGTTACTCTCATGGCATGACTTTCCTAATCCAAATTTGGAAATCTCACTAACTTTCCGAATCCAAATTTGGAAAGCTCACTAACTTTCCTAATCCAAATTTAGAAAGTTCACTAACTTTCCTAATCCCAATTTGGCAAGTCCACTGACTTGACTTTCCATAAATCATGTTGTTAGGAAAGAGCTATTCTTACTCATGCATGTCCTTGGTGTGTGCTTGCATATACCCATACTTAGTACAAGTGTGTACTAATCCCATACAAATCTATATTTTTAGGTGCAGGCACAGGTGGACGCTAAAGCTTACACGTTGACTTTGCAGCTATCCGGACGTGGAGCTTTCATCCGGACTTGGTAGGCCCTCATGCTTTCGAGGATGTCTACAGTTACTATCTTGCTTAGATGTAGGCTTTAGCTAGTGGAGTATGTTCCACTAGTGTTTCTTTCCGTTTTTATTTCAGACATTGTATTGGTGCCATTTTGGCAATTTTACATTTAATGCAGTATTGAACTATTTCTTTCAGTTGAGAATCTTAATGTTAGATGGTTGATTGTGAACATTATGAATGTAAGTAGAATGATCTTTATGCATGTTAAGAAACAAAAAGTTTCAAATTTTCCACTAAAATTAACCTAGATGAAGTAAGAATGACGTAAGTAGGCTTGTCTGCAACCTCTGAGAGGTCAATGACAGCGGTCTCGTCTGGGGACTACACTCCGGTCGTGACACCACTGAGGTGGATAAGTAGTCCCAATATGTCTCCTAGTCTTTGAACTATGTCTAGACAACATGGGAACTAACCTGTGGATTCCACCTAAGAGAGCTAGGTATGTTTCGATATCACCTTGGCCAGTGAGATCACCTCTTTTCGGTGTGGGGTAGACACTAGATTTCATGTTTATCTCACATGATCTTTGTCGATTAATGCTCAAAAGAATGTTCTTGGTTCACTATAGCTGTGATCCACCCTTTTAGGTGTGGGTAAACACTTGACATAGATTCACCTTAGCCGGGAATCACCCCTTTTCGCTGTGGGGCAGACATTGGATTTCATGTTAGCTCACATAATCTAGATTCATTTTGATCGATGAATCACCTCTTTTCGGTGTGGGGTAGACAATGGATTTTATGTTAGCTCGCATGATCTTAATTCTAAAGATGTCTCTATGAAAGCAAGAATGAAAGAAAATGGAATGTATGTTCAAAGTGAGCTATGAAAGTAAGAGCTTATGAATATCAATCGTCAGTGTTGATACCAATGAAGTTTTCAACAAATAATGGGCAAAGCCAAATAATATTGGCTTATAATGACTTCTTCTATTATGCCAATAAAGGGGAGTAAAATGTAATAGCTAATCAATGCTTCCTAACTTCCATAATATGAAAATTATGAAATAAGTGGCATAGCCAATAGAGACTGGCTTATCAAGTGTTCCTGCCCAACGAATACAGAATGTAATGAATGACTTGTTACAAGGATAGTGAAATCATTCCTTTAGTCCTTTGGTTACTTGCTTGATTGATTGTGGGTATGAGACTAAAATGAATCATTGCACTTGTAAGTAAAACATAGGATCAAAGTAATCATTGAACTACACAACAAGAATAAGAAAAAGACTGGAAAAAAAAACTAAGTATAAAAAGGAGCTCTCGGGTTTGGGCATATCAAAATTTCAAATTTTCGCTTGAATAGTTCTATAATTATGTTGATGATTCCAATTGCTTGTAATCACATAGAAAATGAGTTGTGTGCTATGAATGCATTAAAATACGTCATATTCATACCACAATTCACAAATAACGATTTAGGAAAGCCTAGTGATGTCACTTTCCAGAAATGGCATGTTGTTTAGGAAGAGCCTTCCTTGATCATGCATAGCTTTATGTGTATGTGTGAATACACCCATACTTAGTACAAGTGTGTAATAACCCTATACATTTACTATTTTTATAAGTGCAGGTCATAGAGCAGATTGAATACTCATTGCAGCGGTTTGGACTTAGCGTTCCCTAGACCATTTGGTAGGTCCTCTTGATTTCGAGGATGCTAGAGGATGTTGTCCCTAGCTTTTCTTTCAGATGTTTTATTTTTGAAGCTTTTGGATGTAAGGCTGTTTTGGCAACTTATTATGAAATATTCATATTTTGTTTCGAATTGGTTCTTTAATGATAGATGGTTGTTCTTTACTTTGAGTTTAGTATATAATGAATCTATGTAACAACTATATGAAGTCTATGTATACTTCATACGTTTAAAAAGTCTTAGATTTTCCGCAAATTTAACTATATGAATGTGATGAATGCAAGAAGAGGCTTGTTTGCGACTTCTAAGAGGTCAACGACGCCAGTTGCGATTCATATTCCAGAATCCGGGTCATGACAAAGGCATGACTAGCGTGATCACTAAATATTATGCCCATAGAGGGAACTTAGCCTACGGGGGCACATAGTTTAGGGACTATGAGGTGCCTAACCCTAGTCCACATGATATTAAGCCTACTCCCAACTGAATATGTAAGTAACACATTATAACTGAATTGCTATATTATGAATAGCTCAAATACTAACATGCTAAATGAAAATGCAACATTAATGTAGTGATAATGAAATATTCTTAAATGGAGCATGTATATCTGAATAAACTGACCTAACAATTGTAACTCATAAACTAAACAAATCTACACCACTAGGGTTTTGCATTTCATGCAAGAAGCTAAGAACAAATTCCTCAAAAACATGATAATTTGATTAGGATTAGTGTAATAGCTGAATCACTATACTTTTCTAAAGTTCAAGAGACCCTACGTATAAACATGATTTAGAGAATCAAGAATATGACTGAATTCTAAGGATCTAATGGGTGAAAATAATCCACAAGTGAAATACCATATACTTGGTGACGAACTCCATGGAGAAATCTTTCAATTTTGGGGCTGGAACTTGAGGAAACCTTGATGCTTCTTGGAGAGGGTTTGTCGACTCTTCCTCCTTTTTGTTCAAATTCGATGAAATTTTGAGAATGTCTTGACTAGGGAAAGTTCAAATTTAGTTACTAGGACAAATATGACAAAAATGACGTTTTTTAGGCGTTAAATGACGTAGTTTAGAGGTTAAATGACGTAGTTTAGGTTTCCAATGCATAGGGAAAAGATTAAAGCGACCTTAGCTTAAAAGTTGTCTGGGCCAACTGACGGATATGAACGACGGACCGTCGGCTTACCTACGGTCCATCATGTTAGTCGTCAACTAGATTCAGAAAGGGGGTTTTGGGGGTCTTGATCTAAGGAATAGGACCACGATCTGTGGTCTAACCTACAGTTTGTAGGTCCGGCCGTGGTCGATCCTTAGACAATTTTTTTCTGAGTTTCTGGGGAGGGATGTAGCTGGCCAACCATGGACCCCACCTACGGTCCCTGAGTCACCCTACGGTCCGTAGGTAGCATCTTTGGTGGAACCTACAACTTTTGCAATTTTGCACTTTTGCAATAAATTATATGTTGAAATTCAAATTGATATTTTTTTTTAAAAAAGATTTAGATAATTCACTCCATACACCATTTTTAGCTGCTAATCATATATCACATTAATGTGAGGAAATCTAACATTTTCCCTCACATCATATGAGGATCTATCTTTGTACATGGTAGAGCAATGAAATCATATGTTCACACATCAAATTTTTAGTAGAAATAGTGTCCTCTAATTGGTGTTTTATCTCAATATCTGATGAAAACCCTTATGTTTCAGGTATTTGAAATTTGAAGGAAAGCATGGACACTGTTACAAAAAAGGGACAAAAAGGCTGAAAAGAACAAAGAAATGGAAGCATGAGGATTGCCGAATCCACTCGATGGATCGCCAAAGAGGCCTACTTCGCCTTTGTTCCAGTGTGTTAAGCCCTGAAGAAAAGGATCAAATTTATCGAAAGCATGTACCCAATAATCTAAATTAATCAGTATTGCAATCAGATCCAAAGAATGCCCCCTCTCATTGCTTAGATATCTTGTGAATTTTGTTATTTTTACTACTTGTCAAAAAAAAAACTTGATATTTAATACTTTCGTGTCTTTAATTATAAATGTTTTTAGTCTTTAATTTCTTTAGCTACGACTATTAGAATGATATTCTAATTAGCTACACATTTTCACTACCGCTCCCTTATGACACGACCCCAACCCTCGGTTGGGTTACTACATTATCGACGATCGTAAATACTTGAATCGGAAGTAGTCTCATTGGTCACGATAAGCATCAAAACAATACCGCTGACGGGTTGTGGTGTTAAGTTATAATGTAGTTAAATAGAGATTTTATTCTAATTAGTTGTAGTTTACTAATTTTACTTCTAGTTTTGTTTTTCTTTTAGTTGGTCAATTTCCGTGATTATGGCTGAAAGAAGTAGTGGAAAATTGGTTGAGACAAACAACAGGTCGAGAAAGACTTTAGTATGGCTACATTGGTCACTCAACTCAACAATTTGGCCACTAAGGTAGCTGAGGTGAAAGATAATCGCAGTAGTAAGGGGAGGTACATATCCCCCATAAGCGAACACGATTTACAGACAATGAAAGTAAACGTTTTGACAACACGTCTGGTAATTCTCCATAACCTCAATAGGAAAGATGGAATCATCGAATGGATGAAGGAGAATGTCGAAGTGTTAAATAAGATGGTTGGCTCACACGCCAGATCCATCCACCTAATTGAAACACTTCTAGACAATGTGTTGCCTTATTCCAACCTAACAAAGAAAAAAGGGTCACCTAGTGAGTCAAACCCAATAATTGGAACACAAATGAGGACGTTTGTCATGACACAAAGTTAAATAAGGCTCTTCTTGGGAGGCAACCCAAGGTCTTAAATTCGTACTATTATGTTTTTATAAATAATGGTGTGTTGATGTTGTAGAAAAAAGAAAAGGAATTAGGGGAAAATGCAGGTGGCTGAGCTGAAGGTCCATTCCGCGATACGCCAAATAAGTTGGCGAGCTCGACTGGATCCTCCGTTTGGTACAACTTAAGTGTAATTCAAAGTGTGTGAAACTCGGAAAACTAGAGAAGTAGTTCGGTGTGTAGCCAACCGGATGGTTGATCTCGACACAGACCACCAACTTTATTTCCAAGGTATTGAAAGTTATATGTAGAAAGTGGGATAAAATCTACTCAGTGTGTTGCCAAGTGGGTTGGCGAGTGCAACTAACGCTGCCGAATGGATTCAAACTAAAGGGCTATAAACGGCCAAAAGTCACCACATTCTAACTTCTCCAATTTACTTTTGCTATTACATTTCACAGCTTCACACTGATGTACTATTTTCAATCTTCTTACCTTTGATTAGTATTTTAGTTACTGATTGGTGCTCAGAACTTGGATCTTGTTGCCGCCTAGCATTTCAATCGAGTTTACTCAGCATAAAGGTTAGGCTCCTAAACCCCAATTTTTTTTGAAGGTTTTTGACCTCACCTGAAATCATTATATCGTATCAATGTGTGATGGACATCTCTAATAAGATTAGAATATCCAAATGCCTATTTTATATCGCAAATTGTTGCCTATATGATTTTGATGTTGAATTATCTTTTCGTCGCATTTCATCAAGACCTAAATATTGAGGTTATTCATAATTAGTGTTATTCATGATTGGGTGTTACGGTTCAGAGCTGAATTTTACTAGTGCATACTGTAATTTTGTTTTCAGGGCTTGCAGGATCGATTTCTAAAAGAGAGGTTGTAAAGGGACATGTTGATTCGTTTGGCGAGCTGGGTCGAGCTAGCAAAACTTCTCGGAGATTCTCCCTACAACCCTATATCTCTCTTACATTCATATTTCAGACATTGTGTTCTATGTAACTATCGGGCAAGTTTTCGCCTAAAGTTGTTGGCAATTCACAGATAGTACTCTTGATCGCCCTTTGCATTCTCCTTTGTATTCTTTTTGTACTGTAATTTTTGGCGGATAAACCCATGCTCGCCCAAACGGTTTGGCGAATCACCGAATGGATCGACGAGTCTGTATGGAATTCTATTCTTAAATGTACTTACTAACTATTCTTTGTAATGTGTTACAGGCATGGCAAAAGAACTAATCCGAGGAAAGGAAAAAAGGATTACGATTAGCGAAAACACATCTCCACCCAGGGGCAAGAAAACTAAACCTTTGAAAGTCAAGGGAAAATACAAAGTCCTAGAATTATCAGATGCGGGCAAGAAAACTAAACCTTTGAAAGTCAAGGGAAAAGACAAAGTCCCAGAATTATCAGATGCAACCTATGAAAGTAGGAGTCCCTACACCACTGACCCTATCAATTATAACAGTGAGGATATGAGTTCTAATGAAGAAAACTTGGTGGAGGCAGATATCCTAAATGTTGACACCGAATTTTCACCTTCCCCGATATAATTAATTAACGAGCTTCTTAGTTTCCAAACGACTTAGAATAATTAGTTTTATAAAATTCAAAATATTTCGTAAGTTTATTTTAAATAGTTTTGTAATTATTTTTAAATTTTTTTAGATAATACATATGTTTTGCGTAATTATATATAGGATTAGTAGATTTTATGGTTATTCGAAAATCGCCTCAAAACATTTATCTTGTTTAAATATTTTACTAATTAGTTTATTCGTATAATAGTTTACACTTTTGAATTAGTTGTTTTATAAAATAAATCGATTATTCTATTCCGTTAAAATTAAGAAGCCTATTAATTCATTTATATTAATTTATCTCAGCGGAATTCGCCAAGCGACTCAATTGGGATAATTTATTAATTTTAAAAATAAATATTTGGGCTCTCTCTTTATGAATTTTAACTCAGCCCATCATTTTTCCATTTTTCAACAAGAAACCCAATTCTCAGATGAGCCTTTCCAGACCATTCCCTCAACCGATCCAATTTTTTACCCGACCCACCTCTTTATTCAAACCCTCCCCACCCATTTAATTCACCAAAGGAGAAAAATCAATTTTTCAGCTTTACTGAAGTAAACCCAGAAACTCCAAGCGAGTTCTTCAATCCCAGCGACGACGCGTGAAGGACACCTAGAGGGAATCATAGCGCGTCCCACCCCCGTCACGCGTAAGCAACGCTTCACATCACGAAGGACGCGATCACAGAGACGTAGAGGACAGCCTGTTCTTCGTTGTCCTACTCCGCAACGTCCATCTCCCTGGCGTACGGTGTTTCAATTACAGCAGCAAGCATGCGGGTTCGTCTTTGCAACACGAGATCGAGCCACGTAATAACGCAAGGACACTCGATCAATCTGAGCCATCCGATTTTCTATCCGTTCAGTGTGAAGGACTCGTTTTGGGATATGCTGTTTTGGAAAAGGTTTCAAATCAATTTCAAAATTTTCGTGGTCCTGAAGGGAGTTGGAGCCCTTTTTCCTTTTCATTCTTGAACCCTAATTTCACCCTATATATATTCTCTTTTGCCATTTGAGAGGGAGGATTTTTTTGGGGGGGGATTTTCTTTGAAGGAGGGAGAGGAAAATTTATTTTGAGATTTAAAATTAGAAACAGATTTTAGTCGAGAGGATTGAAAAAGGTCTCCAGGAAAACAGTAAGAAGTCGAAAATTCTCTAAATACGATTAGTGAGCTAAGGGTTGATACCTTCTGAGTTGTGAGTCTCAACTGCCATCCAAACTCTTTTTTTAGGGGGTGAGTTTAGTACGGTGGTGAGAAGATCGTCGCTTTGCTCGTGTTTTCCCTGTTTCACTGCCCACTACAAGGTAAACAGCCCGTGATTCTTTCAATTGTTTGAATTTGTTATACTCGAATCGCGTTTCTATGCTCTGCCAGTTCAAAAAGGTGGTTTTATAAAATGGTGCAAGTCTAAATCTTTTCTCATCGTGTTAATCTGCTAGAAATTGATGAATATTTGTTTCCCTAATCAAGGTGATTTAGTATTTGTTCCATGTTCAAGTCTTCTTCGAGTTTCCTGCTTGCGAATATGCTTATCTTGATCTTGTTTGGGTATTGTTGGCCGAATCCTCTTTGCTGGAGTTCTCTTTCTTTTGAGTTTTAGATCGACCTTTGATGGGTAAATAAGATCTGGTTTCATGTAAGTTGTCTCGCAGTATGGTTGATTTTTTCTATCTGGGTTCATTTGATATCTTTGCCGTCGTTTAAAATGTTGTTTCAATCCAGTTTGAATGTCTTCTCGATTGTTTTTTTGTCATTTGGTAAGTTGCGTTGTGACATAATTTTGTGGTTTAGTCAAAAACCGAGTTGCCTTTAAGTCTTGGCTATTTTACGTAGTGAAGTCACTGTCTTATTTCGGTATCTTGTATTCTCATTTTTTTTACATGGAATCATTCTTTCTCCAACTTAGCACTTTATCAAGTTACATATTGTTGTTAGGAATTTATGCTCTCGTATTGTTGTGCCCCTTTCTGCCTCTTTGTGATTTTTTTATATTTTATCTTGTTATCGTCTTTATGATTAAGCTCAACATGTTTAGTTGCAAGTGATTTTCCTACAGAAGGTTTTGAGAAGCATGATACCATCTTTCCCTCCGTCTCCTTACAACCCTTCTAGTATGTATTTTGTTTTTTTTGGTATAGGGAATCAACTGTAAGTAGTTGAGTACCCCTGGTAAAGTGATCGGCTTGTATGACTTATTGTAATGAATATTCGTCTTAAGTTAACTTTGGCATTAACCTTGATGTTTTTTATTTGGAGTGAAAGTAAATTGTTCAAGTTCAAAGTAGTGAGTTGCTCGAAATGTTCTGATTCGGGTTCTTAAATTCCATACTCATATTAAAAAAAATTGTTTTTTTGGGTGCCTGTTACTGCTGGTTTATATCATGAACCTATAAAAATGTTATTTTTTATCGTATGCTATTATCTCATTAAGATGCACAATTTCCTCTTGCTTAGGATCATTCACCATGTGGTGTTTCATATTAATTTATTGTTATTTTTATTTGTTCTCTTTCTATGACAATTATAGTCAATGCAGTTGCACTCTCATACTACCTCTTGTTAATTAACTACCATTAATTGTGCCTCTCTAGTCTAGTCTAGCTTCCTTTCCTTTATGCACATATCGCCCAAAGTATTTGACACCATGTTGCAATTTAAATGTCCATAGTATTATCGTTATAAACATAGGTTGAGCTATCTGTTAATTGCATACCTGTTTTAATTCTATATCTTTAATACCGCTATTTATCTTTTAACATTCTAGCGAGTTGTTAACTTTTATTTATATTTTAATGCATGTTAATTCTACCTCCGATTCCTCATGGACTCCTCCTTTCCCTGCCGTTTCGAGAGAGCCATAAAAGCTCAAATCCCTCCTTTATCAAGTCGGATAGTTGCAAGAAAATCAAAGAACAATTTTTGGAAGTCCGTATATATTAAGTATACATGCTCAACTCCCGAGGCGGAAGGAGTTGAAGAATTTGGGCTAAAGCCCATGTCTGTCTTATTTATTTTTTCCATGTTGTATTTTGTTATTTTGGGCCTAAGCCCTTGTCATTTTTTATTATTATTATTTGCTTAGGCTAGGACACGTACAAAGATAAACGGGTCAAAAAACCCAAAACAGGTGGGTCCAAATACCGTTCCAGGCGGACAGATAACCCAGTTTTGGACCCAATAATCTCTCTCTCTTTCTCTCTCTCTCTCTTTTACACCTTCGTTTATTTGTTGTTAACTAATTGTCGTTAGTCTTAGGGTTAGGAAAAGTCCAAATTCCCTATAAGGCGCTGGAATGTTTATCGATTTAAAATTAATTTCAAACGGATTTTAAAAGAATAAGTAAGCTTGCAATTAGATAATGTTGATACTTCACCTTTAAAAATTATCTTTTTTTAGCCAACAAAGTTAGTTGTCGGATAACCACATTAGTGGATATTTTAGGTGCCTAACACCTTCCTAAATATAAATTTGAATCCCCGAGCCCTTTTTATTAATTTTAATTGATTTTTCTGTTAAGTCTTTTAAAAATAAAGGTTTTCTTAATTTTCTCAAAATTAAGTGGCGACTCGAAAAAGTCGAACACTTGTGAATAAATCTTTTTGATAAAATAGAAATGGCGACTCTCATGGGGACCTTGAAGGATTCTAACCTTAAAACTAACTCTATTTGTCTACGTGATATAATTGTTTACTTGTTTCTTTATCTTATTATTGAAATGTTGCATTTTCCATGGCATATTTCCGCCAAACGGCAAATAGTTTGCATTAGTAACACGAAAGTTACGTGGCTTCCCACGACTTCTTTCAAATATACACAAAAGGATTTCATTTGGAAGTATCAAGCGAATAGTTGGAATGCGGTCATCCGATGTCGTTTGGTAGCTTCACCCCGTTGTCTGTCTGACTTAGGTAACCGTCACTTTGAAACAAATTCTAGTAAGTCTAAGATAGAGAAAAACCAAAATTGAAACTTAAGCATTAGCCTAAGACGGCTTAATACACAAGGCGTATTAAGTCCATTAGTTGAAACCGCCAAAACCGTGTCCAAGGTCCCCGACCTCAAGACACATCATTTTGCTTGACATTTGAATGATGTACGTGTGAATACCAATATGGGGGTGGGTAAACTTAACTATTTTCTGTTTTGTAGGTATAGATCGATTCCCAAGGTTCGACATGATCATAGAAGCACCGCTTAAACTCAAGATGTGGTATAATGATCTTGACAGGGATCATAGAAGGACCCTCAACAAATACGTAGGTGCGCTAACCGAGTTGATCAACATGAAGGGTTGGCCAGAACTTATTAAGGTCCTCACAGGGTATTGGGACAATCAAAGAATGGTATTCCAATTTGGAACCGCGGAGATTATCCCGACTATCGAGAAGATACGAGATTGCATTAAAACAGTGGGTACGGGAATAGAAAGAAAAGCAAGAAACAAGAGGATATTTTCATTCCTAATAAACCTTTCGTAGAAAATATCGCAAACTCGCTTGGGTTGGGGAAAGATTTTATCTACTGGTGCCAGGAGTCCAACATATCATTCAGAGACATCTATGTCAGATTTGGGCACGCCAGCTTCTACGCCACTTACAACCGAGAGTTCAAGGTCTCCTATAGAGAATGGAACGAAATTCGTCCTCTAGAATTTGGTGTAGCGTTATTGGGAACAATGGTCTTCCCACATGGCCCTAGTCTGAGCATCAATACCCGAGTTATAACACTTGCGCACACTCTATTCAAAGGGTACGAGAACCAAGGGCAAGTGAAATACTACCCTATAGCTCTGGTCATCCTGTCCGACATGTATCGAGCCTTTGGAAAGTGCAAAGAGGGGCATCGATACTTCCAAGGGTGCAACCACTCCTTCAGTGGTGGATTCTGAGCCACTTGGCAAAGGGTGCTGAGACTCAGAAGTTGCATACTCTCGACAACAAGAACACCCTCAAAGATTTAAATGATATGCTGTACTAGGAAAATATGGATAATCGGAGAACAAGGGGGAGATGGGCTCAGATTTTCTCCGAATGATGAGAAGAAGATCTCCAATGGATGCTCGATCGCTTCATCTCCAAAGAAGTCATCGTGGAGAGTCGCAGATAGCTTGTGCTCCCTCTACCAGGTATTCGGGGAATTCTCCCTTATGCACCCTTTCGAGTCTTGCGACAATTTGGGAGGAGATAAACTAAACCTGAAGAGGCGTACTATGGCGCTTATGTATACGATATTAGAGACGATAGGGTGTACGACGTGTCATAAATGTTCAGAGAATGGAAAGGTGCCAAGAGGATGGATAAAGACACCATTGCCCTAGACCGATTCAATGCCGGATATGATAAGGGTTACAAAGAAAGGCTTAAAGAACACATACAAAGCATCTCCTCCCCAACACCGAGCAGCTTTCGCAGTGTAATAGATAAAGAAGCCAAGGCAGTGGCCAAACTACGAGAGGTAAAAAGAGAAGCCCAAGAAATGTACGTTAAGTTTGTCGAGAACCAAGATGCTCTTGAGAAGGCGACTCAAGAGGTGGAAACACTAAGACGTGGTTACGATGACTTCGACTCATGGGTCAAAGATAAGATTGAGAGGATGCGATACGAAAGCTGGGAGGACAAAGAACGTCTAGGTGAAGGATTCTTGCTGATGTTGCGATATATGTATCAACAATACAAGACTCAGGAAAACAGCGGCGGAGCAGGACCATCTGGAATGACATAGTGGATTTTGCCCCTGCGCGGGTTTTTCTATATGTATTTGTCATTTTAGCCCCTGTGTGGGCATGCTTTATTGCATTTCCGTAAATTCAAATGGCCCCTGCGTGGGTCTATCTTTTAGTGTTTTATCCTTTATTTCCCCTTTGTGAACGTTATTATTCATTTGTGAAATTTTTTTGGGTGGAATTGTCTAATTGGTTCAAATTCACGCGTACATCATTCAAATGCGCTAGGCCTACCCTTTGCATAAAAGGGTCCCCCCGTATGTTTTAGGACGCGATATATGTGCTAATAACTGCTTATGCGTTATGTTGCTGTGAATGAGGATATCGGAAATCCACTCCTTTCCATAAATTTCCAAAAATATACACACAACTCACCATTGCATAATGTCCAACCAAATTTACGAGTCTTAAGTTTCTCATCCAAAAGACTTATCCCATCTCCAAATCCTAAACACTACTCTACTGTCTCAGGAAAGGAAAAATCACCGCTATGGACAAAGGAAAGAGTATCCAAGCTGAGCCAAGTGAAGAAGAGAAGATCGACATACAAAAGCAGCGTGGAAAGCGTCTGTATGACTTATTGTTTCCTCCTGGGATCCCCAAAGAGGAAATCGACGAAGAGGATTATGAGGAAGCACTTGCCCGCAAACCTTCTTTCGAAGAACGTCTGGCAAAAGAAGACAAGAAAATTTCTCTCGAAGCATATCCACACGAATGCCGAAAAAGGATAGAGGTCATTTCGTGCGCACTCATTTTCAAACACTATCGGTCTAGGCATATGCTGGGACCCGTCGAAAGAGCTTCATCCCAAGAGGGATCATGGGATCTCCGCAAGACGTGTGAGTGTCATCCCAACCAAAAGGGGCATATGATAGAAGAATGCATAGAATTCAAAAACGCAGTCCATCGTTTGTTCAGTATGGACAGTATTCCAAACACCTGGGGTGACAACGTCCTCCTTGTATGTGATGAACCACGGCTTGACATACCATTCACATAGAAGACCATATTCTATCATTGCTCGTTCACACCCTTCAGGAGAACGATGATGGAAATTTACTCAAAATTAGTTTAGAATGGAGTTTTCACCCATTTCTACAAGGGCATGGACATGCCGTATTCTCTTCAGTAAGAAGTTCGGAAGCGTTGTCCCTATCACAACAACACAGACCACAACATTGAAAAGTGTATTGACTTCCGCCACAACCTCGGATCCCTCATCGACATGGGAAAGATTCAAGTCGAGATTGTCCCCCGTGGTTGAGATGACGTAGAGAAGAAAGAATGACTAAGATATAGTAATCATTTTATCTTTAAAGCTCTGTCGTTGCCTTTCAATTTCCTTGTAATCGTAATGAATAAATGAAAAAATATTTCCCTTTGTACTTGAACTACGTTGGGCCTGAATTCTCCTTGTGAGATACGTAGACAGCCTTTTAAGGCCCGGCCCCTATCATTAAAAAATTTCATTCCCCCCCCCCACCTCTTACATTACAAAGAAAGGAGGAGACTAGATCAACGGACATCGAAGAATAACTGCAAGAAGACCATAGCTCAACATGATTTAGCCTTTCTGAGACAACGTCAAATTAAAAAAAAAAAAAAAACAAGCAAACTCCTGCTTGTTAAAAAATTTGTTTTCGTCCTTACTCGTAGGTTGAAGATATTCCTCAAACATAGAAACTTGTGTGTTTATCTGCTCTATGTGTGATATTATGCATTTTGTATTCTGAATCCAAACTGACAAATCTGCCTTTGAGTTGTTTTCCTCCTCAGGTATTATGAACTGATCTGTGTTGATTAAGCTGGCAGATCATCCTTACTTCACCAGATCGAAAGGTCCCGTAGATTCCTTCCCAGGGCAAAATTCTGATAAAGGAAATACGATTATGAGAGACAATAATGAAGAAGTAGGTCTATCTGATATTTTGGCGGCTCAACCCACCATAGCAGACCAGAATGAGTTGATTCTGTAGTTGATGCAAAAGATTGCAGAGATGAGGGTAGAGATGCAGAGAAGGCAGGATTGACCCCTACCAGGGTATAATTTTAATGCTGCAGATGGAAGGCCTCCTATCTACTTCCCTTCCTCGAACATGGATCCAGCTCAAGGCATGCCGCTCGCTTACAATCCCCCCACTATAGACCCAACCGCTCAAAAACCCCAATACGCTGCAACTTCTTACCAAACTCCACCACCTCATCAGAATAACCATTCCCAAATGCCATCTCATCCTCAAAATACCCAACATCAAACTGCTCCACCACCTCAAAATCCAAGTCAAAACCCAAATCAGAACACTTTTAATTCCCAAACATCCCACCACCACTTAAATCAGAATACGAATCCTCAGACTTATCCCCAAAATTACCAAGCCACCCAAAATGCCCAAAGTCTTTCCGTAGCTCTACCCTTACCTAAAAGAACCACTTTCCAGATTTCCATCCCTACTGAGCACGACGTGCACGGTTCTGATTTGGACCATTACGAGGAATAGGAAAGAAAAAGGAGGGCGAAGGAAAAGGCAAAGGTGGACATAAAATAGGAGATCAAGAAAGACATGAAAGAGATACAATGCGTCCCTGATATCGCTGGGCTTAGTTATGAAGATTTATGTATTCATCCGAATTTGGACCTTCCAGAAAGGTTCAAAATCCCAAAATTTGATACTTTTGGCGGAGTGGGGAACCCTATGGCTCATCTGAGAGCCTACTGCGACCAGCTTGTTGGAGTTGTTAGGGATGAAGCTCTATTGATGCGACTCTTCAGCCGAAGCCTATGCGGGGAGGCTCTGGAATGGCTTACCTCCCAAGAAACCAAACAATGGCCCAGCTGGAATGCTCTGGCAAAGGATTTCATCCACTCATTTGCTTACAACGTAGAAATTGTTCCTAATCGATATTCTTTGGAGAAGATGAAGCAGAAATCAACCGAGAGCTATAGAGAATTTTCCTATAGGTGGAGAAAAGAAGCTGCAAGGGTAAGACCGCCTATGTCTGAAAAGTAAATTGTCAAAGTGTTCGTGCGGGTGCAAGAGCCCGAGTATTATGACAGAATTATGTTGCTCGTTGGAGCAAAGTTTGCCGAGATAGTCAAGATCGGCGAAACTATTGAAGACGGCTTGAAAACAGCAAAGATAACCCGTGTAGCCGCATCGCCTGGATCTTTAGGGTTATTGAAAAAGAAGAGAGAAGATGTTGCTGTTGTTTCATATGAGGGCAAGAAAAACCCAAGAAAATCTTCGTACTCCCACTCCCAAGGTCGTTCTCGACCTTCTCAAAACTCTTACCAGGATAGTTAGAAAAATAATCCACCTCCAATTTACCAAAATCCATCTCCCACTTACCAAAATCCACCTTCAATTTACCAAAATCCATCTCCCACATACCAAAATTATCCTCCACTTTACCAAATCCCATTTCCTCACTTCCAAGGTGTTGCTCCCAGCTGTGCTAAAGTACAGTCGAGTACAGAGCACCCCCTCCTGTTTATCAAGTCCAAGCTCCACTATACCAAAATTCCCCTCCAAATTACGAAGCTCCATTGTCAAACTACCAAACAAATCCATATCCCAAAAATCAAGCTCCCCGTCCCAACAATAGAAATTATCAATAGATGCCTCCTCCACAAGGCAGTTATGATCCACCTCGACCTATATTCGAGAAAAAGTCTTCGAGGAACTTCACTGCGCTTGTCGAAAGCCGAACAAAGCTGTACGAGCGACTGGCTACGGCTGGATATATCCACCCAGTAGGGCCCAAACCGGTGGATACCAGTTCTAAGTTCTATAGGCCTGATCAAAGGTGTGCTTATCATTTCAACAGTGTTGGCATGATACTGAGGACTGTATCAACCTCAAGCACAAAAAAAAGGATCTAATCGACCAAGAGGTGGTCTCTCTACAACCAGCTACGCCTAATGTCAACACCAACCCTTTGCCGAATCATGGCGGCGGCAATGTAAATATGATAGAAAGAGATGATGATTGGTGCGTGACAAAAATGATAACTCCAATCATTCATGATGAGTTGGAAAGGTCTGTGGCTTCGTTGAGTATCAAAGAGAAAAAAGATTTCGTTATCCTGACACCTGCGAAGGTTGTTGCCTTGGTGCCATCAGAAACTCTTGTTAGGCCAAAATTTGTGATTGAAACTGCTGCCGCCCAGGGTATGACCCATTCTGGGAGGTGTTATACTCTTGAAGAGTTGGCTCTTGGAGGACAGAAGAAAGATCAAAGTAAAAGGCCGATAAGCGAAGGCGAAGCGGAGGAATTTTAGAGAAAGATGCAGCCGAAGAATTATTCGATTGTTAAGCATTTGGAGAAGACTTCATCCCAGATTTCTGTGTGGGCCCTGTTGATGAGCTCCTATTTGCACAGGCAGGTCTTAATGAAGGCTCTTGATGATACGTACGTGCCCGTGGGCACAAGTAGCGATAATGTGGCCGCTATGATCAACCAAGTCATCCGAGGCATCAGATTAGCTTTTGTGACGACGAGTTGCCTTTTGAAGGGAGGTCACACAACAAGGCACTGCACATACTGTTGTATGTCGCGAAAAGGTCATAAATCGCGTCTTGGTGGATGACGGATCCGGTCTGAACATTTGTCCATTATCGACACTGCGACAGTTACGGTTTAATTTGGGGAAACTAGAGCAGAACCAAGTCAATGTAAGAGCCTTAGATGGGGTGCAGATAGATACGTTGGGAGCGGTGAATGTGGTCATCCAAATGGGTCCGGCAGAATTGAGCGCACAGTTTCAAGTCTTGGACATTGACACCAGTTATAACCTTCTTCTGGGAAGGCCTTTCATTCATATGGATGGAGTTGTGCCTTCTACCCTTCATCAGATGATGAAACTCATTTGGAAGAACAAAAAGCGGGTTATTCATGGCGAAGGGAGTCACTCCAGCAGACAGGCGTCAATTATCGATGAAGTGTCTCGAGGTACCGATTTCTACACTGTGGAGCTGGTAAATGCCATCGATGAGGATTTGGCCCCACATCCTCCTATGCATGTCGTGTACAAGATGATAGTCACTGTGATGCTGTAGAATGGTTTTGAAACAAGTTTCGGATTGGGAAGAAATTCCCAAGGAATTATCGAGCCTATTCTGTTCCCCGTCAAAGGAGCTAGATATGGTTTGGGTACATCCCCACAGATGATGATATGAAGACCAAGAAGAAGAATGATCAAGCATTGGCTAAGCCAATCCCTCATGTGTATCAATCATTCCTGGTCCGAGAGTATGCCGAGCATGACGACCTCAGGGAAGGAATCTGTGGCCTTTTCGAAGAGATTGATGTTGTTATTGAGGAAGAGGTCGTGCTTGCAAGATTCTGTGATGCTGAGCCTGGGGAGGTGCCGCAGAATTGGACCTCCACGCCGATTCTATTTCCCCGAAATCCTTGGTAGAAGGCATCATTTATGCATATTTAAATCGGTCGTAGTCCGGAAGAGGCCCGAGACCCACCATTTTGCATTTTATAAATTGCTTCAATTTTAAATTTCCCTCGTAATGTTTGAAAAAGGCAACATGGCCCTCTACCATAGCCAAAGTTTGCATTATTACTCATTTTTAATGAAATCCCCTTTTATTAAATTCGGTTTATTTACTTATTTGCTATATTTTTACTTGTCTAACTTTGTCTATTTATGGTTTCAGTAATATAAGTTTTAAACCTGCCAATGTCGTGTCATGTCACGAGTTGAACTAACAAAGTGAGGCAGGTGATGACGAGGTTGATGATTACAAAGAGGAAAATAAGGCATCAGAGTACGTTGCTGAGGAATTTTGACAGTTTGAAAACCAGCATAAACTGAATCTAGCAGAAACTGAAACTGTAAATCTGGGAGGCCAGGAGTGTGTCAAAGAGGCCAAAATCAGCGTTCACTTGAATGAAACTCGGAGGAAGGATCTAATACATTTACTCACTGAATACATTGATGTGTTTGTCTCGGAAGTCAGTGACATGCTAGGACTGAGTACCAATGTTGTGTCTCACAAATTGCCGATTAATCCAGGGTTCAGTCCGGTGAAGCAAAAAACTCGGAAATTCAAGCCTGAGTTAAGTTTAAAGATCAAAGAAGTGATCACCAAGCAGATCGAGTCTAGATTGGTGGAAGTGATGCAATACCCAACTTGGTTGGCCAATATTGTTCCAGTCGCCAAAAAATATGGGAAGATCAGAATTTATGTCGACTACAGGGATCTCAACAAAGCTAGCCCAAAAGATAATTTTCCATTGCCGAACATTCATATTATGATTTACAACTGTGCTAAGCATGAGATGCAGTCCTTTGTGGATTGTTACGCAGGTTATCATCAAATTCTGATGGACAAGGAAGATGCAAAAAAGACAGCATTTGTTACACCTTGGGGTGTATATCATTACAGGGTGATGCCATTTGGCCTCAAGAATGTTGGTGCTACTTATATGAGGGCTATGACGACCATATTTCATGATATGATTCATAAGGAGATTGACGTGTACGTAGATGAAGTAATAATCAAGTCCCGCGAGAGTTCGCACCACTTGACACATCTAAGGAAGTTCTTTGATCATTTGCATCGTTACAACTTGAAGTTAAATCCCGCCAAATGCGCTTTTGGAGTTCCAGCAAGAAAGTTGTTGGGATTTATAGTCATCAGAAGGGGTATTGAGCTCGATCCTTCCAAGAGTAAGGCAATTGAAGAGTTACCTCCGTCGAAGACGAGAAAAAAGGTGATGAGTTTCTTAGGGAGTTTGAACTACAACAGTCGATTCATAGCTCAATCAACCGTGGTGTGTGAGCCTATCTTCAAGCTGTTGAAGAAAGACGCTCCGACAAAGTGGACTGAAGAGTGTCAGACTGCTTTCGACGCTATCAAGAACTATTTGTCAAATCCACCGGTATTGGTTCCTCTTCGAGAAGGGAGTCCTTTGTTGTTGTATTTGTCCATCTCAGATAGTGCATTCGGATGTGTGCTCGGTCAACACGACGAGACAAGAAAGAAAGAAAGATCTATCTATTACATAAGCAAGAAGTTTACTTCATACGAGTCTCGTTACACTATGTTGGAGAGAACGTGTTATGCTTTGACTTGGCTTGCTCAAAAGTTGAGGCATTATTTGTCTTCTTATACTACATATCTCATCTCCAGAATGGACCCGCTGAAGTATATTTTCCAGAAGGCGATGCCGATCGGAAAGTTAGCTAAATGGCAAATTGTTGAGTGAATTTTATATTGTGTACGTGACTCAGAAGCCGATAAAAGCACAGGTCTTGGCTGATCATCTTGCAGAAAATCCTGTTGATGAAGAATGTGAACCACTCAAGACTTATTTTCACGATGAAGAAGGGTCATTTGTGGGTGAAGATATTTCCGAAATGTATCCTGGCTGGAGATTATTCTATGATGGAGCGGCAAATTACCAAGGAAAAGGTATAGGAGCGGTTTTAGTGTCATAATTTGGTTAGCACTATCCCATGGCAGCTAAAATCCGATTTAATTGCACGAACAACATGGTTGAGCATGAACCTTGTATTCTTGGTTTGAAAATGGCCATCGACATGAATGTCCATGAGTTGTTGGTTATTGGAGACTCAGATCTGTTGATTCATCAAGTTCAAGGAGAGTGGGCTGTGAATAACCCGAAGATTATACCTTACATACAATATGTACAGAAGTTGTGCAAAAGATTTCATAAGATCAAGTTCAGACATACTCCCAGAATACAAAATGAGTTAGCCAATGCCCTTGCCACCATCGCTTCGATGATTAAACATCCAGACACTGATTATATTGATCCTCTGGATATAGAGCTGAAAGAACATCAAGTCCATTTTTCCCATGTTGAAGGAGAACCGGACAGTTTGCCATGGTATTTTTATATAAAGAAGTACTTAGAGTCTGGGATTTATCTTGAATATGCTACATCCAACCAGAAGAAGTCGATACGACGTATGGCTCTTAATTTATTTCTAAGCGGAGAAATCCTTTATAGGAGGACTCCAGATTTGGGTTTTCTCAGATGTATTGATGCTCTGAAGCTGCGAAGCTTATCGAACAAATACATGCTGGAGTTTGTGGCACACATATGAATGTGCTCACTTTGGCGAGGAATATCCTGTGAGCCGGTTATTTCTAGATGACTATGGAGAATAACTGTTGCAAGTTTGTGCAGAAATGTCATAAATGTCAAGTGCACGGTGATTTGATTCGAGTGCCGCCTCACGAACTTAATGCTATGAGTTCACCTTGGCCATTTGTGGCTTGGGGCATCGATGTCATCGGTCCGATAGAGCCAGCCGCTTCTAATGGACATAGATGCATTTTGGTTGTTATTGGTTACTTAACCAAGTGGGTGGAAGCAGCTTCTTATAAGTCGGTAACCAAGAAAGTTGTAGCTGATTTTATTCGCAACAATCTGATATGCAGGTTTGGAGTACCAGAGTCCATCATTACTGATAATGGTGCAAATCTGAATAGTCACTTGATGAGAGATATAGCTGAGCAGTTTAATATTACTCACCGAAACTCAACCGCTTATCGTCCTCAAAGTAGAGGCCGCCAACAAGAACATCAAGAAGATCCTGAGGAAAATGATCGACAATCACCGAGGTTGGCATGAAATGTTGTCATATGCTTTGTTGGGTTACCGAACGACTGTCAGAACGTCGACTAGAGCCACTCCGTATTTGTTGATATACGGAAGGAAAGCAGTCATACCTGCTGAAGTCGAGATACCATCCGTGAGAATCATCCAAGAAGCTGAGTTGAGTAATGCTGAATGGGTCAGCAAGCGGATTGATCAGTTAACCTTGATTGATGAAAAGAGACTGGTCGCTGTCTGTCATGGTCATTTGTATCGACAGAGAATGATTCGTGATTTTCACAAGAGAGTAAGAGCTAAAAATTTTGAAATTGGTCAATTGGTCCTTAAACACATTTTTCCTCATTAAGACGAGTACAAAGGAAAATTCGCACCGAATTGGCAAGGACCCTACATGGTTCGCAAGGTATTATCTGGAGGTGCTTTGGTCCTGTCGAAGATGGATGGCACCGCGTGGCCAAAATCGATCAACTCAGATGCTGTCAAGAGATACTATGTGTGAAGCTTCAGTTTGTATTTCTGTCATTTACTTTTAGTTGTTCCATTTGCTTGTATTTGCTTTGTCAAAAATTTTATCCCTCTTGTAACGAACTAAGTCTGACCTGAATTCTCAAGAATGAGATACGTAGGCGGCCTATGTCGGCCTCGGTTACCCCACTTATCCCTTTTAATATTTCTGTGTATTTGAACTACGTTCGACCTGAATTCTCAAGAATGAGAAACGTAGGCGGCCTATGTCGGCCTCGGTCGTTTTCTTTGTAAATGCTTTATTATTTTTAACCTTGAGGGGGGACTATGTTTGACCTGATTTCTGCATCAACGGGATATGTAGGCGCCACAAGGGTTCGATCATATGTCCCGTAAGATTTTTATTTTTCTTTACAATAGAAACTGGACAAAATTCTCGAGAAGGAGATTTTTCCTCAGCAAGTCAAGGATGAAGATACTTCAAAATTTGCAACTGGGACAGAATTTTTGAGAGGATATCGAAAATTCCATGATTTACTTGCCGACAGTTGAAGATAAACTAAAACTTGTAACTGGGACAGAAATTTTGAGGATGGCCTCAAAATTTTGACATGGTTTATCGTCAGTCTGGAGTGACCCTGAATACTCCCCAGCGAATAATCAGATAGACCTCAAAGCATCAGACTCAAAGAAGTCCGCTAAGCATGACGTGACATGATACTTGGCAGTAACTTTTGCAAAATACTCCTTTTCAAAAATTTATTTATCTTAAAATCTTATATTTGCATTTCATTTGTTTCGGCATAAAATATTTTGTCTCATCTGTCAAGAGTCGGGGAATCAAAAAAATCACCCAGAGATAGAAGGACAGGGAACAGACGACTGAAGGATCGACACATATCAGTTTATTTTAAAACTAACGAATTTTCTGTGAACGCATGTCTATAGCCCCGCTCTGAAATTAGCAGATCTATCCAATCGATGAATATGAAGAAGTTAAGGGGGGCAAAAATCTCCCCCAATTTACAAATTTTCTGTGGATGCAGGAATTATTTTATATTGCTCATATCGAAGATTTGGGAATGTGAATGATTTATTTCATTCAATTCTCAACAACATGAAGTCTATAAGGAGCGTCCAGCTAGGTTCAAAGATGAACCAAATGAAAACCCCGAAAGGATAATTTATGATTTTCGTCGAGGGCGTCATCTGCATCACATTATCAGACATAATAGTGTCGCTACTCGGAGGGGTCATTTATTTTATTATCAATCCAGACAATACACTACCAATGAGGGGTCATTTTATTTTATTGTTGATCAGGACAACACACACTATCTGGATAGTCATTTTACTGTTATTGTCAATTGAGACAATATGATATCCAGAGGGCACCCAGAAGATCACTATGTTGCTCGATTGAAGCATTGTCTTCACTTGGTACCAAAGATGACATCAAATGTCAATATTCATACATCGCGGAAGATCATGCATCGCGAGTTAATATTCATGCATCATGGAAGATCATGCATCGCGAGTCAATATTTATGCATCGCAAAAGACCATGCATCGCAAGTCAATATTCATGCATCGCGGAAGACCATGCATCACGAGTCAATATTCATGCATCGCGAGTCAATATTCTGCACCACGAGAAGATTTCATGCCTCGCAGAAAGTTATGCATCGCGAGAAGATTTCATGCCTCGCAGAAATTATGCATCCCGAGAAGATATTCATGCCTCGCAGAAAGTTATGCATCGCGAGAAGATATTCATACCTCACAAAATTTATGCATCGCGAGAAGATATTCATACCTCGCAGAATTTATGCATCGCGGGAAGGTTTCATACCCCGCAAGAAATCACGCATCGCGGGAAGATATTCATGCCCCACAAGAAATCATGCACTGCCAAAGAAGGAAATCGTGCATCTCAAGAGAAATATTTACCCATCAACATCAACTGCATCTTTTATTTGGCAAGATTAGATGCCGAAAGAATCATTAAAGACGACATCAAGAAATATCAACACTGCATCAGTTTTATTTATTTCGACATCAAATGAAGAGTACATTGAAGATTTCATTGCAAACATAAGACATAAGCTTTATTTGCTTTATGTCAAACCGATCGAGTTGACGTCAAATGTCAAGGAGAATAATTAAGTGTCGACACGGTAAAAGACATTGTCTCCCATTTTAATTGTATTTTTATGCTGACGAGTTTTATCTCAGTCTTTGTCGAGAGAATCCGAAAGGATGAATTCTCCAAAACCAAACCACAGGTGCGGACGACATCAAAAAGGATGCAGCACAACGTGGAACTTTTTCTTAGCAGCGAACTGGGACATAGTCCAAAGAGGTTATCAAACTCTTAGGACACGAGCAGAGGAGCGACTTCCACCACCATCAAACCACACCCCTATCAGAAGGCATGTGGGTTTTTCTTTGTTTTTTGTCAGTTTTCGTTTTGCATCCAGAATTTAGGTCTATCGGAGACAAGTTTCCAATCTGAGTGACAATGCACCAAGAGCCTTGGAAATTATGTCCATGCAAGTTATTATCTATGGATGTGAAGAGCTCCACCTTCACGTCTTAGAGGTTGCAATCCTCCTTTTCATACTCAAATTAATTTGTCACTCGTCCAGATCCAAAGGTTATCTAGGATAATAGATATCCTTTTCATCCGATCGAGTCGAACTACAAATAGCCTGATTCTTATGGTTTAAGGATATGTGAGCGGGCTCAATGTTGAAAACTCGGCTGTATTCCAACATTCGCGCTTAAATCTCATTCCCGAGCATTTTGATCCCTTCATAATCCGGTATCGAGATGACTTTTTAATTCTTTCAAAATCGTACGTTAAATCAAGCGTATCGAACTACAAATGGTCTGAGTTCTCATATAACCTAAGATATGTAGGAAACCCATTCCCAGGGTTCGAGCATAATTTCTTAAAGTCCGTACCAAATCCTTTTCTTAAAGATAAAATATGGTCGATCAAAATTTGGCTTGGTCAATTTCAATTTCCTCGAATTTCTTGCATCAATCCAAGTAAAACGAGGGACAGTTGTTGACACCCAATTTTAACACAGTTGTTGACACCCAATTTTAACCTTCCCCGATATAATTAATTAACGAGCTTCTTAGTTTCCAACCGACTTAGAATAATTAGTTTTATAAAATTCAAAATATTTCTCAAGTTTATTTTAAATAGTTTTGTCATTATTTTTTTAAAATTTTAGATAATACATATGTTTTGCGTAATTACATATAGGATTAGTACATTTTATGATTATTCAAAAATCGCCTCAAAAAATTTATCTTGTTTAAATATTTTACTAATTATTTTATTCATATAATATTTTACACTTTTGAATTAGTTGTTTTATAAGATAAATTGATTATTCTATTTCGTTAAAATTAAGAAGCCTATTAATTAATTTATATTAATTTATCTCAGCGGAATTCGCCAAGTGACTCAATTGAGCTAATTTATTAATTTTAAGAATAAATATTTGGGCTCTCTCTTTATGAATTTTAACTCAGCCCATCATTTTTCCATTTTTTAACAAGAAACCCAATTCTCAGATGAGTCTTTCCTGCCCATTCCCTCAACCGATCTAATTTTTGACCCGACCCACCTCTTTATCCAAACCCGCCCCACCCATTTAATTCACCAAAGGAGAAAAATCAATTTTTCAACTTTACTGAAGTAAACCCAGAAACTCCAAGCGAGTTCTTCAATCCCAGCGACGACGCGTGAAGGACACCTAGAGGGAATCAGTGCGCATCCCACCCCCGTCATGCGTAACAACGCTTCACATCACGAAGGACGCGATCACAGAGACGCAGAGGACAGCCTATTATTCGTTGTCCTACTCCGCAACGTCCGTCTCCCAGGCGTACGGTGTTTCAATCGCAGCAGCAAGCACACGGGTTCGTCCTTGCAACACGAGATCAAGCCACGTAATGACGCAAGGACACTCGATCTATCTGAGCCATCCGATTTTCTATCCGTTCAGTGTGAAGGAATCATTTTGGGATATGCTGTTTTGGAAGAGGTTTCAAATCAATTTCAAAATTTTCGTGGGCCTGAAGGGAGTTGGAGCCCTTTTACCTTTTCATTCTTGAACCCTAATTTCACCCTATATATATTCTCTTTTGCCATTTGAGAGGGAGGATTTTTTATTTTTTTTGGGGGGGGGGGGATTTTCTTTGAACGAGGGAGAGGAAAATTTGTTTTGAGATTTAAAGTCAGAAACATATTTTAGTCGAGAGGATTAAAAGAAGTCTCCAGCAAAACACTAAGAAGTCAAAAATTCTCGAAATACGATTAGTGAGCTAAGGGTTGATACCTTCTGAGTTGTGAGTCTCAACTGCCATCCAAACTCTTTTTTTAGGGGGTGAGTTTAGTACGGTGGTGAGAAGATCGTCGCTTTGCTCGTGTTTCCCTGTTTTGCTGCCCACTACAAGGTAAACAGCCCGTGATTCTTTCAGTTGTTTGAATTTGTTATACTCGAATAGCGTTTCTGTGCTCTGCCAGTTCAAAAAGGGGTTTTATAAAATGGTGCAAGTCTAAATCTTTTCCCGTCGTGTTAATCTATTAGAAATTAATGAATATTTGTTTCCCCAATCAAGGTGATTTAGTATTTAATCCATGTTCAAGTCTTCTTCGAGTTTCCTGCTTGCGAATATGCTTATCTTGATCTTGTTTGGGTATTGTTGGCCGAATCCTCTTTGCTAAAGTTCTCTTTATTTTGAGTTTTAGATTGACCTTTGATGGGTAAATAAGATCTGGCTTCGTGTAAGTTGTCTCGCAGTATGTTTGAGTTTTTCTATCTGGGTTCATTTGATCTCGTTGCCGTCGTTTCAAATGTTGTTTCAATCAAGTTTGAATGTGTTCTCGATTGTTTTTTTTGTCGTTTGTTAAGTTGCGTTGTGACATAATTTTGTGGTTTAGTCAAAAACCGAGTTGCCTTTAAGTCTTGGCTAGTTTACGTAGTGAAGTCACTGTCTTATTTCGGTATCTTGTCTTCTCATTTTTTTTACATGGAATCACTCTTTCTCCAGCTTAGCACTTTAGCATGTTAGATATTGTTGTTAGGCATTTATGCTCTCGTTTTGTTGTGCCCCTTTCTGCCTCTTTGTGATTTTTTTATATTTTATCTTGTTATCGTCTTTATGATTAAGCTTAGCATGTTTAGTTGCAAGTGATTTTCCTACAGAAGGTTTTGAGAAGCATGATGCCATCTTTCCCTCTGTCTCCTTACTGCCCTTCTAGTATGTATTTTGTTTTTTTTTTTGTATAGGGAATCCACTCTAAGTAGTTGAGTACCCCTGCTAAAGTGATCGTCTTGGATGACTTATTGTAATGAATATTCGTCTTAAGTTAACTGTGGCATTAACCTCGATGTTTTTTATTTCGAGAGAAAGGAAATTGTTCAAGTTCAAAGTTGTGAGTTTCTTGAAATGTTCTGATTCGGGTTCTTAAATTCCATACTCATATAAGTTTTTGTTTTTTGTTTTTTTGGGTGCCTGTTACTGATGGTTTATATCATGAACCTCTAGAAATGTTATTTTTTATCATATGATATTATCTCATTAAGATGCACAATTTCCTCTTTCTTAAGATCATTCACCATGTGGAGTTTCATATTAATTTATCGTTATTTTTATTTGTTCTCTTTCTATGACGATTATAGTCAATGCAGTTGCACTCTCATACTACCTCTTGTTAATTAACAACCATTAATTGTGCCTCTCTAGTATAGTCTAGCTTCCTTTCCTTTACGCACATATCGCCCAAAGTGTTTGACACCATGTTGCAATTTAAATGTCCATAGTATTATCGTTATAAACATAGGTTGAGCTATCTGTTAATTGCATACCTGTTTTAATTCTATATCTTTAATACCGCTATTTATCTTTTAACGTTCTAGCGAGTTGTTAACTTTTATTTATATTTTAATGCATGTTAATTCTACCTCCGAGTCCTCATGGACTCCTCCTTTCCCTGCCGTTTCGAGAGAGCCCTAAAGGCTCAAATCCCTCCTTTATCAAGTCGGACAGTTGCAAGAAAATCAAAGAACAATTTTTGGAAGTCCGTATACATTAAGTATACATGATCAAGTTCCGAGGCGGAAGGAGTTGAAGAATTTGGGCTAAAAGCCCATGTCTGTCTTATTTATTTTTTCCATGTTGTATTTTGTTATTTTGGGCCTAAGCCCTTGTCATTTTTTTTATTTTATTATTATTATTTGCTTAGGCTAGGACAGGTACAAAGCTAAACGGGTCAAAAACCCAAAACAGGTGGGTCCAAATACCGGTCCAGGCGCACAGATAACCCAGTTTTGGACCCAATAATCTCTCTCTCTTTATCTCTCTCTTTCTCTCTCTCTCTCTTTTACTCCTTCGTTTATTTGTTGTTAACTAATTTTTGTTAGTCTTAGGGTTAGGAAAAATCCAAATTCCCCGTAAGGCGCCGAAATGTTTATCGACTTAAAATTAATTTCAAACGGATTTTAAAAGAATAAGTAAGCTTGCAATTAGATAATATTGATACTTCACCTTTAAAAATTATCTTTTTTTAGCCAACAAAGTTAGTTGTTCGGATAACCACATTAGTGGATATTTTAGGTGCCTAACACCTTCCTAAAATATAAATTTGAATCCCCGAGCCCTTTTTTTATTATTTTCAATTGATTTTTCTGTTAAGTCTTTTGAAAATAAAGGTTTTCTTAATTTTCTCAAAACTAAGTGGTGACTCTAAAAAGTCGAACACTTGTAAATAAACCATTTCGATAAAACACTAAATATACAACTTCAAATTCTCCAAGTATCGAACATGCGATGATAATGGCACCTCCAGTTCAAATCCCCTAATGTAAATCAAAAAATCGGTTTAAGTCCGAAGGGATGAGAACGATCATTTAAGAAAAACGGCTATCTATAGAAGAAGTTATTGATAGATATCCACCGGTAATGGATTGCCTGAAAAATCATAAATTTCAAATCTTCACAAGACCCTGTGGCTCTTATATCCAAACTGAGTCAAAGAATCCTACGATGCATAGAGTGCCTTGGAACCTCAACGAAAGAGAATGTGTTATCTTTAAAACTGTGGATTACGTGGCTGTCAGAGGAAGGAAGGTAGCTTGTGACAGTCAAACTATCAACACAGTCTTGGAAATGTCTAATGAAAATTATGACCACTTCCAACACCTAACTAGAACAGAGAAGCTGGATGAGATGAAGAAGTGGCTTTGCTTCGCTACTCTCAGATGATGGTGCTCTAGAATGGCTAGCAGATGGAGCTCCAATTGAGAAGAACGATATGAACGTCACTGCAAACTATTGGTTTGGGTTCATCAGAAGCACAATTATTCCATCTCAAAATGAATCAATTATTTATCTCAATAAAGCAACTTGTTTTGGCTGCTTCATAGAGGAGATAAGGATAAACCCAGGCACAATCATCTTTTCATAGATCCACATGCGTGCAAAGCAAAGCCGGACATCTCTCTATTTTCCGTTATTAATCATTGAATTGTGCAAAAGGCTAAGGTGCCTAGAAATGCAAGGAGGATGTGGAAGTCGTTACTACCGCCTCCATAGATATCCGAAAGATCGAAGCCAAGTTTCCTATGGACCAAGTAGATAAGAAACAGAAAGAAGCTATAGCCACTGGGTCCATACATGTGGAAACAATATTTCATACTCCGGCCCTTGGGCCTTCAGGTAAAGCTAGCTCTACAACCTCTTTCACTGACACTCTAAGTTCTTTTGTTGCTGCACTACCATACATACATGTTCTGTCCACTACCTTCTGCACTCTTATCACTCTGATTTCTTTTATCCGGATGGACAACTTGTCTAGTCTGCCAATTATCGGGCTGCCGACCTAGAAATCATCCTTCTGGTCATGATTCAAACTTCACTAGATGATGTCGTGTCACCCATGAATACCACCATTGAGGCTCTAGAAACGAGGATTAAAATAGCAAACATGACCAAGGGACTAAATGGGAGGTTACGGCCCTAAAAGCCGAAATTGATATGCTGAGGAACGAAGTAAACTACTTGAAGTCCATAGATATGTTCAGAGTCTTCAGAATTGTGGAACTTCCAGATGTGATGTGCCAGAAATTCCTAAAATTGCCAGTGGACATGCTGATATAGCATAACAAGCAATCGATTCAGAGTCAAAGGCAGAAACAGATGAAGATTTGAATGAAGCAACTGAGGTAGCTGCAAATGAAGATTGGGTCGAGTCTAAGGAAATCATGATATATGTTGTCTTGCAGACTTATCGAGCAACCGCACCCTCTGGTGGATCTAGTGGAGTTGGTCCTTCTGGTGCCACCCCGAGTATCGACGATTAGATAAGATTTTCCTATACCTCTTCCCTTCTCCTACAGTGATTACATCTTTGGATTTTCATTTTACATTTGAGGACAAATTTGTTATTTGTGGTGGAGTGAGGCTCACCTTTGTGTGTTATTTTGACAGATATTTTGATTTTATATTTGTAAAGTTTCTATTGTAAATTGTTTTATACTGCTTGTGCGACTCTTTAAGCTTATGGCTTCTTTGCTATTTTAAATGCAAAATTATTTTGACCCCTTTCGAAAAAAATTCATTTTTGAAAATATTTTCCACCTCTTGTGTTGAAAGTGGTTGTTCTCTTGAAAGTTTGAGTCTCGGTTTCGATCAATATCGATAACTTGAATAGTTCTCTCAATCGAACAATCATGAAATTAGTGCAGCTACGACGAGACCAAATGAAGTTGTATAGTCAATATGTGAACGTTTTGCATCTCGTTGTAACTACCTTGTGTCAAATTGATTCCCTTGTGATGACCGTTGCAGACTAGCAAAAGTTTGGTGTCTGTTTTAACGTATGCATCGATGCCTTGTCTGATAAGCTTACCTTGAACCATGCGGGACAACACATATAATTTGCCCCATTAGTCTAATTAATTAAGTAATTCTTTCTCTTGATATGATCTTAGGCTATTTTATAGAGTGTGTGTCAATTTGACATATATACTTCTTTTATCACCTTCCTTGTGAGTGTGTGAACCTCTATTGAACACCCTTTTAGCCTTAACATACTTTGGAAGAAATATGGTAAAGACTAGAACATTCTTGATCCATCTTCCTTAATCCTCTTGAATGATTGGTTTGATTAAAATAGTAAACTTAGGCCAAGAGCCTAAGTTGGGGGTCTAGGAAAAAGAAAAGGGAAGAGTCAAAGAAGTTCAAGGAAAGTCTCCTTCAACCTATGGTGTTGCAAAAAGCTGGAAACCCTCCATATATAAAAAAAAAAAGTGAACAAGAAAAAGAAAAGTTATGGAATAAAGTCCAAAAGAACTAGGGTTTCCGTGCATTCCATGGGAAGTGAATAAATGGATTACTTATGAGAACTAAATAAAAGAATGAAGGAGAAGGAAAGGAAGTGTTGTAAGCGCCAAAATTAATGAGGATCATTAGCCACTAAGCCTAAATGACCATACCTTTGCACTCAACCCCATTACAAGCCTTAGAAAGACTTTATTGATCTTGAGAAAGCTAAAAAAAGTATTGACTAGAAAATAAGGGCAAACCTATGGGTGAGAGCATGCATTGTGTTCCTCTTTTGGAGAGTGAGCGTTGTATTTGAATCCTGAACTTTGAATTTATTACACCCTTGTGTGTGAAAATGGAATCATCATTTGTCTGAGGGCATTCGAATGCTTTTGTTGAGCTTGAAATTGCATTTGAAGCAAGTAATACGAGCTCAAAAATCTTTGATAATGCTGTATCACAACTTGAATCTTTGAGTACACAATTGATATTTGCATAAGTAATTTGAGTCTTGTTTTGTATATTCATGATGCAGTCTTGAGTATTAGTTGAGGACAATAAAAAATTTAAGTTGGGGGTGTTGATGAATCCACAAATTGGACTCATTTAGGGCTATATTTTAGTAAAAATTGTGTCCTCTAATACGTGTTTTATATTACTATCTAATGAAAACTCTTATGTTTCAGGTATTTGAAGTTTGAAGGAAAACATGGACACTATGTAACAAAAAGGAACAAAAAAGCGGAAAAGAACAAAGAAATGGAAGCCTAAGGATCACCGAGTCCACTTGGCGGATATTCAAAGAAGCCTACTTCGCCTTTTCTTCCATGTGTGTTGAATCTTGAAGAAAAGGATCAAATCGGTGGAAGAGAGGAGCAGTTGGTGCGTCGCCGAGTAGCTCTACGAATCAGTATCTCAACATCCAATGAACCAAACCACGATGATGCTGAAGGTTGTACCAGAAAGCGGTGAACTACAACAATGGTCAACGAATCAATAGGCAATTCCAACTAGCACCGTCGAATGAGCCGCTGAAGCACAAATTTGGAAAAACTATAAATATTGGTATAGTTGTAGTTTTTTCTATTAGTTTTTAGAGTTTCGAAATAGATTCGAACATTATCATAATTTTTAGTCTTTTTCATATTTTTCTCTCAAGTTTGTATGGGTTTTGAAGACCTTATGAAGGAAGGGTTTCTTCTCTTTCAATTTGGAAGTGGATCTCTTTGATTCTTCTTTCTTTGCTCAAAGACTTTATTTCTCATACCCATTTGTTCATCATCATTGAAGGTATAATTTCTATTTCCTGATGTGTGGCTTAAAAACCCCATTCTCGGGGTGTTATTTAGCGAATATGGGTTAATATTGTTGTTGGGTCTTGCTTGTTGGTAGATTAAATGTAGTTTAATAATGATTTTGTCTAGTTGTTGTGGTTTAATATAATGGATTTTTAGTTGCAAATACAAGTTCACCCATGTGTTTTTGGCTTCCTCGAGAGAGAAACGCTAAACCAAGACTGCTAGATTGATGGCCTAAAGAATGGGTCGACATGAGGCTCAGCCTGAGAGGGTGATTTCTAGTCCAATATCCTACCGCTCAGCTCTAGAGAGTGAGTGGGGTAAGGCGTAGGTTGGTCTTCAAGCGATAAATGGGTGTCAGAGAGGACATCATTTGAAATAGAGTAAGTTGTTTGAGAGAAAACTTATTTCCATATAAAGCTTAGCCTAGTCACTATTTTCTATAAATCTTCTATAGAAAGCATGTACCAATAATCTAAATTAATATGTATTGTGGTCACATCCCAAGAATGCACCCCTCTCATTGCTTAGATCTCTTGTTTATTTCGTTATTTTTACTACTTGTGACAAAAAAAACCTTGATATTTGACACTTTCGTGTCACCTCCTTAATTTAAAATGTTTTTAATCGTTAATTTCATTAGCTATGAATAATTAGAATGAATTCTAATTAGCTAAACAGTTTCACTACTGCTCACTTGGGACACAACTCAACGCTCGGTTGGGTTACTATATTATCGACAATCGTAGACACTTGAATCGGAAGTAGTGTTGTTGGTCACGATAAGCATCAGAGATTTTTTCTCATAATCAATGGTATAGCTATAATGAGAGGCGCATAATTATCTGTTAAATCAACCAGCATTAGCAACATAATTTTATATTTTGGAACTATGCTCCTAAATTAACAACTCAAGCAAACAAACGTACAAAAATCAATTTATAAGTTGATAATAGATGGGTATGTTAAATTATAATTGTAAGGGGTTTACATGAAAGGTGATCAGGCTAATATTCACCTTTTATATGTTTCAAATAATTTTTTAGAATATTGTCTCAATTTTAGCTGGTAATGACCATCTTATCATGAGTACAAGCAACACATGAGAATATCGGAATAATCTATTACTTCTTCAACATATAGCTGCGTGAATTTTTAATTTCTTTTGTACCACATTTGAACTGAAATGACCAACCGGTTATGCCAACTAAATTTTATTTTAGTAAACTTCTAGTTTACTTTTGCATGTGATTTCATCATGATGCCCATATTTATATACAATAAAGAATGAAAAAAATAAGTAATCGTATACGTAAGTATTTATAATCCACTCCTATTGTAGTAATGTGAAGATATTAAAGTTTCCCATAATTTATAATCTAAATATAATATTTTTTTTCTTTTCAATTCCTCTGAGACTTAAAAAGTTTCTTTTGAGAGTTACTATAATCTCAATATTATGAACAATTGTATTCCTTCACATAGTAACAAATTAGCACTTTTGGAACTCTTGATTGATTTTGTGTACTACCACAAATTTCACAACACCGTTCTTATGGTGACCATCTCCTTCAAGAAGAAAATTCATATAACTGTCATGGTTAATTTATTACATGTATGACTTATTTCTTGACAATCAATGACAAATTTATGTTGCCACACAATAATATTTATTTTGGTCATGACCACTACCTTTATAGGAAATAATTATTTTTTTCTTTTGTCCTTCAATAATTCATAACAAATATACCACAATATTTATATAGTACTCAAAGTATATGACAAATGACCATTTCTGTCAAAACATTTTTTAAAATTTCTCAAACATCTCGTAGAGGTGAGATGTGACATTTATCCAACCATACATGAATATGTCCTTATCCATACGAACACAAGTAACATGTTCTTAAAAAAATGAACCATAACCATTTGTACATGCTCCATAAATTTTAATTAGAAACTCATTGTCATGTTTTAACATGATCAAATTTATGTGAGCCACCTAAACATTTTTTTAAATCTTAAATTTACTGAATGTACTATCACTTTTTATTCCTTTATTTTGATGGAGGATCTGTAATAATTTTCAAATTAGATTGCACCAACAACAATGTGCCCAATAACCTTTCATACCACTTTGATGATAAAAAATTACCTTCACATTTGAAGAACCATCTTAAGAACTCATAATGTTTTTCCTTTTAATCGCCACAATGATGATTCACCACATTAATATGCATACATTCAACCACTGCTACCACATTCACATAAGAGAATAGAACAAATTAATTGGGCGGACTTCATGACATTCAGTCAAAAGTATACAACTTTATGTTGGTCATCATTATATCATCACTATAGTACATTAGGAATTAAACTCAATGTATTACCCATATAAAGACTTCCTTGATCATAAATCAATGGGACTTGAAACAAACTTCTTATTATCATGGTCAACCGATACTTTAACTCGATGTCTTACCTATTTGGTGCGGTGAAACTTGAATTCACCTTCTTACCCTCAATCAATGTCTTTATAAACCAAAAGGATTACCAAAAAGAAATATTGAACCATAAATATAATCTGAAATTCACTTGAAATAGAAGAAAAATGAAAAAAATAATAATAAGAACAATGTGTACGAACCATATAAAAGTCTCGAGTTAAAATAAATTAAAACATTTTAACAGTTCTTCTCAACATTCTTACGAAGATTAACATATTTTACCAACAATTTTAAAATAACCAAAAAATAAACTTTATCGGTACAAATAATATATTAATAACTCAGCAAGTAAATGTTCAGATGAGAAAAAATAAAGAGGTACAAAAGTAAACAATAATGATGATCCAATAAATATGTATATATGACACATAAATCCATAACTAATTTTTTCTATCATCGAGAAATTCCAAACCTTAGCCTTATCTTTTCTTATCAAGGCTATAAAATCAAGTGGAAACTTAATTTGAAAAATTGGAGAATTGTGTTGATAATGTGTTGTAAAATTAAAACAAAATAAGATAAGAAATATAGAAGATGAAAGCAATAGATATAGAGATAAACGAGATGTGATATTTTCTTATTCTTCCAAGTGTTCAAGTGTTTACAATATCAACTCTTATGCTTGTATTTATAAGGTTACATAAAGGCATAATAAAGATTAATCATAAACCTGACGTTAATGATGAATATAATGGAGGAGGTTATTTAGATATAAGGTTACAAGAATGATAATCATAACGGCGGAGGTTATATACATAATGGAGGGAAATAATGGAGATAATTATTGATAGCCACATCTTAATGTAAGTCCTGGTTTTGTTCACTTTTAGAAATCTGGGATCCTCCTAAATTTTGTCACATAAAATCCACTAATACTCTTCCATTTCAAACATCAATTATTAACTTGGTTATGTCCTAATTAAGAAAATCCAAGTTTCATATAATTTTTCTAAAATTAGTTTATATCCCTAAACAAATGTATTTTTTTTGGAAGAAATACGATAAGCGGAAATAAATTTATTCAAATAATGTTTACGGTGAAAAGATAAAATGTGTACTGAGAATAATTTGTAAAGAAAATGTTCAGTGATAATTGTATCGTGCAACCTTTTATAATATGTAAAATTAAAATTTATTCAAATGTGCCTTTTCTATAAATAGTGACCTCGTTTTAGTCCAAATCGATCACTTCTAGTTCAACTTGATAACATGCTTGTTGTATCATTAAAAAAGTGTTGTCGGCATAATCTTATAAACATAATCGCTCTTTTGAGAAAGAAATAATATCCCACGTGTCTAAAATCTTTGTTTTCTTCATTAATCTTTTTCTCTTTTTTCTAACATATATTACATACCTTAATTACTTAAAATCTCAATAAATCTTCCGTTGTTTTATATATTCATGAATATGTTATCATCCATAATGTCTCATATTCCAGTTATAGACTATGATTTAAATCTTAGGATGCTTCATTTTCCTTGAAAAATAATATGAAATTTTCAAAATACATATATATTTCATGAGTCGGTGTAATGAATTCTTACATCATCAAGAAGTTACATCTTATAAACATTCATTTGTTGTAACCGATAATTAATATTTTCTTTTTAACAAAAAATACAAATCTCACTTTTTTAAGATTTTTCAGATTTAGATAACCTAACTGATAAAGTGTGACAAAAATTACAATGATAATGCATATGTTACTTATACTCATATATTACATGTATCAAACTATATATTTCGTTTAGATTTTTGATGACTACTAATCATTAGAATGATTAAATGTGGCAGAATATGTAGAGACTTTTGATGCATTTTTTTTTATATTTGTTCAAAATTATCAGTAGTTTTAATAACCCCCAAGATCTGCCTATTTGATAGTATTTAGGGTTAGGCATAAACACCGAAACAACGAATCGAACCGATTTTTTTTGGTATTTCAGTTTTGTTATTTTGGTTTTCGGTTCGATATTCGGTATACGTTTTTGTATTTTTTGGTTCGATTTTCGGTAAGTAATTTTGTGTTATTCGATATTTCGGTTTACCAAAATATGTTATATTATAATATATATTTCTATTATATTAATTATTAATATTAAATAATAAAATTATAATTAAAAATTAAAAATTAAAAATTAAAAAGTTTTTGGTCAAACTTTTAAACTTACTTTTTCTTTTTCCAATTTCCAATTTACAAGAGTACAGAGACCCACTCCTGTCGCCTACCACTAAAAATCAAAGAAGAAAAATCAATGCTCTTCTTTGATGTAACTACAACACACTTCTTTGATGTAACTATTTTTAGCCCATTAAGCTGAAATCCAACAAAAAGTTGTTAGTTTTTAAATTTTAAAAGTCCCACTAAGCAGGCCCATTAAAAAACCAAAATAACAAAATCGAACCGAATTATATAAACCGAACCAAAAAAATTATAAACCGAACTGAACCAAATTATTTTGGTTCGGTGTCCGGTACATGTTGTACAAGAATCGAAAATAAAAAAAATAAAAACCGAACTGAATTACCGAATGCCCACCCCTAATAGTATTTACCACGAGGGGGTGTAAAGACTATATATCAAATAAGCAAGTTCAAGGGATAATTAAAGCTATTTATAATAATTTTGTAACATCTCATAACTAGAAATAGCTACAAATAAGCTAATAAACTAAAACTTATCATTTTAGGAAAGAATGGAAAAAATATGGAAAATTTCCTAAGTGTAAAAAGTGAGTGATTGGTCATTTTAAAACGGTCATATATTCTATCTCAAGATTAGTTTGTTTCATTTATTTATATATTTGGAAAGACCTTGCAGAGATATTTCCAACGCCGCCGAGTTTGCGCATTTTCGATACTGTATGAGGGAGATATGCCTATCGAAAGTTGGGTTGATAGACTAGGAAGGTCCCAATCCGGATTTTAGTAAGGGCAAACTTGTCAATACATATAACTATTTCCTAATTCTTTTTAAAGGTTTATTTGGGGTAAAACTAAGCCTTAAGTCAGTTTTAGAAAATTAGAATACACTTAGGGATTAAGAGAATAAAACACGGAGAAAGGAGAAAAGGCGCAGAATTCATCAAGAATGCCAAGATCTTCGAGTGGAATTCGTCAGGGGTGATTCCTATAAGGTATGTGAGATCTTTTTGTGTTGCGTTAGTTCACCCACACACCAATTTGTTTAATTCAATGAAGTTTGAATAAAATTGAATGATGAACATCAAAGTTTTTGAAGAACAATGGATAAATTCTTGTGGTTGAGTTGTAACATGTTTTAGTTGATTGGATTCGTGTTTCCGGGTTGTTTTACAGGTCTAATCGGTTGGGTATTGAGGTTATTAGTTATCCTAAATGATTGGAGTGAGATCCATGGAAGTTTAGAAGGTTTAAAGTTGAAAAACGGAGAAGAAAAGCCGAAAATCCCATCTGACTGGCCCTGGGGTGCCACGCCTTCTAGAGCCGCTCAGAACAGTCTCTCTCCATCAGGCTCTAGCATGCCGCGCCATCCAGAGAGCCTCAGGACAGATTCTGTCCATCAGGATCTGGCACCTTGTGCCTGTTAGAGCGCTAGGGTTGCCTGGAGAACCCGTTCTTTCCCCATATTTTTGTACTAGTTCCCAAGTTATGTACCCACACTTCTTAGTTGATTCCAACACTCTGAAGTACATCCATAAACATGAGATCATGAACCTTTAATCTATAATTCAATTCAAGGAAAGTTACGATCAAAGTCAAGGAAGTTAAGAAGTCAAGTCTAAAGCTAAGAAGCAAATTAAAGTAAAGTTCTTAAAGGTTTTCAAGAGTTCTATTTGGACATTTTCACTTATTTTAAGACTGAATTTTCAAGCTAAGTAAAGAGTAAAAGTTGAGTACATTTCTCAAAGGATATAAGGGAACTAACTATTCCCTAGAAAATTTTAAATGTTTTTACATTTAAGTATAGAGGAAACTAAGATTTCCAAAAAGAGTTTGGAACAAGAAAAGGGAACATTAAATCCAAAACAGCTTTTAAATCTAATTGTTAAGCAATTATCCCAACCCAAAGAAAGGAAGTTATTTTAAAAGCATGAGCTAAAGTATGTTTCGGGAGTAGTTTTGAGCACCGATCTGGGAATAAGAGTTCATATAAACTCAAGTCCCCATGTAAACCATGTAGCCATCATGGGTGTAAACGGGTCATACTTTTAGATGATCACGTAAGCTAAGCTCGTGGATCCACTAAGTTATGGAGTTCTATGCACCGGGAAAGTATAGAACAGTTATGACAGCGTGGGCAAGACGATGTATTACCACTTAGGCTCATAATGCTGGTTGTTGGTTAGAAAATCTCCCACAAAACTATATTACTTTCATTATAAGTAATGTTGAGTTGTTATTGCATTATCTTTATCGAGCTAAGTTGTTTACACTATTTTACAAGTTTTATACATAAATTGCATGTTTCTTTACTACTTTATATTGAGTTAGTATTTCATGAGTTGAGCAGAGCAAAGGTAAGTTCTTCGTAATCCTTTCAAGATTTAAGTTGTTGTTAGTATTCCAACTCGCATACTCGTATATTCAATGTACTGATACCAATTGGACTGCATCGTCTTATGATGCAGACGCAAGTAATCAGGATCAGCATCTAGCACATCGTTATTCAGTTTAAGCATCCAGAGTCAGTGGTGAGCCTCCTCACATTTAGAGGAATATTTTATTGCTTTAGATCTTTTTATTATAGAATCTTGTGGGGTTTGTCCCAACATTCATCCTAGTATTTTTAGAGGCTTCATAGACAAATGGAGTTAGTTCTGGGTCTTTTCATTTCGTCTGTAAACGATGGGACGTAAGTTCCATTTTGGCCAGACTATCACATTTTAAGTATTTCTCCGTAGAATGTCCTTTACTTTTGTAATTGAGTTAATTTAAGTCTTTTGTTGAGTTAAGTAAGTCAGGCCAAGGGTTCGCTCAAGACCAGTAATAGTCTTTGGGTGTCGGCCACGCCCAGGGTGTAGGCTCGGGTCATGAAAAACTTTGTATCAGAGCATAGAGTTCAAGAGTCTTATGGAGTCTGTGAAGCCGTCTCTTTAGAGTCCTAGTCATCAGTGTGAAGCGTGCCACATCTATGAGAGGCTACAACATTTAGGAACTCCTCACTTATTTTACGTTCCTTTTCGTGTGTTAGAGTTTATCTCTAAATCGTTTCCCTCTAATTAGTGCTTGTGCGTGTTTTCGATCATCATGCCTCCACAAAGAGTAGTCAAAGTTCGTCCAGCCAGAAGAAATGTAGAGGAGCCGGAGGTACCTAATGCACCCGAAGTGCAACCTCAAGAGGAAGTTACCAATGTTGAGTTTTGTGAGGCTATCCGGATGTTAAGCCACACAGTGACTAACTAAGTCGGGCAACACAGAGGAAATCGACAAGAAGAGGCTAACACTTTGAGGATTTGTGAATTCGTGAGAATGAATCCCCCAAGCTTTTCTGGTTCAAGAACTACTAAGGATCTAGAAAACTTTGTGGAAAAGTTGAAGAAGATGTTTGAGGTGATGCATGAGGTTGGTACTGAAAGGGTTGAGCTACATGAATATCAACTGAAGAATGTGGGTAGGAATTGGTTCGACCAGTGGAAGGAGGGCAGAGATGAGGATGCACCACATCCATGTTGGGCTTGTTTCAAAGAGGCTTTCTTGGGACGATCTTTCCCCGAGAACTGAAAGAGGCAAAGGTACAGGACTCTTTGAGTGTTTATGATTATGGGCTGAAATTTACCCAAATGTTTCGCTATGCTCCTGAGATGGTTAAGGATATGAGGAGCAGAAAAAGTTTGTTTGTCGCCGGTTTGGGTCGTGCATCTAGTAAAGAGGGTAGAGCTGCAATGCTGATCGGTAACATGGACATATCCCGATTGATGGTCTATGTGCAGCAAGTTGAAGAAGAGAAGATGAGGGACAGAGATGAGTACATGACCAAGAAAGCCAAGACTGCGAATGAGTATGGGCACCAGAAATGTGGTTCCAATCATCCACAATTTCAGAAACAGAAGGGGAATGAACCGTCATCTGCTAGTGCACCTGCACCCAAAAATAGAGATGAGTACAATGACCAGAATTTGCTGAACTACAGAGCTAGGCCTGCACAGTCTCAAGAAAGCGTGGCACAAGAGGGTCACTTCATGAGAGAGTGTCCTAGGTGGTGGAAATCTGGGAAATGGAGCTCAATTTTCATCAGTTTCTCCACTAGACAAGGCTGCACCTAGAGGAGCCACTTCTGGTACTGGCAAAGGGGCAAACCGCCTCTATGCAATCACTAGACTCCAAGGGCAAGAGAACTCTCCAGATGTTGTCACGGGTATGATCAAAGTCTTTACTTTTGATGTTTATGCTTTGTTAGACCCAATTTTATCTTTTGTAACTCCTTATGTTGCAAATCAGTTTGAGATTCTTCCTGAGAAACTTTGTGAACCTTTCTGTGTTTCTACCCTTGTTGGAGAGTCTATTATAGCGGAAAGAGTCTATCGTGATTGTCCTATTTCTATCAATCACAAGAACACCATGGTTGATATAGTTGAATTAGACATGGTAGATTTTGATGTCATTCTAGGTATGGACTGGCTTCATGCCTGTTATGCATCAATAGACTGTAGAACTCGAGTTGTCAAGTTTCAGATTCCTAATAAGTCAGCCATAGAGTGGAGTAGTAGTTCAGCAGTGCCTAAAGGTCATTTTATTTTGTACCTTAAGGCGAGGAAGTTAGTTTCAAAGGGGTGTATCTATCACTTTGTCCGAGTTAATGACTCAAGTTCTGAGGTTCCTTCCCTTCAGTCAGTTCCTATAGTAAGAGAGTTCCCACAAGTTTTTCCTGATGATCTACCCGGAGTCCCTCCTGAAAGAAATAGACGTCGGCATAGATATCATTCCAGATATTCGTCCTATCTCTATTCTTCCATATAGAATGGCACCAACAGAGTTAAAAGATTTGAAAGAAAAACTAAAAAATCTGTTCGATAAAGGTTTTATTTGGCCAAGTGTCTCACCTTGGGGCGCTCCTGTCTTGTTTGTGAGAAAGAAGGATGCTTCCCTTAGGATGTGTATAGCCTACCACCAACTGAATGGTCACGAACCTCAAGTACCCCCTAGAAGTTAGGCAGAACCCTTGGGTCATGACAGGGCGTACTTGACCCTTTGGGTTCTTGTAGAAGCCTTTTAGCTATCGTTCATTACATAAGACATGAAAAGTAGTACCGAATTAAAAAATTTCACGATTTTTAATATAAAAAAGAATTCTTTCATAAATACTTAGAGAATATCATCGTCACAAGACAACTTAAGACACTACATAATATCTTAGGTATACGGCTCTTTACATCGAAAGAAATACATAAAAAGTCTTAACATAAGGGAACTAAGAAATAAGAAATATGCCCACAGATATATGATGACATACTTTGTCTTCAGAGAAACTTATCCAAGCTTGTCTTCTAAACTTCAACCTTGATTCCAAAACCTATACTTATAAAGTATAGAAAAGTATGGGTCTAGTACAAAACAATGTACTAAGTATGACATGTGCAAAAACTTGCAAAAAGGGACATTTTAGTATAAGTAGCCTTTCATGGCAAGTAAGTAAAACATTCATGAATTTAGTAGCAAGGCAAAATAAGAAACATCATTTAACACTTAGAGAAGGATTTTCATAATTTTAGTAAAAAGAAGCATTTTACATTGAAGTACCCAAATTCTTACAGTAAGCTCCTTCAACATTACAGTGAACTATCCTATTTCCAAAACAGTGAACTCCCAAGGTATTGCCAAAAGGAAGTAAACTCATTTCCGTAGGAGTTTCCCTAACCGAGGTTATCCTAAGACTCTCAGAGGTAATACATGAAGGAAATGCCCATACACCACCTTCAATGCACACCAATGAGATCCTTAAGACTACCCACCATAGGATTACTCCACTCGGGAGAACAACTCACCACTCAATAACAAGACATTAGATAAACACTCAAATAACACACCAAGACTTCCCTTTCGGAATGCCTACTTAGTGCAATGAGTATATAGCGTCCCATTCCACCACCTACCCTAAGTAGTACATTCTTTTAGAAGGCTTGACACCAAGACTCCCCTTTTGGAAGGTCTACTTATTGCAATGGATAGATAACGTACCATACCACCACCTACCCTAAGTAATACGTTCTTTTAGAAGACTTAGATCATTCAATTCATATAAGACTCACCAAGACTCCCCTTTCAGAATGCCTACCTAGTGCAATGGATAAATAGCGTCCCATTCCACTACCTACCCTACATACTACAATCCTTTAGAAGACTTAGCACTTTCATTACTTTTGTGGAGATTATCTTAACCGACATAGATCATGAGAGCTATACATAGAATCCCGATACTTCCGTTATCGGAGGAGGGTCCCCTCACTTGCCTAGAGTGAGGTCTTTTCTCTTTATCTTTTACATGGATTTCCAAATATTGCTACTAAGTAGCTCATTCTCTACTAACGAGGAGTACTCATCTCAAGAGATACATTGGAATACAACTTCTCAACTCACGAAGTGTAACCACCCCTTCTTCATATCCTCTCGATTCTAGGCATAACTCCCCATGGATTCTCAACATTATAAACTATAGGTTAAGGGTATCTAGTGAGAACACCACATCTTAACTCACGAAGGGCGTTCGTCCTCCAACCTATCTTAGAAAGCTCTTAGGATGTGGTGAGGTTGCTTCTACACACTTCATCTCAACTCACGAAGAGTGTTCACCTAAAAACTCCCCGTTTTACTTAACTTAGCTTCATTCATTCATTCAAGTGTGAGTGTGTGTGTACATGTGAACACACCTTGCACATAAGCATCATTTCATTTACATTTCATTTTATACATGCTTCGACCTTCATTCGTCACGTCACACACTTTAACATACTTCATATAATCATGTAATTCATTTAGGCATACTCTCTAGCCTACTTAACGTAATAAGCTTCATAAAGCACATTTATCAAGAATAGCATCATTATCATCTTACTTCACATAACGTGCCTTCAAGGCCTCATTCACAATTCACAAGTAGTTTCATATTCACATATATAGCAATTAAACATCGCCACCAAAGGTGGACCGTACCACTCAAGAGCATTAACTAATTAAGGCTAAACAACATAAACAACTTACCCTTTAATACAATATTTCATCACCCATAATAATTCCTTCAACAAATCATCATAATATAGCCCTTAGGGCAGTACCTAAACAACAATATCAATAAAAGGAAATCAAAGCTCAATGACTATAATATCATGCTCATTCAACCCATTTCTTAAGTCGAAATTTGATAAAAAGCTTTAACATGATTTCATTGAAGTTTTATAAATAAATCACCAACTAACATTAGAAATATCATATTTGAATCATTAGAAACTTTTTCATGCAAGAACCATATTTAGAGTTGAAGATAGAAGAAACTAGGGTTGGAAAACTCTTTTTGAAATCTATTAGAAAGGGCTCCTTGAATGGAAGGGAGTTCAAGGATGACTACATAACTTATATAGGAGAAACCCCACTGATTTTTGGTGAAAAATCCGACCACCAACAGCCCTACTTGCTCTTTTTAACTTCTAGCTTCCAAGGAGACTTGAGAGACAGTTTTAAGAGAGAGGGGTTTTGGGTTTAAGGAAATGAGGTTTAAAATTAGGTCTTAGGGTTTGAAACGCATTAATAAAATGAATAAACCATAAAAATAACTTCCTAGGTTCATAAAAGACTTGGAATGAATATACCAAACACCCAAAGTCATTACAGGAAAAGCAGCTTTTGGACAGCCTTCCATCGACGGATACAACTAACGGACCGTCTATCCATCAACGGTACGTTGGTGGGGTTTACAGGGTTTACACTTAGCCTAATTTGGGGCCTGTCTGGTCTACCTTGCAGGTCCAATCGACGGGGCAAGTCGACGGGCCCTTGGTTGGACCATTGGCCGTCGTTTGCCCTCGTTGGTGGACATTGCCAAGGCAGTTTTTGGTCCTTGTCTTGGGCCCTTCCCTAGGGCCCCTTGTGGGTACTAGGTGGGGTCGTACTTGGACGTTAAACCCCTAAACATATTTGTCTAGGTCTTAGGAACATCCCACGCCAATTTCAAACAAAAGAAACACGTAAAACTCACTCAAACACAAGAGAACACACAAACACTATCTAAGGCATATCTTCCGAACCTCATGGACGTTCTTGGACGTTTGACCTACAAACTTAACAAAAATTCACACACTGCATAAGGACACTAATATAACTCATTTTAACACAACATTAGCTCCAGAAACTATTACAAAGCTCTAGTTCACCTTAGTTCGTTTTATGGTGTTACATTTTCCCCCACTTGGAATAACATTCGTCCTCGAATGACACTAAAACTTGGGGAAATGGATGGATTTACCCCCGAACTTTAATAAATGGTACGTATATGCCCTCCATTATAATTTTCGTCCATATAAGTCCCTGCCGTCCAATTAAAGGTATATATATACCCCTATCACTAACGGACCCCTAATTTTTTACACGTGTCTTAATCCTATTGAACTACTCGTTTGTCCCCTTTTTTTAACCCATTACCCCACTATCCGCCCCATAAACAAATACCCGCCAAATTTCCTCTAAAAGTAATCCGAATTAAAACACCCAAATTAAAACATCCAAATTCAACCTCTCTGAATTTCTTCTTCCTCTTTATTCAGTTAGTGCAACTGATAGATTCAGTTATGCTCCCTCCAAATCCAAATTCCATTATAAATATGGTTGTTCTTCCATTGGTGTTCTTGAAATCCTAAAGAGCTATAGATTCATATTCCAGAAGAAAAAAAAAGAAGAAAAAGGGTTCTTTGATGATTTTCAAGCTCTTTCATTAAACAAGATCAAGTGTTTGAGTATTTGTCTCAATTGAAAATCTGCTCTGTTTTAATTATGATATCAAATCTCTCTTTTTGAAATGAAGAAGTCTGCAGTGGTCCATAAGGAAATTGAAATGAGTAACATGGGGCATAAGGCTATCGAAATTGTAAAGGATGAGAATGGGGGTGAAGTGATTTTGCTACGAAATAAAAAGGGCTACTCTATTCAAGTAAGTGTATTTTTTGAGTTGAGAATTTATGAATCTAAAATCTTTGAAAAAAACTGTCAATTGTTGTTTTGTTTTATGTATCAGATTGAACTGGACGGAGGTAAGATTCTCTTGTGGACGAGTAACCAAGGCGAATAACTACTCTTTGTTAGCAAAAAGGTATCTTTCTGTCCTGAATATCAAGATGAATTCATGTTTATGAAATGGTGATTTTTTTAAGCTGTTAAGCATATCAAGATGAATTCGTGTTGATGAAATGGTGATTTTTTTAAGTTGTTAAGCATATAGTGTTTTAATTTGAATTCCTTCTAGAGAAAATTGGGTGGGTATTGGGTTATGGGGCGGATAGTTGGGTAATGGGTTAAAAAAAAGGGTCAAACGGGTAGTTCAATAGGATTAAGACACGTGTAAAAAATTAGGTGTCTGTTAGTGAGAGGGGTATATATGTACCTATAATTGGACGGCAGGGGCTTATATGGACGCAAAGTATAACGGAGGGCATATACGTATCATTTATTAAAGTTCGGGGGTAAAACCGTCCCTTTTCCCCTAAAACTTTAAGACCATCAAGGACTCCATTAGCAACACATAACACATTACTATCATAGTCAAACATTCATAATCAAAACACCAACTAACGAGGGGCACAAATTGTAACAACCCAAAAAAAAATGAATAGGATCAACACTAAGGGTGTCAAGAATGCTTGCGATTAAACCAAGGTTCACACGGATTTGATACGCATAGAACCAGACATTAGAACCCTTACTATAACCAAGTCAACTGACTTGGGGAGTTAGTTGGGCTTGGAAAGGTTGGAACCAACCAAGTAAGGCTCTCGAAAACTAAGATTAAATCGAAGGAGTCTTTACCGGACTTTAAAGAAGAAATTTTATGTTTTGAGGGTCCAGGGGTAAAATGGTCATTTCCAGTCCAAGGGTAATATTGTAATTACCCTGAGGAATTAATTAATTAATTTAATTAAAATATCTTTTCGAATTTGGGGCAACCCGGAGTGACCCATTTCACAAATGGGTTGCCACTCGGGTTCAAACCCCACTAGGAGCAAGAAATTGATGATTTAATCATCAATTAAAATTTATTCATTAAGGGTAAAATGGTCCTTTCACGTATTAATTAAAATAAATCAGATTTTTTATTAAGTTAATTAAGTCCTATTTTGACTAAGTCTTGAATTTAGTCTCCTAATCCTAATAACTCACTCTCCCTCACGTTTCTCAACTCTCTCCCACGATCCCAACTCTCATTCTATCACGCTCTGACTACCTAAAAAGCTCAAGAACAATTCAATAAAAATTGTTCTTCACACTTGAAAGAAAAACTCACAAAAAGTTTTAAGAAAAAGCAAGGAAAATCAAAAGCGTTAAGGCAAGAGAGATTTCCGACGAGTTGGTGGTGGAACTTTAGGTGAAATTGGGCGTGGTAAGAGGAGTTTCCGGGCAGCAACTTCAAGCTTGAACAACTTCAAAAGGTATGGGTTTCTCTCCTGGAATTGTTTCTCCAAGAGTACTTTCCTTCGAACATTTCTCAAACTCTTGAAACTAAGGTTGTTCCCTTTCGTATGTCCTTGTCCTTAGCTCCCAAACGAATTCGTAGGATGGGTATGTTGTGCTGCTAGATTTAGGCATGATTTACGTGTTTATATTAGATGCAAACATGTTTATGTGAGGGAAGTTACGAAAATGATATTCAAAATGCGACCAAAAGTTGATGTTGTGTGTGCATTGTGGGCAGTGGTTGTAGCTACTGTTTTGGGGTCCAAAATTTATAGTTTTTGGTGTATTTTATGTGTGTAATGTGCGTGCAATGTGATGTTCATTACAATGAGATATATTGGATTGAATAACCTTCTCTTAGCTAACCAAACTTATGAAGAATGCACCTAAAAGAAATGAGTTGAAAGAGGACTAATATTTCCAGATTTTTGTACCCTTCAAGAGTGTCAAATTCTGGGTTTTTAAAGTAAAATAAAATAAGTGAGGTCAATGGGAATCGAACCCAAGACCTCACCTGTGAAAGAAGGTGAAAAAAAAGGGGGAAAACGTGAAGAAGCTAAGGGGAATCGAAACCCTTAGCTACTGGTTTCGCGACACAGAAAAGAAAAGAAAAATAAAGGGGGCTAGGGGAATCGAACTCGCGATCCAACTCCTATTTTCGCAAGAAAAGAAAAGAAAAATAAAGGGGGGCTGGGGGAATCGAACTCGCGACCCAGCTCCTGCTTTCGCGAAAAGAAAAGAAAAATAAAGGGGGCTGGGGGACTCGAACTCGCGACCTATGGGGAGGAGAAGGAGAGAAATAAATTAACCAATTAAATTGGAGGCGTGGGATTCGAACCCACGACCTCCCAGTACGCGTGAAAGGAGAAGAAATAATGAAAAAATAAAATGCGAGGCGTGGGGATCGAACCCACGACTTCAGAGTTGAAGGGAGAGGCGAAATAACAAGGAAAATAAAGTGAGGCTGTGGGGATTTGATCCCACAACCTCACAGTCACTCGCCCATTTAAATAAAAATAAAGATAGAGGGGCTGTGAGGGTTCGAACCCACCACCTCACAACCTCCTCAGTGAAATTAAAATGGAAATAAGGGGGGCTGTGGGGTTTCGAACCCACAACCTCCCCATTGCAACGAATTTAATTGAATAAAATCAAAGAGGTTGTGGGGGCTCGAACCCCCAACCATTCGGTTGAATAAGAGTGAAATTAAAGTGGAAAATAAATCGTTAAATGTAAATGTTGAGTTTTAATTTAGAATTCTTATATTATGAATATTAGAAATAAAATTAATGAAAAATATAAATGATATCCAAGTGATTCAAGATTTGGGTTCCCTTGCCCAAATTTTTGTATTGATGCATAAGTCATACGTGAATGTCCAAGAATAATGCCATCTACGTAGATCAAAAAAATTAAGATCTTGGCATATATATAAAATACATAAGTCTTGCACTACATAATCTTAGGAAAGTAAGAATCACTTAGCAAACTACGAATGAAACCCCATGGTTTATATGTATAGACACATAAGTCTAACATACGTTCAAAAATAAGTGAACCTAGGATGTATGTAATGAAACGATGAACCCCAGGAGGGTTAAGTATGAGTGTAAGATACACTAAGTGGCCAAGTGCATTGGCATATGATGAGATAAACTATGAAATGATGAAATAAACATTCACGTAATAAGAGGTGAGTAACTATGAAAAGCAAAGGTGCTAATAATGAAGAATGTGGTGACAATATGACATGAGGCTAATGAATATGATGAGAGTAATCTCAAATGAGCCTAAATAAATGTTACCAAAACGTACTCACCAATGAGAGTGTAAAATAATGAAGAGACCAGTCTCTATGAACACTCTAATGAAAGTATTGAGCTTAACACACTTAATGCTAATGATGAGATGAGAAATCATCTAATGAGCTATACTGTCCTCATACTAGAAGCCACCTTCCATGACGTATGAGTTGAACATAATGGAACTTTATACTAAGGACCGATAGGCTAGCTATGAGCGGTGATGCCTTCTTCTGGTAAGGGCGAAGGTTCACGTTACTCTAATGAGATGAGACTGTCCGGCTTGCCGGGTATGGGTCTCCATACATCTCCTAGTCTTTTAACCTGTACTGCCAATATAGGGATCTGGCGGGGTTAAATTCCCCTGTACGCTAGCATGTTTATTGGGTCACTTTGGCCAATGATTCCACCTCTTTTTGGTGTGGGGGAGACACTGGATTTCATGATGCTCACATGATCTATGTCGGTTAAAGTTAAAGTTTCCAATGAATGAATGAGGCCAGCCTCAAATGAAGCACATAATGAAATGAATGATACCAAAGGTGTTAGGATAGGATAATCAAGAGGTGAGCTAGACTCAAGTAATGACACTAGGTTATTCTTGATCATTACACAGCAAATACGATGAAAGTCTTAAACTACATCCTAGGTATAGCTGGTGTTCACACTAGCCTATGAACGAAATGAAATGAAGTACGTATGAATGAATAAAGCAGACTCTGTGTTTGCTAATGAAGACTCTCTAGTTGAGGTCCCATATATTCAGCCCTCATTTTGGAAAGTCTTAATGTCAAGTCCATGATTCCAAGGTCTCATGGCATATGAATGAATAATATAAAAGAAGCTATGTGTTACATGTTATGTGCTACGATATGTGCTATATGAAGATGTTATGTGCTGTGTGCAATACGATATTTATAATGATGCATATTACTCTCATGGCATGACCTTTCCTAACCCAATTTGGAAAGTTCATTAACTTTCCTAATCTCAATTTGGCAAGTCCACTGACTTGACTTCCAAAAATCATGTTGTTAGGAAAGAGCTATTATTTCTCATGCATGTCTGTGGTGTGTGCTTGCATATACCCATAGTTAGTACAAGTGTGTACTAACCCTTACAAACTTTACTATTTTAAGTACAGGCACAGGTGGACGATAGAGCTACAGGATCGTCGTTGCAGATATCCGGACGTCAGCATTCATCCGGAGTTTGGTAGTTCCTCATACTTCCGAGGATGCTACTATTTTACATTCTAGCGTAGTTTTAGAGTTGAGCTAGTGGAGCATGTTCCACTAGCGTTTCTTTCCTGTTTTTATTCAGACTTTGTATTGATGCCATTTCGGCAATTATACACTTAATACTTATTGATTGATTTATTTCAGTCGCTTATCTTATAATGTTAGATGGTTGATGGTGAACAATTATGAAATGATAAGAATGTTTAACAAGTATGATAAGGAAACAAAAGGTTTCAAATTTTCCGCTAAAATTAACCTAGATGAGATATGAATGACGTAAGTAGGCTTGTCTGTGACCTCTGAGAGGTCAACGTCGCCGGTCTCGTCTGGGGTCTAGATTCCAGTCGTGACAAAGTTGGTACCAGAGCACTAGGTTAAATTACGAAAATAATAAGTTCACATCAACCAGATTGAGTAGTTTCTAAGTCATGGTAGTGAAGTGCACCACTATCCTAAATTAGAGATTGCATGATGCGTAGGAAAATTTCCCTTCTTCTAATCTTATCGTGCTTTTCTTAATGTCTGAGTTCTTGGTGTTATGAGCGTGTCTAACATCAATCCCTATTTTTTTTTCTAGAGAATGAACTCTAGGATGGCTATTGGTCAGAGGAGAAGGGGAGCAGCTGCTGGGGGCAATCGAGTTCCACCCAAGGCTCCAGCTGAAGGAGTGGCCATGCCGGTTAACCCAGCTGGGTTGACTGATGCTGAGGTGAGGGCATCTCTGGCCCAGATGGCCCAGGCCATCACGATGCAGGCTCAGGCTATAACTGCCCAAGTCAACCGGCAGGATGTTCAGAGGGAGAACCCACCGGTTCATAGCATGGATGACAGGCTGAGGGATTTCACGAGGATGAATCCTCCTATTTTCACAGGGTCTAGGACCGCAGAAGGTCCCCAGGAGTTTGTGGATGAGGTGAATAAGATCCTGGTGACTATGGGGGCCACTGATATTGAGAAGGCTGAGAAGGCTTCCTATCAGCTCAAGGATGTTGCACAGACTTGGTGCAAGATGTGGCAAGATAGCCGAGTTTTGGGTGGAGTACCAGTCACATGGGAGCTGTTCAAGACAACATTTCTGTAGAGATTCTTACCCAGGGAGATGAGGGAGGCCAAGGTTGAGGAATTCATCAACCTTAAACAAGGCTCTATGACAGTCAGGGAGTATTCCCTGAAGTTTGTTAAGCTATCAAGGTATGTTACCTTCCCTAGTATTTAATAGCAAGAATGAGGAGAATACTGAACTTTGTTGAAATCATCCAGGTATGCTACTTCCCTGGTTTCTAACAGCAGGGATGAGATGAGCAGGTTCCTCACAGGAATCAATGGAGACCTGAAGGAGGACTGTCGATCTGCGATGCTCCATGATAATATGGATCTTTCCAGGTTGATGGTGCATGTCCAGCAGGTAGAGGACAGCCGCAGAAAGAGAGGTATTTGTGATGCTAGGAGGCCTAGGCCTCAAGATCAGGCAGGTACCAGTCATGGAGGCCACAGGAACAACTTTGGCGTCCGTGAGCAGCCAAGGTTCAAAAAGGGGCAACAGAGTTCTGGGAATTCTAATCCTCAGAGGAGTGCTACACCTAGAGGAGGCAGACCTAGGCCCAAGAAGGGCAATGGAGGTGAGATGCAGCGTCCTAGGAAAAATTGTGCTAAGTGTGGCCGAGCTCACAGTGGAGAGTGCATACAGGGCACTAATGCCTGCTTCGGTTGTGGTAAGAGTGGACACATGGTCAGAGACTGTCCACAGAACAGAGGTCAGGCTGGAGGTAATGCTCACCCTAGCCTAATCCACAGGGTGCAGCAGCAGCCGAGCCTCCTAAGAGGAACAGGTTCTATGCCCTGAAGGGCAGGAAGAAGCAGGAGAAGTCCGCTGATGTGGTCACAGGTATGCTGCAAGTATTCTCAACTTCTGTTTATGCTTTACTTGATCCAGGGTCTACACTTTCCTTTGTAACTCTTCTGCTTGCTCTTACTTTTGAGATATTGCCTGAAGTTTTGCATGATCCTATTGTGGTTAGTACACCTTTAGGAGAGAATGTAAGAACTGATAGAGTATACAAGGATTGACCAATAGTTGTGAGTGGTAAGACTATGTGTGCAAACTTGGTTGAGTTGCCCATGCATGATTTTGATGTTATTCTTGGCATGGACTGGCTTCACAGTTGTTATGCTTGCTTGGACTGTCGTAGTAGAGTGGTGAGATTTCGTTTCCCTAATGAAGAGGAGCTAGTCTGGGAGGGGTACAACTCGAGTCGTCCTAACCCCTTGATTTTGAACCTTAAGGCCAATAAAATAATGTACAAGGGGTTATTGTGTCATCTTGTGAGTGTTAAGGATTTAGATCATGACATTCCTTCCATAGACTCAATGCCTGTAGTGAATGAGTTCTTAGATGTGTTTCCTGATGATTTGCCTGGAGTCCCTCCCCTTTGAGAGATTGACTTTGGTATCGATTTAGAACCCGATACTAAACCAATTTCAATTCCTCCTTACAGAATGGCTCCAGCTGAACTCAAAGAGTTGAAGCTTCAGTTAAAATATCTCACTGACAAGGGTTTCATTCAGCCGAGCATATCCCCTTGGGGCGCTCCAGTGTTGTTTGTAAAAAAGAAAGATGGAACCCTTAGAATGTGTATCGATTATCGGCAGCTCAACAAAGTCACTATAAAGAATAAGTATCCACTCCCCAGAATAAATGATTTGTTCGATCAGCTCCAAGGGTCTAGTTTCTTCTCTAAGATTGATCTTCGTTCAGGGTATCATCAGCTTAGGGTTAGGGATGGAGATATCCCAAAGACAGTCTTTCGTACCCGCTATGGTAACTATGAGTTTCTAGGAATGTCATTTGGTCTCACGAATGCACCTGCTGCATTTATGGATCTCATGAACAGGGTCTTCCGTGAATACCTTGACTCTTTCGTCATAATATTCATTGATGACATTCTCATCTACTCTAAGACCAAAGAAGAGCATGAACAACATTTGAGACTAACCTTGCAGGTACTTAGAACATCAGTTGTATGCCAAATTTAGCAAATGTGAATTCTGGCTGAGATCAGTGACCTTCCTGGGTCATGTTGTGTCCGATCAGGGCATGGAGGTGGATCCCAGGAAGATTGAGGCTGTGAAGAACTGGCCAAAGCCTCTTACTCCCACTGACATCCGTAGCTTTTTGGGATTGGCTGGTTACTACCGTAGGTTTGTGGAGGGATTTTCTTCCATTGCTGCCCCATTGACAGCTTTTACTAAGAAGAAAGCCAAGTTTGAATGGACGGAGACTTGTGAGAAGAGTTTCCAGGAGCTCAAGGACAGACTCACTTCAGCCCCGGTGCTTACTTTACCTAAGTGTGGTGAGAATTACACTGTTTATTGTGATGCATCTAGGGTTGGTTTGGGTTGTGTTCTTATGCAGGTCGGTAAGGTGATAGCCTATGCATCCAGACAGCTCAAGGTTCATGAGAAGAATTACCCCACTCATGACCTGGAGTTGGCAGCTGTGGTGTTTGCACTGAAGTTGTGGAGGCATTATCTATATGGAGTGCATGTGGATGTGTTCACAGACCATAAGAGTCTCCAGTACGTGTTCACACAGAGGGAGTTGAATCTACGTCAGCGGAGATGGTTGGAGCTGTTGAAGGATTATGACATGAATGTGCACTACCATCCAGGTAAGGCTAATGTTGTAGCTGATGCTTTGAGCAGGATGAGCATGGGAAGTACAACCCACGTTGAGGATGAGAAGAAGGAGTTGGTGAAAGATGTACACAGACTGGCCAGACTGGGTGTGCGTTTGGTTGACTCCACTAGTGGGGATGTTTCAGTTCATCCTAGTTCTGAATCATCCTTGGTAGTTGAAGTCAAGCAGGGTCAGCATCTAGATCCTGTGTTGATGGAGCTGAAGGACTCAGTGCTGATGAAGATGAATGAGTCTTTCGCTTTGGGAGGTGATGGCATACTTAGGTATCAGGAAAGGCTGTGTGTGCCAGATGTGGATGATTTTCGGACCAGGATTGTTGCAGAGGCCCATGGTTTCAGATATTCCATACATCCAGGTTCCACCAAGATGTATCATGATCTTAAGCAGATTTATTGGTGGGAGGCATGAAAAAGGACATTGCAGAATATGTGGCCAAGTGTCCTAATTATCAGCAGGTTAAGGCAGAGCATCTTAAGCCTGGTGGTCTGACTCAGATTATTGAGGTTCCGACTTGGAAGTGGGAGGCCATTAATATGGACTTCGTGGTTGGTCTTCCGAGGACTAGGAGGCAGCATGACTCCATATGGGTTATTGTGGACAGATTGACTAAGTATGCCCACTTTATCCCTGTGAAGTCTACTTACAGAGCCGAGGATTATGCGAGACTCTACATTGATGAGATTGTGAGATGGCATGGGATTTCCTTGTCTATTATTTCAGATAGAGGAGCTCAGTTTACTTCACATTTCTGGAGATCTTTCTAGAAGAGTTTGGGCACGCAGGTAAAGCATAGCACTGCCTTTCATCCTCAGACAGATGGGCAGGCAGAGCGCACCATTCATACATTGGAGGAAATGTTGAGAGCGTGTGTGATTGACTTCAGAGGTAACTGGGATAACCATCTGCCTTTGATAGAGTTCTCGTATAATAATAGCTATCATCCAGCATTGGGATGGCACCGTTTGAGGCACTGTATGGTAGGAGGTGTAGATCTCTAGTTGGGTGGTTCGAGGTTGCAGAGTCATCCATTTTGGGTCCGGAGATCATTCATGAGGCCTTAGAGAAGGTCAGAGTGATTAGGGACAGGTTTACTACTGCTTATAGTCGGCAGAAGTCATATGCTGATAACATAAAGTGGCCCTTAGAGTTTGATGTTGGTGACCAAGTTTACTTGAAAATATCGCCTATGAAAGGGGTGATTTGATTTGTTAGAAAAGGGAAGCTGAGTCCGAGGTATGTTGGGCCATATGAGATACTACAGCGTGTGGGTGAGGTGGCCTATGAGTTAGCATTGCCTGCAGAGCTAGATTCTGTTCATCCAGTCTTTCATGTCTCTATGTTGAAGAAGTGCCTAGGTGATACAACATCAATCTTACCTGTTGAAGGTTTGGGGGTTGGTGAAGACTTGTCTTATGAGGAGGTACCTGTTGAGATCTTAGACAGACAGGTCAAACGGCTGAGGAAAAAGAAGATTGCCACAGTGAAGGTATTGTGGAGAAATCATCTTGTTGAGGGTGCTACGTGGGAGGCTGAGGCCGACATGAGAGCCCGCTACCCTCACCTTTTCAGCTCTTCAGGTTAGACTTCCTACTCTTAAACATATGTTTCCTTATCTCTCCGTGTTTTGTTGCTATTAATTGACTATGTATAGTGATTTTATTATCATCTTACTGGCATTACGATGTGAAGTGGTAGTGTCATTCGGGGACGAATGTTCCTAAGGGGGGGATAATGTAACAACCCAAAAAAAAATGAATAGGATCAAGACTAAGGGTGACAAGAATGCTTGCGATTAAACCAAGGTTCACACGGATTGATACGCGTAGAACCAGACCTTAGAACCCTTACTACGACCAAGTCAACTGACTTGGGGAGTTAGTTGGGCTTGGAAAGGTTGGAACCAACCAAGTAAGGCTCTCGAAAACTAAGATTTAATCGAAGGAGTCTTACCGGACTTAAAAGAAGAAATTTTAAGTTTTGAGGGTCCAGGGGTAAAATGGTCATTTTCAGGCCAAGGGTAATATAGTAATTACCCTGAGGAATTAATAAACTTATTAATTAATTTAATTAAAATATCTTTTCAAATTTGGGGCGACCCGGAGTGACCCATTTCGCAAATGGGTTGCCACCCGGGTTCGAACTCCACTAGGAGCAAGAAATTGATGATTTAATCATCAATTAAAATCTATTCATTAAGGGTAAAATGGTCCTTTCACGTATTAATTAAAATAAATCAGATTTTTTATTAAGTTAATTAAGTCCTATTTTGACTAAGTCTTGAATTTAGTCTCCTAATCCTAATAACACACTCTCTCTCACATTTCTCAACTCTCTCCCACGATCCCAATTATCATTCTCTCACGCTGACTACCTAAAAAGATCAACAACAATTCAATAAAAATTGTTCTTCACACTTGAAAGAAAATCTCACAAAAAGTTTTAAGAAAAAGCAAGGAAAATCAAAAGCGTTAAGGCAAGAGAGATTTCCGTCGAGTTGGCGGTGGAACTTTAGGTGAAATTGGGCGTGGTAAGAGGAGTTTCCGGGCAGAAACTTCAAGCTTGAACAACGTCAAAAGGTATGGGTTTCTCTCCTGGAATTGTTTCTCCAAGAGTACTTTCCTTCGAACGTTTCTCAAACTCTTGAAACTAAGGTTGTTGCCCTTCGTATGTC